>CM053622.1:240951859-240978853 GCA_028646595.1 Phalanger gymnotis
AAGAGAAGGGGGTGGGGGTGGGGGTGGGGGTAATAGAAGAGAGGGCAGATTGGAAGTAGTAATCAAAATGCAAGCTGTCCTGGGGTGTGGGGAGGGGAAAGATGGGGAGAAAATTTGGAATTCAGAATCTTGTGGAAGTGAATGTTGAAAACTTAAAATAAATAAATTTTATATAAAAAAGAATCAGAATTTGAGAGATAAAATAAAAGTAACCACAAAACCTTAAAAAAAGAGCTGTCTTCCAACAAATTATCTCCCATCCATTAATCAAATTCATTCAAATTCCTTAAAAGATATAATGGAATTAATACTGTCCAATGACCCTCTGTTCATCAACATTATGTGAACTATAAAACAGAGAGATGTGTTTTTGCCAAAAGTGTTTGCCACTGTGATGGAAGATATCTAGTCCAGAGTTCCAAGTTGAAGAGGGCTTCTTCATGGAATGTGAGATCTTCCAGATAATCTACTGGAAAATGATATTATGCCAACTGTTTCATAATATCATAGAGTCTTCTAGAAGAAATACATAATCACTCAAAAGAATTTGCCCTGACCAGCCACACAGGAAAAGACAAGTGGATGAAAAAATGCATATTACCCAGATTATGACAAACAATTAAATAAACAATCGAGTTTGTCCATTAGAATGTGTATCAGGAACAGACAGTACAAATGAACCACAAACTGGGCCCAGAATTAAATAGGAGAACTGGCTAAAGTACCTTAAGAAAATTTAAAAGTCCTTTTATTGACTCCAAGCTTCTCCCAGAAACAAAGGTTCATCTCTTTAGCTTCCTTAACATTTATTTAAGTAAACCAATCCCCTTATCCAGCAGATGAAAACAACTTGGAACAGGAGAGAAAGCATTGAAAAGGGGCCTTAGCAACTCAGTTCAATCATTTACATTCAAAGTCAGATGAACAATGTCAAAACTCCATCTTAACTAAGTAGATAAGATTGCATAGACAGTTTGTTAGAGGACAATAGAAATGTTGAGAAAATTCTTTTGGTTCAGTGATTAGTAAATTCGCAGTAATACCCAGAGGAGATAGCTTCTTTTCTTCTAATTCCAGGGTCCTTTTCATGCTTCTCTTGATTCTTGTGTTTGAAAGTCAAATTTTCTATTCAGCTCTGGTCTTTTCACTGAAAAAGCTTGAAAGTCCTCTATTTTATTGAAAGTTCATATTTTGCCTTGGAGCAATATGCTCAGCTTTGCAGGGTAGGTGATTCTTGATTTTAATCCTAATTCCTTTGACCTCCAGAGTATCATATTCCAAGCCCTGTGATCCCTTATTGTAGAAGCTGCTAGATCTTGTGTTATCCTGATTGTGTTTCCACAATACTCAAATTGGTTTGTTTTTTTTTTTTTTCTGGCTGCTTCCATTATTTTCTTCTTGACCTAGGAACTCTGGAATTTGGCAACAATATTCCTAGGAGTTTTCCTTTTGGGATCTTTTTCAGGAGGTGATCTGTGGATTCTTTCAATTTCTATTTTACCCTCTGGTTCTAGAATATCAGGGTAGTTCTCCTTGATAATTTCTTGAAAGATGATATCTAGGCCCTTTTTTTGATCATGGCTTTCAGGTAGTCCAGTAATTTTTAAATTATCTCTCCTGGATCTATTTTCCAGGTCAGTGGTTTTTCCATTGAGATGTTTCCCATTGTCTTCCTTTTTTTCATTCCTTTGATTCTGTTTTATAATATCTTGGCTTCTCATAAAGTCACTAGCTTCTACTTGCTCCAATCTTATTTTAAGGTAGTATTTTCTTCAGTGGTCTTTTGGACCTCCTTTTCCATTTGGCTAATTCTGCCTTTCAAGGCATTTTCCTCATTGGCTTTTTGGAGCTCTTTTGCCATTTGAGTTAGTCTGTTTTTTAAGGTGTTATTTTCTTCAGTATTTTTGGGGGTCTGCCACAACAGTGCTCCTTCTCCCCTAAGAACCGTCAACCAGGATTGTGGCCCAGATCCAGGCAGGGCAAAGCAAGCTCTGCACTCCTGCTCTAATCTGCCATGTAATTCCTCCAACAGGGTGGGCCTGGAGCTGGAAGCAACTGCAGCTGTAGCTCTGGAAGCAGCTTCAGAGCTGCACCACCTCCACCACCCCTGGGGTGGTAGCCCAGCGTGAACTCCTTTCACTCTGTCCCAGCAGCTTTTCTCACTAACCTGCTCTGTTGTCTTTGGAGTTTGTGGATTGAGAAGTCTGGTAACTGCCACAGCTCAATGATTCAGGACCCTACAGCCTGTTCTGCCTGGCTTCTGGTCTGGTTGGTCCTGGTGCAGCCCACACTGGGCTCTGCTCCACTCTACTCCCAGCTCCATCTAATAGACCCTTCCTAGAGCCCATCCAGGCTGTCCTGGGCTGGAGCCCTGCTTCCCTCTGCTATTTCATGGGTTCTACAGCTCTAGAATTTGTTCAGAGCCATTTTTATAGGTTTTTGGAGGGACCTGGGGGAGAGCTTAAGCAAGTTCCTGTTTTCCAGTTGCCATCTTGGCTCCATCCCCCATTCATCTCTTTAATATTAATACTCTACCATGGCTGTTGTATGGTTGTTAGACATGGAACACCCTAATTTTCAAAGAATTCAAAATGATTATCACACAGAGGGCAATAAAGATAAATATGGTAGATGTAAGCAGGCTCTAACATATAACCAATGAAGGACTTTGAGGAAGAACAGGATATCATCAGGGAAATGTATGCTAGGAAGAGAATATGGGGCAGTAACATTTTGAGGGCCAGGGACGACAGAGGAATAGCCCAAATGCTCTACTTGTGTCCTTAGGATGTGAAAAAAAAGTAAAGAAGGTCTTCAGAACAATAACTGAACCCCTTGAGGGGAATTTCTGGAAAAGCATAGATAAAAGATCTAATGCAGGGATAAGGCTTATGACCTGCACCATTTGAGGGAGTATCCTAGTTAATGCGATCACAGATCCGTTTAAGTATTTTGAAATATTTATTATGGGAATGGTATAAAATACCTAACATTTATTTTCATTTAATAAATGTGGTCACATCTGAAATAGCAGAAAGACAGACAGTCCCATCCATACAGAGTCTGATAGGAATACAAATCAGGACAGGTAAATATACCGGGGTGATGCAGCAATGAAATTGGGGATATTCCGGCCTCTTTTACTAACCTGTTTAAGTAAGGGCTGCCCTAGTAAATCCCCATGGATTTACAGGCCACCCCAGACAGAAAGCCTGCTCACCTACTAATTGCAGTCATCAATTCTATTCAACAAAGAGAACAAGTATCATCTAATTATATTGTACGTCTAAGCCAAAGTAAACATAATGGAATGGAACGAATGAGAAAAGTGTTGGAATGGGAACATATGAATGTAGTTTATTTAAGTCTATTGTTAAGGACTTTAAAGGTCTTTCAATTAATCAGATAACATTCTACAAGCTTCTTTTGTCTGTGTTTACTAGAGAAAATACAAATGGAGGTTTGAGTTAGACAACTAAAGCAAAATGAATTGTATAATTATTTAGAATATAGTACATCAAAATTTTAAAACCAGGGCAATTTCAAATAATAGTAGCATTAAATAGCACTTCAGAGTATGGTACATCTTTTGATTCTCAAAAACTCTGTGAAGTAGGTACTATTATTTATTCCCATGTTACAGATGAGGAAATTAATGATAGTCAGCCCAGGGTCACACAGTTAGTAAGTGACTGAGCTGATATTTCAATTTCAGTCTTCCTGACTCTAATCCTCTGTTTTTACCCAATGCTGTTGTTCAGTCATTTCAGTCATGTATGACTCTTTGTGATACCATTTGGGGTTTTCTTGGAAAAAGGTACTAGAGTAGTTTGCCATTTCCTTCTGTGGCTGATTTCACAGATGAGGAAACTGAGGCAAACAGGGTTAAGTGACTTGCCCAGAATCACACAGCTACTAAGTGTCTCAGGCTGGATTTGAACTTAGGTCCTCCCGACTCCAGGCCCAGCTTTCTATCTGCTGTGCCCCCTAGCTGCCCTATATTACCCAATGTACCACCTAATAATAATAGATGGCATTTATATAATACTTTACAGTTTAGAAGTGCTTTTATACTAATAACTATTTTTAATCCTGATATAACTCTGCGAACTAGATACTATAGATATAATTATCTCCATTTTATAGATAAGGAAGTTGCGGTTCAGAGAGGTCACAGTAAATGGTTTGCTGAAAGGTTAACAGGATTCAAACCCAGGCCCCCCAATTCACTTCGAGCACTTATTCCACCATGTTACCATAGCCTTTTTAAGACAGAAAGAACCAGCTTGAATTTATATACAAAGCAGACAGATCAGTCCATTACTAGGTCAATGACACAGAACTGTCAGGGTCCTTATGGATCACCTAGTACCACTTTCTGCATTTGCCAGAGGAGGAAAGCCAGCTCAGTGAGACTAAACACTTACCTGAAGTCATACAGGCAGTAAATGATGGCATAGAGATTTGAACCCATGTCCTCTGGCTCCAGATCTGTGCCCCTTCCACTGCACTATATACCCGCTGATGATTACTACTTGTACTTTGTTGTGGAAAGAAATTGTAAATGGAATGGAAAAGGAAATATAGTCTTATTAGAGCATCCTAGGACCAGGAGAAGATCATATACAGTTGAGATTGCAATGGAGATACCAAGAATGCAAAGAAGGGGAAGCCATGGAAAAGCACATGGCAAGAATTAAAGGCAGACAGCTATTTCTAGAGAATGGCATGTTGTTGCTTTCCTAATCACAGCACTGACAAACCAGATACATGCACTCAACAGGCAAGACATCATTCAACCCTTGTATCCCAGATCTCACTACACGGGCTTCCTCTCACTACATATCCCATGTCACCCTTCTAGTTACACCCAACAAAAAAGCCCAACCTAGTAGAAACTTTCATTTCTATTTTCCCCCACACTGAGGTCTCTCTCCAGCCACTGTCTCTGCAGACTGCTGTGATGACACAGAGCTGGATGATGTAAATTCAGCCTCAGCTCCACAGTGAGCCTGGGGCCAGAGAGACGCAAACTCAGAATCACTGTGAGAGGGAAGGCACAAGCACCAGAGGGCATGGGACGCCCTGGGTGGCAATACTTAGAAAAGAAACAATCTGGCAAGCATCTTCCTTCTTCCTAAAGGTGAGAGTCTGAGGTGGAAAATATTTCACCTACCATCAGAGTTGGTTGATATGTTCATTAGTTTTACCTAATTGCTTTTTTTCTTCTCTTTATTTTTTGTTCCAAGGGATGGCTTGCTGGGGAGGAGAGGATAGAATAATTTGATCCTCATAAATAACTTTGGGAAGCTGTTGCTATTATTATATTTAGGACAAGGACTGGTCTTATAACTCTCATTGGTATAAGAAATCTCTAAGCAAGAAAATTCCCTGTACTAATACAAGTGAAGACTTTTCTGTGAAACTTAATGTTAGAGAGTTTGCTAGAGCTCTTAGTAGTGGCACAGTGAATACAGCACTGGTCCTGGAGTCAGGAAGTTGTTGCTGCTGTTTTGTTGTTTTCAGTCATGTCCAACCCCCTTTTTGGGGTTTTCTTGGCAAAGATACTGGAGTGGTTTGCCATTTGCTTCTCCAGTTCATTTTACAGATGAGGAAACAGAGGCAAGCAGGGTTAACTGACTTGCCCGAGGTCACACAGCTAATAAGTGCCTGAGGCCACATTTGAACCCAAGTCTTCTCGACTCCAGGCCTGGCTCTCTATCCACTGTGCCACTTAACTGACTCTTGGAATCAGAAAGACATGATTTCAAATTTAATCTCAGACGCTTATTATGTGTGTGACTCTCAAGAAGTCACTTAACCTCTGTTTACCTGAATTTCCTGAACTTAAAAATGGGGATGATAATAGCACCTGCCTCTCAGAGTTGTTGTAAGGATCAAATGAGACAGTATTTGTTTAAAACAAAGCACTTAGCACAGTGCCTGGCACATAGTAGGTACTATACACATACTTATCCCTTTCCCCTTCCCCCTGACTACTATGTGTCAAAAGGAAGACCTGACCCTTCAAGGTCTTCCTAACTGGGAGACTAACTCTCTATCTACTGTGCCACATGACCACTCTCCATTCAGAAATAAGGGTGATGTGAAAAAGAAAAGATGTCAGTAAAAGGTGACTTCAAAACAAAAGATGAGAGTTGAACTGGATCATCTCAAATACTCCTAGCTCTAAAACCAGATAACTCTATGAAAAGGATATCCACTGCTTCCCCAAGCTCCCTAGCTTGAGAAACTGTTCTACATAGCATTACAGAAGGGCTTGGAAAGGCCACTCAGACTCCCTGACAGCCAGGCAAGAGATCTGTCTGGGAAATCCCAATTGATACAACCAGAACCAATAAATACCCTGAAGCCCAGACAGAACCTGTTACCTACCACGCCGGTCTATTATCTAACAAAGTGCTTCTTATCACCTTCCGTCATAACCAAGCTTGCAAAATGAAGTGGAGACGACCACCACAGCACTGTGGACGCAGCACTTAAAATAGTACTAAACGACATGCCAGTTTACAATGATTTAGTAACTAATATTAACTCCAGAGGAGTGGGAATGAACAATATTTCCCTCTTCTTGGTAGAAGGGTGGCAAGACTATGGGTAGGAACTAATGCACACACATGCTGGCATGGTTGGTGTTTGCTTTGAGTATCTAGTTTTCATTGTTATACACTCTTCTGGAAGTGAAAGTGCTACTTAACAAGCATTAATAAAACATTAAAATCTAAACTAAGAAATAATAAGAAATAAACAAGATAAAAAAAGAGGAGGAGGTAATTATCCAGGTAACTTAAAATAGCTACCCTTCCTGCCAATCATTAGCAAGAAAATATTTTTTGACTAATAACTGTTAGATAATTAGGAAGCTAGGAGGTATAGTGAACAGAGAGAGCTGGACTTCTGGGTCAGTGAGATCTGAGTTTAAATCTTCCCTTAGACATTTTCTAGCTATGTAACCATAGGCAAAATTCACTTAATCTCCTTTGGTTATAGCTTCCTTATTTGTAAAATGAGGATAGCAGAAGCATCTACTTCACAAGGCTAATTTTTATTTATTATAATTTATTTATTATATATAACATATATTTATTTATAATTATTAGATATATATAATATATTATAATTTATTACAATAACAATAATAGCTAGCATTTACACAGCACATACTACATGCCAGGAACTTTACAATTATTATCTCATTTGACCCTCACCACAACCATTTGAAGTAGGTGCTATTATTATCCCCATTTCACAGTTAGAGAAACTGAGGCAAACAGAAGTATAAATGTTTTGCCCAAGGTCACACAGCCAGTAAAAGTCTGAGGCTGGATTCCTGACTCCAGGCTCAGCACTCTATCTGCTGCCCCACCCAGCAGCCTTACAGCAGGCTATTTTAAGAATCGAATAAGATTTTATAAATAGATACACATACATAAATATAGATGTATCTATATACTACCTTGCTAACTTTAAAGATGCATTATTTCTCATCATCATCATCATCATTACTACATCAAACAGAGATGTGGGTAGTGATCCATTGCAATGTGATTATTCCAAAGCCCTACTTACAAGCCCTGTTCCCCGGTAATAAATGAAGCCCTTAGGGAGATGTGTTCATCTTTCAGTCCAATAAGGTAAATTGTAGTTTATGATGATTCAGGAACTGCTAAAAATTACACTAAAATAGGGGTGAGGAACTTGCAGCCTTGAGGCCACACATGGCCCTCTAGGTCCTCAAGTGCAATTTGTTTGGTGAAGTTTGGATTCAGTCCAAGTCCTGCACTTGAGGAGCTAGATGTGTCCTTCAGGCCGCAAGTTCCCCACCCCTGCAAAGTCTGAAAAAGTTAATTCTACCATTTTCCTAGGCCTAAACTACTAAGGAGGGAAGCTTGAATATTAAATACTATTGTCCTAGATATCAAACATCCCTAGGAACCAAAGAACATGTGTGTTTATAGATAACAGAGACTTAAAACAATGTCTACAATGAAAACTGTTCATGTCTTTTCACATTTTAGCTAACTTTAATCATTCAGTTGAAACTCTTCACCTTATTAAGAACAGTTATCTGGGAGTAAATGTGATTCAGCAGAAAGGGACCTGGATTTGACATCTGGACGCTGGGTTCTAGTCCTGTTTCTGCTACTCGTTACCCATGTGTGACCTTAGATAAGTCACTTATAATCAGAGAGGTGGCAGCTGGATGCCTCATTTCCATAGAGCCTGGAGTCAGAAAAACTCGAGTTCAAATGTGGCCTCACACACTAACTGTATGGCTTTAGACATGTCATTTAATGTTGAGAAATGGTTAAGTTTTCTCCTCTTCAACATAAGGACAGGGATTCTATGACCTAGATGAAGTCCCTGACAACACTAATCTGATGATACTATGATAAATAAATGAGGAAAAAAGCCAATATCAAATACTTCAGTTCATTGTTTTGAACATGAAAACTAAGGTTTCATGCCAACAGACATAAAAGGTCTATGTAAGATTTCACTTCCATCCCCTTTCCTCCTCATTTAGATTGGATCTATGATTTAATTGTGGTAGGAAACTCACCATAAGAAATTTCTCCTAGTAATGTGGGCCACTAGGTGGCGCCATAGTGGATAGAGTGCTGGGCCTGGAGTCAGGGAGACACACCTTCCTGAGTTCAAATCAGGCATCAGACACTTACTAGATGTGTGACCCTGGGCAAGTCACTTAACCCTGTTTGTCTCAGTTTCCTCATCTGTAAAATGAGCTGGAAAAGGAAATGGCAAACCTTTCTTTGCCAAGAAACCCCTAAATGAGGTGACAAAGAGTTGGACACGACTAAAACAACTCAACAATATGGGTAAGCAAATTATCTACAACTTACAATTTTAGAAAGTTGCTTAGAACACTGAGAGCTTTGAGTAAGTTGCTCTGGGTCGCATAGCCAATATATGGCAGAGGCAGCACTAGAACCCAAGTCTTTTGGACACTGAGAGTTGCTGTTGAGAAATAATAATAGTTCACATTTATGTAGGACCTACTATGTGCCACGCCCTGGGCTAAGCACTTTACAAATATCTCATTTGATCCTTAAAACACCCGTGTATGCCAAGTGCTGTGATTATTCCCATTCTAGGGATGAGGAAACTGAGGCAAACAGAAGTTAAGTGACTTGTCCAAGATCACACAGCTAGCAAGTAAGGTCACAAATATTCTTAACTCCAGGAACAACAAGAAGACCACCTAACTGCACCTTTTGCTCCCTTCCACTGCCTCTCCCCCTCCTTTTTTTTTTTAAAGAACAAAAGCCTTAAACACAGAAGAATGGATAATTCTCCAATTCAAGCAGAAAAAAAAATCATTTAAAATCATAATAGAAGCAATTTTTTTTTCTGAAACAAAGCTGGTGCTTCCAGACTTTCTCCCTCCTTAGTTTAATGGTGATAAGATGATAAAGATTATTGCTTCAAATTTTGACTTAACTTCCTCTGAACTAACTTTTCTGATGACCAAACGTGACAATGCTTTCAGGTATCCTAAGTGGCAATGTCTTACCAGTGTAGATGCTGGCACTGGAAGCTGGGATGCCAAACTGTGATTCGATGAACTTGGGAATGAAGGTGATAAAGGCGGTGACAATGGCACTCTCAGCTGTGTATGACAAACTCACAAAAAGGAATGTCATGTTGCTTAAGATCCTGACAGCTGCTCTTGGTAGGTCTACAAAATGACAAAAAAAAAAAATGACAAATGAATGTTATCAAGAAGGGATGGGAAATCAAATCCAATTTGAATTGTCTTCCAAACGAACTGTCAATAACCACTGAGTCTTTATAAAAATAGGAAAAAATGATGCCTGTTGGAAATTGTTTCTTTTAGGCATGTCTCTCTCTATGGTATTTTTTTTTTCCGCAAATAGGATAAAGAAGTCTAATAAAATGTTACAAAATGTTTCAAAAATATATCCATAGTCACCATAAAAGATCCCACTGAACAAACAAGTTATGTTCCAAAAGTGTATTTCTAAGGTGATTACTCTAAATTCAAAATATCTTTTTCCATAGAAAGAATGTGATGAATGGTGGTTAGTTCACAGGCTAGCCCACAAAAGCCTATTCTACTGACAATGCGCCTAATGTAGGATATTATTGGTATTATTACTCCAACTATATAATTTCATCATTTGGAAAATTCATTGAGTCCTGACTCCAGATAGCAAGACCATACCTCCTTCCTTCATCTCCTCTTGCTTCCCCTCCTTAGAGAATATAGCTTCCTTCAAAAGTGGTACCCTGAGGAAAGGTCTTAGAGCATCAGCAACTATGCACTTGCATAAGAGAAGGCATCACTCTAAGTCAATCACCTCCAAAGTGCTCTGAATTAAGGGGATATTGGTTCCCCCATTGGAGAAAGAGAGGAAGAGTTTGGGGCTTGTGGATGGCTTTTTACAGTCTATTCACCTCTCTGGGTCACTGGTAACTGCATAATGCCTGTGTCTTTATTTTCCTAGTCATGGATTTTCTCATGTCTCTCACACTTCCACTGATAAGACATTGTGATGGATTATTTTTTATATATACAATCATCTCAATGATGGTTTGGTATCTTATGCAACAGCTTCAATCAAGGTCCTTAATAAAAAATAAATCTGTTTGAAAGTATATAATTTAAAACTTCTTCCCCAGAACACCAGGATTAAAAAGTCAGGAGGAAGACTTACAATTTCAACTCCCTGCTGTAGAAACTCCCTTTCTGACTCAGACCAGCAACTGCACTGCAATTTGAGTCTTACATAATTAGTTGACTAAGATACTGAGAGGTTGTGACTTGTACAGGTCACAGGGCCCGTGTCTGTGGGAGGTTGGACTGGATCCTTGGTCTTCCCAGCCATCAGACCACCTGCTGCAGTGCTGGTCTTCTATCCACTATATCACACTGCCCTTCACTTCTATATATCATGTTTAAATTAATATTAAAATTATTTGGTATAGTAAAGGAAGTCAATAAAAATAAAAGTTTTATTATAAAATTCAAAGAAGATAATATATTTACGATGTAAATATCCATACAGATAATAGGTACAATTAAATAGTTTCTTTCTAAATTAATAAACTGTGTTTAAGAAGAGCTTCTACTCATTTCAAAACTGGCCAAGTTGCTTAAAAGATAAATGATTCCTCCTCTTTTCTCTTGGCCATAAAGACACCATCTGGTTTATAATTAAGAGTTTTGGGGTAGTGGAGAAGATTAATAGCTACTTAAAATTTCAACCTCTTTTGCCAAGTTCAAAGAAAAAATATTTTAAAGTATAAATTTATGGAATATGGGTATTTGAATTGATAAATTATAAAGAGATATCCTTTTTGTATCGGGGAATAAAGCATATTAGCCTCACTTAGAACACTAAGCAAAAGCTCAACAATGGAGTAACATACCAAAATAACACAAAACATAATGCTATCAATATTAAGTTGAAATGCTAAAATCCAGTTCTGTAATAACGTACATGATTTCTAAAAATTCTTAAAAGCTAATTCACTGCACAAAAGCAAATTTTACTGCAGAATAAAAATAGGAATAGTGTCAAAAACAATGTAATAAAATTAAAGGAAACAAAAAAATACTTATTGTAGCTATCTGCAGTATCTAAACAAGTATCTAAGTATCTGTAGTATCTAAACAAGATCATTTAATCCTTTCCAAATGATGTCCAGGCAAGTGCCCTAACAGAATGGCTAAAGGTCATTTTTAATGTGTACAAATTTACATTTAGCTTCAAGTTTTCCTTTGAAATAGTAAAGTTTGAAATCAGGCCAAACTGAACTTGGACCTGAAAGAAACCTTAGAAACTATCTGGTCCTAACCCCTCACTTTGCAGAAAGGGAAACTGAGGGACAGGGAAAAGACATGATTTGTCCAATATCACATAGGGAGGCATGATGACAGAGTGGATAGTAAAGTCAGGAAGAGCTGAATTCAAACACTGCTTTTGATACCAATTACTTATATGACCTCTTAGCCTAAATTTCTTCATATATAAAATAGGAGTGATATTGCCCTCAAGAGGAGCAAATGAAATCATATATTTAAAATTCTTTGCAAACATTACAGCTTTATCTCTAAATGCAAGTCAGTGCTAATATTATTAGTAGTCCCAGTGTACAAATCCAAGTCCTCTGATCCCCTACCAATCCTCTTTTTATTCCACCAAGCTCCTCTCGTTGAATTGCACTGAGCCCTTTCCCCTCCACTAAATGGCCCCAGTCTGCTATGTTTTTTGAGTCTATATCTTTTGTTATTCAGTCATTTCAGTCATGTCCTCCTCTTTGTGACCCCATTTGAGGTTTTCTTGGCAAAGATACCGGAGTGGTTTGCCATTTCCTTCTCCAACTCGTTTTATAGACAAGGAACTGGGGCAAACGGGGGTAAGTAACTTGCCCAGGGTCACACAGCTAGTAAGTGTCTCAGGCCAGATTTGAACTCAGGAAGATGAGTCTTTCTGACTTTAGGCCTGACCCCTATCCACTATGTCACCTATCTACTTGGTACAATCTTTCTATTTCCTCTCACAATTTGTCAGTGTTCACTTCTTAATGTTTATCTCCTCAGCTGCTGCCAACCCATTTCTAATTCATGGTCTCTTTTGGGGGGGAGGGATATCGATTAGTCATGTCCTACTCTTTGTGACACCATTTGGGTTTTCTTGGCAAAGATACTTGAATGGTTTGTCATTTGCTTCTCCAGCTCATTTTACAGATGAGGAAACTGAGGCAAAGAGGGTTAAGTGACTTGCCCAGGGTCTGAAGACAGATTTGAACTCAGGCCCTCCTGATTCCAAGGCCAGTGCTCTATCCACCGTGCCATCTAGCTGCTCCTTGCTGCCTCTACTCTGCTACAAAAAAAATACATTTGAAATATGCCCTAACGTGCTTAGAAAAAAATAAGATAAGTATTTTGTTATGGTTCTACACAATACCCCAGAATAAATCCTCCTCTGGAAAGGATCATGGCAACAGCAAAAAGGAAGTGTTGTGTCGAAAACAAACCAGATTCTCCCAAGTTATTCCTAGGACATTCTTCAATCACCTTTGGAAGCTCTAACAGGTATTCTTATCCAGGAGTTTGTTTTACATAGATATATTTTGATAACTATATTTCAATATAATTACTTTCCTTTGTCACCTTACGAATTTTATTCTATGCACTTAAAAACATGATTCTGAGAAAAGAGTCTATATTCCAAACTACCAAAGGTATTCAAAGCATAAAAACAGGTAGGAATTCTTACTCTAGCAATGAACTCCAAGGAACTAGGGAACTCTTCAGGATTTAAAAAAACAAACAAACCACACCCTAGTTACCTTTACAAAGTGGTCTAGTTGAACCTCTGAGTGGCCAAGGTTTTCTATAGTGAGAAACAAGTTTCCTATAGCTGCAAACAGACATTTAGTAAGAAACAATCCCAAAGAAAGCCATACTGTTGTCAGAGTTGTTAGCATTTCCCTAATGTCCTCAATGCACCAGGTACTGTACATAGGATATATGGTAACAGGACATGGCCTTTCGGGTGCTCATTTTCTAATTTCAGGTGTATCTACCACATCACACAAGCAGGTACTATAAGAACCCACTGCTTGCTCCTTATGGTTAATTTTTGCTTTCTGTTTTTGCCCTCTATCTTATTTCCTAGTTGGAAATTCTTGAGTGTATCTAGTTAAGGAGAATTATCTTAAGCATCTGTATAGTAATCAATAGAAGTTTTAGAGAGAGGAAAAAGCCTTACCCAAGCCTTCTAGAAGACGATTCTTCTTTGAAGTGAGATTTGGAGAAAGTCTTCAATCAACAAATATTTTAAAGCCCCTACCACGCAACAGTGTATTGAGAGATAGAAAGATGAAAAGAATAGGGCCCGTGCTCTCAAAGAATTTATAATCTGGTAGGGAAGATAAGACACGCATACAAACACTATAATACAAATATAATAAAATGAATGCATAGTAGAGGAACGATGTTTTATCAGAGATCAGAAGACAGAAAAGTCATTCCTAGCAGAGGGGAAAAGCTTCACGGGCAAGGTAAAACTGGAAATGAGCCACTAGAATGAGCAGAGAAGAGTGGTTTGATGGATGGAAAAAAGCAGTCTACAAAAGGAGAAGGAGACCAAAGGAACAAGTATGAGATTAGAGACAAGCAACATGATGAGAGATGGGAAGTACAGATTTATGCTTTTAGAACTGCAAATCTGATGAAAGAATGGATGATTGTTAGTGGGGAGATGAGAGAACTTTCATTATTTATAACCTTTGTTCTACTATTATCTACTTAAAATAATGAAATAGCAAATTGAGAGATAGGAACATGCATTCATTGTAGATATGTGCCTCTACATAGAACACACATTTTCTGCCCACACATTTTTTCTTGATTATATGGAAATTCTATTAGCCATAAATATTTTCCTAATTTCTAACAACTTGCTCTATTCTTTCATACTTTCATCAACTTATTATTCTGATAATTCATGATAGTTTGAAGGTGATCCTTGTTTCTAAAGGCTATCCTAGTGGAATTCAATCTCTGGTAGGTCCTGATAAGCTGGAAAGGCCCTGAACATGAATCCAGCATTGGGTTATATCTGACCAAGGACCAGGCCAACTAAGTAGAAAGAGACATCACCAGAAGATTGGCCACCAGGAAAATAATTTTTTTAGTTACAGAAACTCAGATAAAATATCACTATAGTACAGCACAGTGCAGTTATGATTTGTTTTGGTAGAGGCAATTTCCCCTCTAAGGAAATGAGGGATCTATTGAAGTACTGATGTTTTCTGCCATTGTATAATTATTTAAGCTTATTAAATCATACTAAGCCTGCTAGTTGGGGGAAGAGAGAAGAGGAAAAAAGAAAGAATGAGAAAGAGAGGAGAGGGGAAAATGAGAAGAAAGAGGAGGTCACAGCAGAAGCAACAGAAGCAAAAAGTTACCATAATCTGGCCCCAAAGAAGAGAGGAAAAAAATGTACCTCCTTCTCTTCTTTTCAGAGGTGAGGGTTTATGGGTGTAGAACATTGCATATATTGTCAGATTCAGTGGATTCTTGTTGGTTAATTTTGCTGAGCTGATTTTTTTCCTTCCCTTTTTATTCTTTTTTGAAAGGAATAGCTCTCTGGGGAGGGGAGAGGGTGGGATACATTTTAAAAGGAAGGTGTTGTAAAACAAATGCTATAAAAAATTTAAGGTAGCATATTTGTTCTGCAAATAGTAGCTTCAAAGTGACAAAAATCTAGACTTTTGCTAACTTACCATTCCTAAGAACAATTTGGGGTTAAAAAGGAAACACTATTTTAGTAATACAATAATTTCATAACAGACCGTAAATATTTAGTACGTGAAACTGGTCACATGGCATTATACCTGTTTCTAAACTGTAGCTGAATGAAGACAGAATTTGACACTGCATAAGAGAAGTTCTTGGGCTTCCTATTTTAATGTTTATTTATTCATTTATTTATCTCATAGCTGATTCTTAAGGTCAAACAATTTTTAAACTTTAAAATCTTCTGATACTTTAAAGAGATGGGGAAAGCAAGCACATCCTAACTGTGTTTATAGTAATAATAATGCTAATAATAGTACATAACACTTTAAAGTATGCAAAGGACCTTATAAATATTTTCTCACTGGATCCTCACAACAATCCTGTGAAGTAGGTGTTTTTATTATCCCCATTTTGCAGATGAGGATACTGAAGCTGAGAGTAGTTGAGTTACTTGTCCAGGGACACAAAGCTGGCAAATGGCTAACCCTGGATTTGAATGCAGGACATCCTGACTTCAGATTCAGTATTCCATCCACTGTGGCACCTAGCTACCTAGGTATATGCATCACTTATTTTGTAGTCTAAGTCTAGAAAGCCTTATAGGTGTGCAGATATGGATTTCCTTGAACATGTCAATATTTAATCTCTTTGCCTTTTACTAAATGTAGCTCTCTTTGTCTAGTTCCATCTGTGTTTTACAGACAAACAAAAGAAAATTCTTATAAAGGACCACCCAATGGTCACCAACACTTAACAGCCCCATCCTTCTCTCCTTGGAAGATGACAATTATGTAGAGTCACTGATTATAAGCTCCATACCACCACTGCTCCCAACCTTCTCTTCCCTCACCCTCCTACACATACAGACAACAAGCATGCCCTGTTTTTCTATAGAGCATTACTATTATTAATAATAACATCTTAGGAACTGAGATTGGACCAGTTATTTCATTAGTGTAGAGAACTTATTTACCAGTGCAGGCTAGCACTTTCTCTGCAATTTACATAATATTAGAGAACTGCACTGAGAAATTAATTGATTTGCCCACAGCTAGTGTGTATCAGAGACAGGACTAGAACCCTGGTCTTCCTGGCTCCAAGGCCAGTCCTTTGCAAGGTCATACTGCCTCTCAATTTGTGAAATGCTAATGACAACAATCATATTGACAATTTTTAGTCCCACAGTCACCACAAAGGCAGATTCACCTTTTTTTCCCAAAAGAATCTTAACCCATTCACCCACACATTTCAGTGAACAGAAGTAACATTCTCAGTTATGAAATGGACCCTTCACAATCCCTGGACATGAAACCAGCTTGTTTATTTGTACAAGTATGGCTACAACCTTGAATGTTCTTTCCACACTTAGAACATGAGGAAAGCATCCTCTATATGTTCGTTCAAGTCATATTTTGTAGACTTTGTTAATATTCACTCTGTGCCTCTTTGCTTCACAAAAATATTTTCTACATCTGTGAGGCTGTCTTAAGTTGCAAATGTGTAAAGGAAAGGTATATATAATTCCTTCTGTCAAGCACATGCCATATGTAATACTTTCTGATGAAGACACAGAGGATGGTGGTTGAATGCTTTACTCAAACATATTCACAGGGTCTCTGATGACCACCTTACATGTGGCTCCTGGATTCAGTGCAGCTAACTCAATTTATCCACAACCTCCAAAATTCCTGCACTAATAGATTCTATGGATTTTAAATTACACTGCATTCAAAATGGAGATGGTCTAACAGAGAAAAGAGCCTATAAAGTTTTGTTCAAATTATCAACATAAGTAAACATAAAAGATCACAAACAGACAAAATTAGGAAATTTTCTAAAGTTTTCTAGACATCAAAAGCAATAACTTAGAGAATTTTTAGGTAGCTGTACTGTCAAGATATAATGGCTGCAAAGATATGAGCTCAGCTCTCAGAAAATTGATCAGGCATCCTTAATGTTTTAAGTGGTACTTTTAGTTCATAAGATATTAAAGCAATCAACATCTTATGAAAGGTTTAACCTTCTTACATGTAGCTGAAGCAAGAACACTCAGAATCACACCTCGCTTTTCCATCACATTTAAAACAGCTTATGTCCTGCATAATTTACAAGGTGTAGCTAGAAAAACTGATCATATCAATTGATCATGTCTCACTCTCTACATTAGCTCTAGTGGCCAAAAAGAGTCTTTGCAGCTTTCAAAGGTAAATATGAAACCCAACAGCAGTTGATTTTTCATTGATTGATATTTATCAATAACTGAATAGAATTTAAATTATATTAGATAATTGTGATGTCTTTTTTAAGGTAGCACATTCAGTACTATATATATAATAAGTATGTCAACTATATATATCTATGTCGAATTGTTTTATTTTTAAAGTTAGCATGGAAAAACAGTGTAGGAAGGGTTATAAAAATATAGGCACACTAATTCTCTGCTGAGGAAGTTATAAATTGGTTTGACCACTCAAGAAAACAGTTTCAAATTATGCAATAAAAGTTACTGAATTGTTCATATTTTTTGGTCTCCAAATTCTACTACTGAAATTACTGTTATAACCCAAAGAGGTTATTAACAGAAAGAAAAGACTCATATGTCCAAAAATATTCCTGGCAGCATTATTTGAGATAACAAAAGCTAGAAACAAAACAAATATCCAATAATGGCTAACAAACTATTACCTATATAGGTATTGTAGTGTTATTGTATCATAAAGAACTTCTACAAAGAACTGACCAAGTTTCTTGAAACAAGTTTGAATATTCCTTGATACTCAATGACTTTAATCAAGATGGCCACAAGAAGAGAAAAAAAATTAGGATTAAGAAATTTAAAAAGCCAAAATTACATTACCTAGCAGACTTATTTCTGGACATAATGAATTCTAAAAGAAGAAAGTTAAAATGCACTTAGTGGTGAGTGCCAAAGAACACAACAACAACAACAATAAAATTAAACTGACTCTAAATAGACAGGAAATAACTGATTTCTGACATGGAGGTCCATTTTAGAATTGGTTGCCTTTTGCAATCAAAGGTCAAAATCCAAATCCAATGAGAATGTGACAATGAAAACTATTATGCATCTCCAACAACTCCAACTTGACCCATTCAAAAAAACTGAATAAAAGAAGGAAGGATAGTAAAGACAGTCATTCTGATTATCATCACTTCTTTTTTTATTTTATTTCATTAATTAATTTACTTATTTTTAGCTTTCAACATTCACTTTTATAAGATTTTGAGTTCTAAATTCCGCCCCCACCAAGATGGCATGCAATCTGATATAGGCTAAACATGGATAATCATATTAAACATATTTCCACATTAGTTATATCATCATTTCTTAAAGAATACTGCAACAAAGAGTCCAAAACTGGGGAATAAGTATGAATAAAATCTGATATGAAATGCAGCTAAGTCTGGTAACATTAAAAGTATTCACAGGTGAAATATAAGGGAGGACAACAAACAGATGGAAAATGAAATTAATTTCTCAGTGCTTCTATGGATGTCTATTCTCATTATTGATGATAGTGGAAACCCCACCTTTGGGCTCTAACCTTTCAAGACTCCAAGGACTATAAATGGAAATGGAAATAATACTCAGATAGATGAAGCTGGGAATAGAAACTGGACTAAAGCAAGTGTACACTGAGAAAATCAATGCCAGAGGAAATAGAATAGAGGAAAACATTAAGGGCCCAATGTAAGATATTCCAAAGCAAGGAAGGAGTCTATGTGCTTTAAAAAAAAATTCTAAAGTTGCTTTAAAAAATAAAAGAGATTTAGAGGCAATCAGCAACTGACTTGCATTTTTCTTTTCACCTGTGTAAAATCTTGATGAGAAGAATATAAATGCATAAGATATTCTTCCTTAATTAAAATATGAGAAGGAATCAGACTGTTGCAAATGATTTTCTACAGTAGACTACATCTTTAGGAGTTACATAACTGACTGAAAAATGTTTGAGAATTTGGAAAATGGCACATTACTTTCAAGAATCCCAATAGGCTTGCATTTTTTTTAACACTGTTACTCTCCCACCAAGTGTGTATGAATCATAAAATAAATGAAAACTCAAAAGAATCAAAACTGCAGATATTACAATGTCCCAATATGTTTACTGTTAAATAAGGAAAATGAGTGATTCAGTAAAAACCAAATGAAATCTTAAAGATTCTCCTACAAGAAGATATATCCCATAAATATATTACAATCATATAAGATATATTTCAGACCATTGTTGTTGTTGTTGTTGTTGTTTGTCCTTCACTCACAAAGAGGACCAATGACACCTCAGAAAGGTGATGTCTTGACTTGTAAGTGTAATAGTAATTAAGGTGGGACTTTTTGCTTTTCTTCTCTTAAGTGCCTTTAATGATTCTGGCCTTTCTTTGAATGGGGCAGATAAAGTGGAATCTTTTTGTCTTGGTTATTTCTCAGCAGAGACAATTAGGAGTCATTTGTATATGATGTGACACTGGGGATGGGGAACTATCCCACACCCAGCCTGGGTGAGGTCAGAGCCCTCAGAGCTCTGAACAGGATATAATTGAGGACAGTTTGGCATTTGACTTTTGGGGGGCACACTCATGGAAGGAATGTTGAGACTCTGGGTAAGCTGCAACTGCCCCCCGCCCCAGCTTTACAACTCAGATGTTGGTTCTTCTCTGGTAACTATGTGTTGTGATTTGAATCAGACAAGGTCTGTCTGTTGACATTTGTAATTTGTTTGTTTGCTGTGAAGTTCAGAGTGCTGGCTTTTTCCCCTGAACTAAGTGAATGATATTTGTGTGTTGGTTTTGAAATAAGATTGTTAACCCTTTAATGCCACTTTCCTTAGTAAAACAGATCAAAAGAACCTGTGTTGGCAGCTTTCTGGGTGCTGGTTATTGGTAGAGCTTACACCCCCACAGCAATTGCTAGCAAGATTGTTACTACAGTAAGTGAACTGGATTTAAGTAAGACAGGGATATGCAAAGTCACCAACCTCACTCTCTCCTCCAGGGCCATCTGGGTACAGTGGCAAGATACAGTTCAGGATGACTAGAGATGACCCCAATGCAGTGGAAGACCTTGGCCTTTTTGAGCTAGTCTTTCCCAGGTCTCAGTTTGCCTTAGGAAAAGATCATTCAGTGATTAAGGCCAGGTAAGAAATAAGGCAAAAATGGCCTCTTTTACCTAGGCAAAAAAAAAAAAATCAGTCCAGGAGGGGAAGACCCTCAGGGTTTCTGACCAAAACAGAAACAACTGCTATTTACACTCACTCAGAGCCATCAAAAAGCAAACAATGACCAAATGAGGATTGGGCTGGGACCTATTGCTGGCCAATCAGTGAGAGCCAGAGTGACTTGGGTTTAAGGCATGGTCAAGCAGCTTGATTTGAATCCCAGTAAGTTTGATCAAAGCCTGGTTTTCCAATGCTGTGAAATCACAAATGAAAGTACATGGGGCAAAAGATGTAATTGTCCCAGTTTTTTTTCTTAATATTAGAACAAATAAGTAGAGAAAAAAGAAATCTAGCCCATAAACCCCAAGATACGTCGTGAGGCTTCAACGATCAAAATTATATTCCTTTGGGCAGAGCACCCACATGATTCCCTATGCGGACAGAGAAGAAGGCAGGAAGACAGGAATGCAGAACAAAAGGAGCATTTCCCAACTGGAACTGGTCAGCTGCATCCCCAGTGGGGCAGCTACTACTATTTACAGATCGTCATTTATCTTTTGTTTTCAAAGAGGATCAATGACATCAGAAAGGTGGTGTCTTGACTTGCAAGTGAATTGGATTTAAGATCATAGAAGATTCCTGGATAGATACAACCAAAGAGAAAATGACTCAATGATCCTCTGATTATCATTGTCAACTGAGATATAAACCAGGGAGATATTCACCGAAGGTGTGTGCAAATATAAAAAAAAAAGATGTATAGAGTAGAAACAGAAGAAAGATTCTCTAGAGATTGTGAAATTCTCCAGATGTTTGTGTTTGCAAATTATATTGTGATGATAACATTAACCTACCAAAATACTAGAGGAGTTCCTCAATGAGATCCATAGCCTTTAATGCCACTATGAAAAGGTTCAGCCTAACAATCCACAATGAAAAAAACTAAACAGATGAAAGCTGTCTATTGCCCAGACTAAGGCATTCAGTTGGATAGACATCTCATTGGGCCAGTAAATTAGTACATATCTTGGACATAACACAGGCTCAAAATTAAGTAGAAGGAAGAAAACAAGTTAGATTACATTTGGGAAACTGTACAACAATCTCAATCTGCCCCTGGGGGAAAAAACTTTTACGACATCAATCACAAGACACCACATCCTCCAAAAAGTCAAAAGTGTGGGTAATAAAAAGATCAATGAAGAAATTCACTGTGGAGGGCAGAGCCAAGATGGCAGAAAGGAGGCAGCAACCCAGCCAAACTCTCCCAAAATTATCTTCTGAACAACTTTAAAATAAAGTGTTAAATTGAATTCTGGAGAAGCACAACTAACAAAAGGTCAGGATGAGACATTTTTTCAGCCGAAGACAACTTAGGAGGTCAGTATGAGAGGTCTACAACACTGGGCTGGCCTCTAGCTGAAATAGTAAGTCAATAAACACAACATAAACAATAATCATGCATATACCTATGTAGTTCTGCATCACGAAGTATGACAGACTCTCCATAAAGAAAGTAAAAGAAGTATAATATTTATTCAGACACCAGAAAAGCATATCCCATAACCAAATGTTCAGTTCCCACAGCCAGTCAGTCCACTTTATCATAACAGCAAGGAACTTAAAACACCATTATCACAGCCTGGAAACTTGCCATCCCAAAATCTCTCCAACCCCCTGCTGGTGTCTTCCCCAAAACAAACTCACAGTAAGGTTAAGTCAGCCTATTCAGCTCTAACAATTACGAGGGTAGCCATCAGCAGCCACCAGCAGCTATAATATCTTTCTCTCTCTCAGCATTTTCTGTGACATAATTCTCTTTTCCTTTCAGGAAGCTCCTCCTACCATGTACCTTAGACTTCCTGTGAAGCCTAAGCCTAAGCAAGTCACATGGCCTATTAATGGGTAGGAAAGATCTTCAAATCAAAATTGCTACTACCAACAACACTGGTGGGCCTTGGAGGTGGTTGTAGCAGCAGGAGCAGCCATGGGATCTCTTAGGCCAGAGATGGTAAGGGTATTGGACAATTGATCAGAAAGAGATTACAGTGGACCCTCAGCCAACAATGGGCACAGAACTAGATGCTGTTTGGCAACTCAGTTGCCTATGTGCAGCTCTGGGCTGCATTTCCAGGAAGGAGAGGAAAGCTTGTGGTTAGCTATAAGGAAGTGGGGCCCTGGTCACAGTTCCAGGGCAGAGAGATGCGCTAGTGTTTGCAGCTACAGCAGAATGGGGACCCTTCCTGGGTAAAGACCACCAGAGCACAAACCAGAAAAGCAGTGACCACAACTCTCCCCAGATCATACCATCTTGGAAGCACCAAAAACTTGCAGAATCCCAGAACTAGCTCTGAAAAAGCAGAATAAAAAAGCCTGAAGCTTAGAACAGTCCCTCCCCACCACAAGGTGAGCAGAGTACAACTTTAGCATGAAGTTCAAAGTCAAGAAATAGGCTAGAAAAATGAGCAAACAACAATAAAGAACCTGACTATAAAAAGCTACTACGGTAACAAGGAAGATCAAGACATAAACTCAGAAGAAGACAATAACATGAAAACAACTACAAAGTTCAAAGAAGGGAAAAACATAAATTAGATACAAGTCCAACAAGAATTCCTGGAAGAGTTAAAGAAAGTGGTAAGAATGGTAGAGGAAGAACTGGGGAATGAAATGAGAGTGATACAAGAATAGTATGAAAAGAGAATTAACAGTTTGGTAAACACAGTACAAAAAAAAGTGAAGAAAATACACCTTAAAAACCAGAATTGGCTAAACAGTAAAAGAGGCACAAAAATTTACTGAAGAAAATAATTCCACAAAAATTAGAAATGGGCAAGTAAACATCAATGACTCTGAAAGACATTAAGAAACAATAAAACAAAATTAATGGCTTGAAAAAAAATAAGAAAATGTGAAATATTTCCTCAGAAAAAACAACTAGAAAATAATTTGAGGATAGGTTATGAATTCTTGGACTACCTAAATCCATAATTTATTGTTTTTAGAATAACAAAAAATATTTTACTAAAACATAGGATTTACAAAAGCTTCCAGATGAGCCAGACAAAATAGTCACAAGCTTTTCCTGAAGGGAGATTTCTACACTTGACAGCAGAACCATGATATTAGTGAGGGCTGTGATGTTTAATGTTCCCATTTTTGTTCAAACAACCAAGCTTTTCCATCTACAGCATCTAAAGAATTAGACTTGGCTAGAAGGCATATTCTAAAGCTCAACTGGTTAGCTGCTTTAACCAATGCAATTAGCATCACCATAAAAAGGGAAAAGGCGCCCACGAAACTGAAAGAAAAAAAAAACATACCCCTGCAGCTAACTGATAACTACTTTCATTCACGGTGCTGATGCTTAAATCATGATGGGAGAAACGAATAAAACCAGAGCTGGGCCACTGCTTTTAAACAACTTCACAACAATCTAGATGATACTTCTAGCCTCTGCTCATGTGTTACAACGGTGAATCAGGACAAGACAGAGATTTGCTAATGTGCATTTAATCACCAAAGGACTGAAGATGGTCTGGGTTTTTATTCTGTAATGTTTCTAAGACTATGTCCATTAAATGCAAACAAAAAAGGAAGAGGTCTTCGCGGAACAGGAGAAGTGATGCACATTTGATGTTGAAATTGAATTTAAATATTATTCATGGCACACAGCCTAGTCCATGCTCTGTCTGTTGCTATGGCTTGGGCTTCATTGGTCTTCCATTGCTCAGCTACATCATTTGCTAATGGATCATCTGGATTGGGAGCACTTAACAAAGTTTGGATTGAGAGGATCTGTGCTGGAGACCATTTATCTTTCAAAATATCTAAACATATTCTTCCCAACTTGTCTACATTAGGGTGATAAATTTTGGTCATGAAACCTACTTGAGGAGCTGCCATTGGGTATTCTTCTGGAAGAAATAGTTCAAGTTTAAAAGTCCCTCCTCAAAGGGGGAATCCTGTGGGCCTGCAATGACCACATGAAAATAACATGCGTTGCTTTCATCTGGTTCTGATTTTATCTCAGGAACTGGTTCTGCCAGAAAACACTGGGTTTCCTCAATAATCCTGCAGAGCAGCCTGGCCATCTTGTCTGATCCAGAATTCAGCCTCGGGGTCTCGTCCCTAAAACCATAATTTTAAAAAGAGCCTAGACATCATATTTCAATTATCAAGGAAAACTGCCTTGAAGTCTCAGATCCAGGGGGGTAAAATAGAAATTGGAAGAATCTACCGATCATCTCCTGAAAGAGATTCCCAAATGAAAACTCCTAGGAATATTACAGCCAAATTCCAGAGCTCCCAGGTCAAGGAGAAAATACTGCAAACAGCCAGAAAGAAACCAGGATATAGCAGTTTCCATATTAAAGGAAGAGAAGACTTGGAATATGATACCAGAAGGCAAAGGAGCTAGGATTACAACCAAGAAGAGTATACCCAGCAAAACCAAGCATAATTCT
The DNA here is from genome assembly GCA_028646595.1 of Phalanger gymnotis. Classification (NCBI taxonomy): domain Eukaryota; kingdom Metazoa; phylum Chordata; class Mammalia; order Diprotodontia; family Phalangeridae; genus Phalanger; species Phalanger gymnotis. The sequence goes on from CM053622.1 coordinate 240,976,822, forward strand.
TCTGGGGGAAAATGGACATTTAATGAAAGGATGTTCAAGCATCCCTGGTGAAAAGACCAGAGCTGAATAGAAAATCTGACATTCAAACACAAGACTCAAGAGAAACATGAAAAGGTAAACATGAAGGAGAAATCATAAGGGACCTAATATGGTTAAACTGTGTACATTCTTATATGGGAAGATGATACGTGTAACTACTAAGAGCTTTATCATTATTAGAGCAGTTTGCATAGACAAGGAGCATGCAGTGAGCATAGGTGTGAGTTGATTATGTTGGGATGATCTCAAAAAAATGAAGGGGTGATAAGGCGGAATGTACTGTGAGAAGAGGAAAAGGAGGGGAAGAATGGAGAAAACGATCTCACATAAAAGAGGTACATGAGGAAGAGTTGTTAAGTGGAGGGAAAATGGGGGAGTCACAGGCAATGCTTCAACCTTACTCTCACTGGAATTAGTTCAAAAAGGGGAGAATACATATACATGCTCAGTTGGGTCTAGAACTCTATCTTACCCAACCGGGAAGGAGGAAGGCAAAAGGATAAGAGAAAAGAGAGAAAGTGAAAAAGGTGGGGTAGATTAAGGAAGGCAGTGGTCAGAAGCAAAATGGACTTCTGGGGAAGGACAGAGTAAAAAGAGAGACAGAGAAGGATAAACAGAAGAAAACAGGATAGAGGGAAATACACAATTATTAAGCATAGTTTTGATGAATAGAATGTGAATGGGATGAAATCACCCATAAAAGAGAAGCAGATGGCAGAATGGATTAGAAACTAGAATCTGATAATATTTGTTTACAAAGAAATACACTTGAAACAGAAAGAAAAAACACACAGTTAAAATAAGGAGCTGCAGAAGAATCTATTATGCTTCAGCTGAGGTTAAAAAAAGGTCAAGTGTAGCAATCATGATCTCAGACACAGCAAAAGCAAAAATAGCCCTAATTAAAAGACATAATCAAGGAAACTACATTTTGCCAAACAATAGAAAATGAAGTAACATCAAAAAATTTTACAGTGTCTCTAATGAAAAGCCTCAATCCTGAAAATATATAGGAAACTGAGTCAAATTTATAAAAATAAGAATCATACTCCAATTGATAAATGGTCAAAGGATATGAACAGGCAGTTTTCAGAAGGAGAAATCAAACCTATCTATAGTTATATTTTTAACATTCTAGATCTTTATTGATTAAAGGAATGCAAATTAAAACAACCCTGAAGTACCACCTCAAAACCGTCAGATTGGCTTACATGACAGATAAGAAAAGCAATAAATGTTGGGAGAATGTAGAAAAAGAGCAACATGAATGCGCTGTTTTGGTGGCGTTGTGAACTGATCCAGCCATTCTGGAGAACAATTTGGAACTGTGCCCAAAGGGTTATCAAACTGTACATACTTTTGCCCCAGCAATATCACTACTAGGTCTCTATCCCAAAAAATATCAAAGGAAAAGGAAAAAGACCCACATGTATGAAAATATTTATAGTGGCTCTTTTTGTGGTGACAAAGAATTGGAAATCAAGGGATGCTCATCAATTGGGGAATGGCTAAACAAGTTGTGGTATATGGTTGTGATTGAATACTATTGTGCTATAAAAAAATGATGAACAGAATGGTTTCAGAAAAACCTTGGAAGACCTATATTAATTGATGCGGAGTGAAGTGAGCAGAACCAGGATATCACTGAACACAGCAAGAGCAATATTTGTTACAATGATCAACTGTGAAAAGCTTGTCTACTCAGATCAATACAATGATCCAAGACAATTCCAGAGTACTTGTGATGAAAAATGCTCTCCACCTCCAGAGAGAGAACTGATGAACTCTAAGTGCAAATTGAAGCTATTTTTTTCTACTCTATTTTTCTTCTCTTTTGTGACATGGCTAATGTAGAAGTATGTTTTACATTATTTCACCTGTATTACTGATATCATATTGCTTGCCTTCTTAATTGGTAGGAGAGAGGCTGGTGGGAGGGCAAGAATTTAGAACTAAAAAAAATTTTAAACGTTAAAAATAAAATATTTTTTTT
>CM053622.1:240987109-241013974 GCA_028646595.1 Phalanger gymnotis
TCTCTCTCTCTCTCTCTCTCTCTCTCTCTCTCTCTCTCTCTCTCTCTCTCTCTCTCTCTCTCTCTCTCTCTCTCTCTCTCTCTCTCTCTCTCTCTCTCTCTCTCTCTCTCTCTCTCTCTCTCTCTCTCTCTCTCTCTCTCTCTCTCTCTCTCAATCTTCCTTCCCTACTACCTTCAAACAGGCCCAAGTCTCTCCCATCCTTAAAGAAATTTCATTAGACCCTTAAGTTATCATCCTAAATCTCTCCTCCCTCCCAACCTAGCTCCCCCCAAAAAGTTGTGTACACCAATTGCTTCTACTTCCTCTCTTCCCATTCTTCAACATTTTGCAATCTGGCTTCTGACATCACCATTCATCTGAAACTGTTGTCTTCAAAGTTACTAATAATCTGTAACTGCCAAAGTTGGTGATCTTTTCTCATTCCTGATCTTTCACTCTTGCGTTTGACACTGTTGACCACCCTTCTACTTTTCCAACCACTTCTTATTTTCGTTTGCAGGTTTAACAAGAATCATGCTCTTTAACTGTAGATCCCCAGGACTCTGTCTGAGCCTTCTGTCTTCATTTTCTCACTTGGTGGCCTCATTAGCTCCCATGGGCTTATCATCTCTATGCAGATGACTCACAGATCTATATATCCAGCCCCAGACTCCCTTCTGAATTTCAGTGCCTGGTATCCCCGATTTACATGCCCAAATTCAAAACACTCCTACTCCTCCAAAGAGTTCTCGTTATCTTCCTCCCCACAAAAATCCTTCCATATTCTTAACTGTCTTCATTCTGCCGAAGTCACCACTAACCTTCCAATCTCCCTGCCTCATGTCTCTTCTCATGCTAGTCCATCCTTTGCATGGGTGCCAAAGTGCTTTTCCTTAAGTGTTCATCTAACCACATTATGCCTCTACTCAGTCGACTCTAGTGGCTTCTTATTGGCTCTAGGATAAAATGTGATCTATTTAGCTCTTAAAACCCTTCACTACCTAATCACCACTTCATTTTAAATTACTACCCCTCCAGCATTTTTGATAGAGCCAAACTGCCTTTCTCTCCATTCCTTATATCACATTCCATCCCCTTTCTCTGTGCCTTTACAATAGCTATTCCTTATACCTCAAATGCAAATGGGCAGCTAGATGGCACGATGGGTAGAGTGCTGGGCCTGGAGTTAGGCGTTCAAATCCAGCTTCAGACACTTAGTAGCTATGTGACCCTGGACAAGTCATTTAACCCTGTTTGCCTCAGTTTCCTCATCTGTAAAATGATCTGGAGAAGAAAAGGGCAAACCACTCCAGTATCTTTTCCAAGAAAATCCCAAATGGAATCACAAAGAATTGAACATGATTGAACAACAAATTCCTGAAATGCACTCCCTCCTCACCTCTACCTCATAGAATCATTCTCTTATTTTTAAGAGCACTCAAATTCAAGCAATTCATCCACCTCAGCCTCCCCTAGTAGCAAGGGACTACAGGCATACACCATCATGCAAACCTCTAAAATTATATTAGCTCACCCAGTAAGCTTTTCCTAACCCCCACCCCCAACTGCTAGTGCCTTCTTTCCCAAACTACTTTATATTTAACTCTTTGTATTTTTATTCTATATATACATACATACATACTTATATAGGATCACTCCAAAGAAGACATAGGAGAAAAGATAGCTCCCTCATCCTTTATAGAGATGGCAGAGCTCACAGGTGGGAACATTGCCTATAATGCTAATTTTTCTAAGTATTTTTTTTCTCTTATTCCTCTTTCCCTTTTCTTTTTTTTTTTTGAAAGATCTTTGTCATGGCTTTCTAGAAGGGGGTGGGAATCTAGATGACGTAAAAACAAGAGATATTAATAGAATCTATTTTTAAAATCCATATATCAGTAGCATTTGGACCTGTGAGGTCAATGGTAGTCAAAACAAATCAAAACACTAGTTGTTGAAAAAAGATCACCTAGGACTAGATAAGAGAGGATGAATGCTCTGAGCAGAAGAATACTGGGAAGGGGATATTCCAGAAGCTAAACATGTGGGCATTAAAAGCTGAACAATACATACATATGTACATAAATATAATCATCAATACAGATATAGATATACATACCTACATATACATATGTGCACAAATATGTGTGTATATGCAGGTATGCGTGCATATACACATATACATAAATATGCCCACAAACACACTTTTTTTCAATGTTAGAAGATAAGCTCTTTCAAAGTAGAGATTGTTTAATCCTTCACAATTGTATCATGCCTATAATAGTAAGACGCATGGTAGGCATTTAATAAAAGTCTTGACAGTCTTGATTGATTGTACTAGAGATGAGACTAAGTAGTAGGTGGATCAAGCCTGTGTCACTACTATATTACGATTACTCTATGCTGAAACTGCAAGTGCATCTCCCATATTGGGAGACTTCTATGCGAAAGAAATTTTCCTATTAAAAATGATGTGAAGAAGGAGAAGAAGGAGGAAGAAGAATTTTATTTAATTTGCATGTTAAGAGAGTTGAGTTCCATTTGATGCACAGTTGCTCATAACCTTGTAAATCTACTTCCTGAAATTGCAACAGGCTTTTTTTCTTCTAATTTCTACCATTGGTCATGTTTTCTTTCTAAAGGTAACAGAAGTTTCAGTCCAGGTCATACTCAGGATATTTCTTAGCATCCACACTGAACAAATGGACCGTTTTGAGATAACCATCACTTCCCGAAGTCAATGACTACACAACATTTTTAGGTTAACCAAAGAAGGCAGCATGGGGTGGTAGAAATAGCACTCAATCTGAAACCAGAGGACCTGGGTTCAAATCCCAGCTCAACCACTTATGTGATCTGGGTCTCAGTTTTCCTCAATCTGTAAAATGAAAGGATTGGACTAGATGATTTCGAAGGTCCTTTCTAGCTCTTAATCCGTGATCCAATGAACTTTAATGAATTAACCCATCGGTTTCCCCTCGGACAACAAGTGCCTATGTCTATGGCTGATAAGAATCTGCAATATATGCCAAGGTGAAATGCTAACGGTAAGTGTGGAAAAGGCAATCCATTGTGCTAGGTTTGTGTACCCTGGATACCTAGAAGACCGCCCACAAGCTGAGGCATATGTTCCCAAAGCAATTAGTGTTCTTAAATCTTCAGAAACTTGAAAGCAGCAACCTTCTTAAAAATGAGGTATGTCAGAATCAAAACATTTTTGCAATATAAGCAGAAGTAATCTGGCCTCAAATCACATTCTGCCATGTGACCCTCACATGAATACTGGTACTTGTACTGTAGGACACTGAAAAAGCTGGTGTTGGCCAAGAAGAAACTCTATATACCCAGAGGAGTGTGCCCTTCATCTGGGAGTACCAGAGAGGTCATGAATAGCATTCATATCCCCAACACTAGCTACACATCCATGACCCAAGCCAGCTATAACTCAGCTCTATCACAAATAATATCCTTCAATAAATTTCAATGGAATATATGTGAATTTTGTCTTGAATTTTGCCTTCGCCTTTTAGTGGCACAAGGTAAGATTTACCACATAATTGAGATGATATAATATAAAGTGCTTTGTATACCTCAAAATGCTCTATAAATCTTAACTTTTATTATTCCATGCTTAGCACAAAGTAAATGCCTAAGAAATATTTTTATTGATTAGCTACATTTAAAAACAAGGAGCTACATAATGTCAGGAAATGGAGAGGAGGACCTGATCACTCCTCACCCCCAGTTCTTAGAACTAGCCTCAGGAACCTAAAACACTCTTCAGTCATACTACGTTCTCTTTCTGAGTTCTCTGCCACCTGCTACCTTCCTACTTTATGGCATCACCTGATAGCCATCCTTTCAGTTCTCTAGTCAAACCATCCCCTCCCTCATATATGTGCAACACTTTCCTATCTTTAAACCTTTACTTATATTGTTTTCTAAACCCGGATGCTCTATCCTCCAATCTGTTGAAATACACACCATTCTTCAAGGACCAGCTCAAAAGCTCTAACTTCCATGAAGCTTTTTCTATTGTCCTCACACTCATAAATAGCCTTTCTTTACTTAGATGTTGCATAGAGTTTTGTGCCTTTCTAGTGAACTTATAAATTGTATAATAAGCACTGTGACTGTGATTTGCATGCATATTCTGTAGTCATTGCACAGTTCTCTGTTCCATACACAATTCCATAAAGACAAGAACCATTTGTAGTTTCATCTGCCCAGATCAAAACAGTGCTTTGCACAGACTAGTCAAATAATAAATGATTGATGAAAGAAGTCTAGAACTGAGATCACTTGACCCATATAGCAACAAAAGCACTGTGTTAGCCATAAGGCAAAGTGTGCCATCAAAGGAGGATCTTTAGTCCAATAAGCCTGTTGAGTCTTCTTCCAACTGGCTTCCTTGGTCTTGGATTCTACATGGAACAACTGAGGCATGAGAAGGTGAGGGGAGAGGAGGAGGAACTATGGTACCAAGGAACTAAAATCATATAGATTTAGAGATGGAAGGCACATTCCAGGTTATCTATTCCAACCTTTTGATTTTATTGTTAAGGAAACTATAGCCTAGAGTAGTTAAGTGACTTGTTTAAGGTAACACAGATAGTGAATGAAAGTGTAGATTTAAAACTAGGGCCTCCAACAACAGAGCTAGTATTCCTCCCACTGCACCATGCTGCCTCTCAGCTGGGAGTGGAGTGGTAGGGGGAAAAAAAGAGATTAGGTTACTGTTTTAAAATGGGCAGATACTCTTTAGAATTTTTATGCATATTTTTCCTTCTTTCATTTTTCCCCACACCCACCCCTAAAAGGAAAATTTGCTAGAATTCCAAATCTGGTCTCAGTTTTTCAAAAACCAAATCAGAAGGTGATTAAATATTTCCTTCCCCATTTTCAACTACAGATTTACTTCAGATAACTTGCAAATGCAGGTGCCATTGTAACAGAGGGTTGTTCAAGATTTATTTTTTTTTCCTCAGAAAGATTCATTCAATGATGCCTCCCACAGAACCTCAAAACTCTAACTCCTCTTCCAGGCCTCACTTAAATTGATGTGAGGACATCCATCCCACCCACCTCCAAACACAGTCTCATATTGCATGCCAGTGAGACACTTAAATACCAAAAGCATTTAACTTTCTATTTTGATAATCCAATATGTCACTATCTAATTTCTGCCAAATACTTCATATCCTTTGTTCATTGGTGACCAGTCAGTGTTATCCATTTTAGATTAGCATTGCATGGGGATGTAATCTTTTCTTCATTTCTTTGAAAAATGCCCATAATGGCCTTTGTGAAGATGGGCAAAACAATGTTATTGTTTATGATCAAATCCTAGTACATAAGTTCCTGATAATCAAAAAAATGTACTGAGATGTATACAGTACCTGATTGACCTAAAATTCTAGAAACAAAAGGCTAATCCACTTCAAATTATTCAAAATATTCCAGAACCACTCTGAAATATACTTATTCTACTCTTTCATCCTCAATTTCATAATCATTGTTCCTTTTTTTACATTTTATACAGAAAAATATTTAATTGTATTCATCTGAAAAATATGTAGAGTAGTCATTCATTCAAGAACATTTTATTAAGTAAGTACTAACTATGTCTATGGAGCAGCTAGGTGGTAAAGTGGATAGAGCACTGGGCTTGGCATCAGGAAGACTCATCATCTTCATGAGTTCGAACCTAGCCTCAGACTTGCATGACCCTAGGCAAGTCACTTAATCTTGTTTGCCTCAGTTTCCTTATCTGTAAAATAAGCTGGAGAAGGAAATGGCAAACCACTCCAGTATCTTTGCCAAGAAAATGGAGTCACAAAGAGTCAGACACTAGTGAAATGACTAAACAATACCTCCTATGTCTATATCCCTTTGCTAGATGCTAGGAAGAACTCAAAGAAAATAAATTTTCCAAGCTGGAAAAAGAATGAATAAATACATGAAACTGCCAGAAAACAACTCCAGAGCAATACAGATGTAATCTAATTTTAAGTTGTAGTAGCTTTAAACTGCACTAAGACTTTTGGAACAAACAGTACAGTATAAGCAATGGTGTGATGGTGCAGTATACATCATATAAGGTTTACATTATATACAGTAAAGGAACAGATTTTAAAATAAAAGAATTTATACACATCTACAAGAGTATTGTCATCTTCAAAGTAGTCGCTTTGGAAGACTATACACTTATTCCAATGATGTAACTACAGCTCCAAAATATTTTTATGGATTTTCCCTTTTTGGGATCTAGTCTTCGAGCTGGTCTTGATATGGACCTTGAAGGAAGTCTAAGATCTGGGATGTGTGTAGAAGAGTAAACCGCATGATCTTCCTTATGTGTTACTGGTCAGGAAGAAGTAGGACTAAAATGCTGAGCTCCATTTTCATGCTATGATTCTGTGACTAATATTTTTTATTTCTTAAGCACAATCTCTTTCCAAACTAAAGTTAGATCTTATAATAAGCTTTTATTCCTCTTCACTCTATAACTTCAGGCTCTCGGGTACCACGCTGAATTCTATCTTCTGCCCTTGAAGCAGCAACATGATAAATGCCTTCTCCTCCCCTCTATCCAAAGTTTTCACTAAATGATGATGATGATAATGATGATTTAAAATTTTACTTTTTATAGCTCTTCTATATTTTAAGTATTTTTTATTTAATTCATTTCATCCTCATAACAAGCCTATGAAGTAAGCAAGGCAAGAATGGTTCTTCTTTCTAATTTACATATGAGGAAACTAAGACTCAAGAAGATAAGTAACTTGACCCAAGTCACAGCAAATGGTAAAGCAAGAAATATGACCCAAGCCTAGTCCATTGGACTCCTAGTCCATGTCTCCTTCCAAGGCAGCCACCTTACAACTAACTATACTGTACACAGAATTTTAAAGAATAATTAAATTATTTATTCATGTAAAACTTACTCACATAAGTATATGACTCCAGGGCATCTAGTTTGAGATGTTCAATAGGAAATAGGTAATGCTAGGGACCAAAGCTCAAGGGAAAGCCTGGGATTGTATGTGTGTGGGTGTGCATGCGTGCATGTGCGTGTGCATGTGTGTGTGTGTGTATAATATCTGTGAGTCATCTCCACAGAAATAATAATTAGACCCATGAGAGTTGGTGAGGTTACCAAGAGAAAGAATGCAAAGGAGAAGAGGACAGAATCTTGGAGGACATCTACAGTTAGAAGACCTAATATACAAAATGAGACAATGAAGACAAGAGGACGGATCAGACAGTAGAAAGAAGTCAAACCAGGGGACGATATAGTGTCAAACCATTGCCTGGTAATACCAGGTAAATTTTAAAAAAAGAAAAAAGAAGACTACCAGTGGTGCCAGGCAATTAGAAAATTAATTTATTAGGCTACTAGTTCCTTTACTAAAAGCTACCTCTCATGCTTCATTGTGCAGTCAAGATGACTCTGAGTTCTCAAAGGTTATGGCAATGTGATGCAAACTCTAACAGATCCTAACCAGCCAGCAAGACTGTGACAGCAGCCCAGTTACAGAATATGTGTCTGCCACTCAAAAAGCAGCTTTGCTCATTTCAGAAAGCCTCATCACCAGAAGGCTGGCCATCACCTGATGAATTATTTTTAGCCATAGTAGTTCGTGAAGACATTCTAGTGAGGCATAAAGGGACTGCTGCCTACATCAGTACAGGCAATACTGTTACCTGATGAAATCCAGAGGTTTTTGTTAACATATTGAATTGAGGGTTCTACTGCAAACTCTAATCTTTTGCTTATTTGAACTGAAGTTTTCTGGCTTTTTTTAGAAGCATAAATGCCTTCAGTAAATGGTAATATGATTGGATTTCCAAAAGTATATTGAATTTCACCATCTTGCACTCTAATTCTGAGACAAAATTTCAGTCAGTATTTTTGCATTGTCACTTGAAATCAATATATTTTTCATCCTTCATTTCATTAATATGACAATAATTCTTTCCTTGTTCACCTGTCAGTTTTCTAGTTATAACATATACACAGAATCACACAAAATGTTGCTATTTTAGTTAAGTAATTTGTTTAATTGACAAATTAAATAACTCATTGTACTTGCATGCAGATTTGGTGCACCTAAATCAAGTATTAAAAAGAACTTGGCATACCCGAACAAATACTTATTTGCATTTTGAAAGGAATATGACCTCTTAGTGGATGGTGAAGGAAAACAATGGAGTTTTACAGGAAAGCTACAAGATTTCTGGAAGTAAGCTAAGGAAAATATATCCACGAAAGCAAATCTCTAAAGAGACACAGGATGAAAAACTAATGAAACTTAAAGCAATATATCAAGTGTCTCCCCAAATCCTTAGACACTAAAAAGTAAAGATTGGAAAAAAGATGTCATTAAAATGAAGAGAGCAATATAACATGCTAGCAATTGCCCTCCTTTGCTTTCCTCTTTTTCTTAAAAATAAAATAAAATCTTAAACTTTACTTTTGAAAAAATTCTACTATGAGAAAACTGTCAGATCCATCAATATCTTTTCCAGCTCAGCACTGTTATCTGTAAAACACCACTCAGGTATAAGATCACTATAACTGGCATTATCCCTCACAAAAATACTAAAACAAACCTTAGAATCCAAAATCTAAAGAAAGACCCAACAAAAAGCGATAGAATTCAATAAATGTGGCCCAGAGACCAGAAACCACGTGACAGAGGCTGAGAGAAGGTTCACCTAGACATCATGTCACATGTGCGTGTATGACTTTGTTTACAATGCAAATGACAGATTTTTTAATACATTTTTTAAAAAAGATATCAATGACCTGATGATGGTTGGGGCAGCAGCAGATGTATCCAAATGTGGCTGCACACAGCGCAAGGAAACTCCAATGATGCTATGGACCTATATTAGCTAAAGCTATATTAGGCTTTGGGGTCTGCCTAAGATGTTCTCAGTTGAGGGGCCAGGTCCATCCTCCTCCTGCCCCTGACATTGTCACTACTTCTAAAGCTCTGATGTGAAGAACTCTTTTCTCTCACTAATTCCAACACACACCCCAAGCCATAGCTTGGGCTCAATATTTCAGGATCCATCTTCCTGCCTGATCCAGGCTGGCTCAACTTAGACCTGGACTTCCTTCTCTGAAGTCTTCCCCTCCAAATGACTCACCAGCCTGAGCAGTCAGTCAGCTTGGAAATTTGTACGCTGCCTTCACAGACCCCGTTCTTAAATCCTGCCCCTGTGGGGTCTGGCGAAAGTAGTGCCTTCCCTTCTCACAACTCTTCCAACTTCGGCCTTTTTTTCCTACATTTTATCCTGTCCTCAAAGAAACTCCATTCCCTTCCCTACCAAATCTTAGCTGCAGGGGAAATCCAATGTAATTCCCTTCCTCCCTGAAGTAAAATCTCCTAAAGTCTAAATTCCTTGTGACTGGGGATTATTTTATTTATTACATTTGTGTCTCTAGCATCTAGCACAGTGCTGGCACGTCGGAAGTGTTTAATAAGCACCTATTCATTGATTAATTCTTTAGCAATGTAATTCTCGCAATAATCTAATTGGGTAGTTTAGAAGGGAATGGGAGACCAAGACTGAAACCAAAAGTTTTACTGTGAGTTAAAAGAGAAGCCATCTTCCTGCCTTAATCTCTGGACTAACTCTAACTTCCTGTTTAAGCTAAGTCACCAGCTGGACTTCTAAGAGTTTCCCCATATGTAAACACTGAGATAATATTTCTTGAACTTTAATAATGAGCATGGCTTTTTGTTACTGGGCTCTTTCATCTTCAAAGTACACGGCTTATAAAAGAAGTGAAAATAAGAAGTGTTGTACAGATTAATTACTACTTGTAAAGTACTTTGAGGATAGAAAGTGTTAAATGTTACCATTCTAATAACCTCACAAGTGTCAGGTTAATATTCAGGTTATTTTTCCACACAAAATAAGCATTTGTCCTTTATACAGTTTCTAACATAGTATTTATCATAGATTTTTCTATTTTGTTCTTACTTTTCAACATGAAACGATTTCTAACTAATGGATGCCTGTTACGTGACCTCTAATAATAGCCACATATCGGCTTTAATGTTTACAAAGTCCTTTACACTATCTCACTTGAGCCTCCCAACAGTTCTGCAAGTACAGCAGATATTATTGTCCCTATTTTACAGATGAGGAAACTGAACCTTGGAGAGGTTAAGTGGCCTGCCTGTGATTACACACTTAATGAGTGTAAGAGGCAGGTTCAGAGCTCTGGTCCAAATCCAAGAGGCTTCTATGAAATTAATTTAAAGTTGTAAATTCTGATGCTACTCGTTACAAACCACAATGAAACCCCCCATTGTGTCTCAGCTCTAAGCTTTCTATAAAATCTCAAAGGCCTCTGGAAGGCCCTTACAAAGCTACCGCCTCCACCAGAGACTTGACTCTGTCAAGTTTTAAATATTTGACTCTCTTAGGTCTCACAAGGCTTGGAAAAAGTGCTGCTCCTAACACAGCTACTATCTACTTGTAGGCTGCCAACCTCTGGCAAAGAATAAAATGTTACTGGGGGAAAGCAGTCACAAAGAAGTGGGTAATGTAAAGGTTTGGCAGAAAGTAACGGAGGGGAGGCAATAGAGGAGGAACAGAAGATATTCAAGGGAGGTAGGACAGAGTACAAAGAGGCACAACAGGAAGATAGTGAAAGGGGAAGGGGCACTCAAGTGGAGAGAGCCATGCAAGTGCAAACACTGCCAAGTGATCCCACATCACACTGCTGTTTAAGGACAAGCCCCCAATGCTCCAGATCACTTGTGAGATATCACAGCATGAGTGATATCGCCAATCTGTCCATTTAGAGGGTTTTCCTGTGCAGTGCTGCAAGAGCACATGCAATCCCTCCTATCAGCATAACAGTGAATTGGGGGGGAAAAAAATTATTTCTTACCAGTTTCCAATGAAACGAGGGTCATTCTGGTCAAGATGAACGGGCATTCTGGGATCAACATAAAAACCAATAAGAACTCCACCTAATAAATATCCTGCTGCAGGACCAAGTGCTCCCATGACATACATGATGGCTGAGAAAATAGAAGGGGAAAATCATGAACTACAGCAATTTATTTTGTGAAAGTTTTGCTATTTCTCTAAGTCAGCCAAAATTATAGCACACATATGTCACCATCAGAGTCCATGAGCCAGCAAAGGTCCTTCAATGACTGGCAGTCTGGAAGACTTTGACGGGTGTTAATACTTCTGTTCTAAACCTTATCCATTTATTTAACTAACTAATGGCTGTTGTCCTCTTAGAAATCCTTAGGATATCAAGGGGGAGTGGGACGGGGAGGGATAGCAATTAATCTAAAAAAAAGAAGTCAACAAGGCACATTTGACTACTTAGCCAAATCCAAAAAAAAATCCTTTTGAAAATTTCTAAGGATACTATCCAATAGTTTAATGAGTATAGTATATAGCTAAGGGACCCAAGTCCCAACATAGGCACGATTTACTGATCACTCATGGGCATTAGTCAGATTTGAATATGACACATATGTAAGCATATACTGAGCACATGACTATTACAAATTCCTACATGGTACAACATAGAGTAAGCTAGTTGCCTGGCTTTAATCCTAAACCCTCCAAGATTATCTGATAACAGCTAAGCATTCCAAAGCAACAGATAGGAATGAAAGACAAAGTATAAGGAAGAAGGGAGACAGAGATGAAGGGGAAGAAAGAGAGAGAGATGGGAAGAAAGAGGGGGGGGGGAGATTCCGAGACAGAAAAGAGGAAAAGCAAGTCACAAAGGAAGGATATATTGTGATCACAGCCTCCTGTACAAATGGAAAACACAAAGAGGTTGAGAGAGTTAGGAAGAGGATATCAGACACAGAACCTAAAATCTCTCTCCACTTCAAAACCCCTAGTACCTTACAGACTATTTCAAAATCAAAGAAGTCTTCAATAAGACATTCAATTAATTGTTTATCATCAAGTTATGCTTAGAAAGGATTATATCCCTAAAGGGGCTGTGGTGTTGTTGTTTGTCCTTCCTTCTTGAAGAGGACCAATAATATCAAGAGAGTGATGTCCTGACTTGCAAGTGAATTGGATTTAAGGCAGAACTGTGCAAAATCATCAGCCTCACTATCTTCTCCAGGGTCATTGGGGTCCAGAGGCAGGATATAGGTCAGGTCCCAGATGCAGTGGGAGACCTTGGCCTTTTTAAGCTAAGGTCTTTCTCAGGTCTCAGTTTGTTTTGAGACAACAATAAGGGGAATGAACTAGGAAGAGTGTTAATCCACCAACACAACATGAAAACAACTGGAAAGATCCCTTGCCCTACTAAAAAAGGGACAACAGTATCATCTTTTAGAAAGTAAAGAATGTTTTTAATCATCATTTAGGTTGAAGTGTTTTTATATGAAAAAAATTTTTTAAGATTAATTAGCCTAGAATACTTTTAAAGTATTATATTCAGGTTTGACCTTTTTTCACTTATGGATTTAGAATATTAAATTCCTTGAAGATAACAAAGAAACCTAGATAACCAATTCTTCCTCCACCATCCCCATGGTTTTTTTTTTCCTCTTAAAACTCCTTTACAATATAGGAACATTCTTAACTTAGAATATGGTCTGGAGGCTGATCAGAATTGTGTGTCTTAATTAGGAACTCATTCATTCATGAACATCATTAAGCATCTATTGTGTGCAAAGCATTTTGGTAAATACTAGGGAAGATACAAAAATAACTTTAAAAGATGTAAAAGCTAACAAGCTAGACTAAAGATGCCTTTAAATCCCTGACTAAACAAATTACTTTTCCTCTTTCCTGTAAGTAATGCTACGCTTACAGTGAGGCAAATGAAAATGAGCAGAGTGACTGTGCATTTTCTTAAACATCTGCTTCTAAATAAGTGTTGACTAATCTTATATCTCCAGTTACACATGCCTACAGTTGGCTAGGCAGCTCCATGGCACCTGTTCTCACTTCTGGCACTGTTTCAAAAGAAAGAGAATCTTAAAGGAACATCTGAGTGCACCAACCACGACTGAGCCATAAGACACTTGCCATTTTTAATCAGATGCCTAAGTGTTACGTAGTGGAAGCAAAGCAGCATTTGATAGTCATTGTAGGCATTTTTATAAAAATAAAGAATCAAAGCACGGTTGAATAAATTCTCCCACTTCTTTTTTATTACCTTTTACAAATCAAGAACAGAAAGTTTGTTTTGTTTTTAATTACAGAAATTCTTCCATACAAGGGATAGAGGCTTGAATATGTTATTTCACCAGTATATGAAACGCCTTGGTGAAGAAACTCCCTCTAAAATTCAAGCTACCACATTCTCTGCAACTGAAAGTCTTAGGCCTAGAGCACCTGAGATTAAGTGACTTGTCCCGAGTCCCACAGAGAGCATGTGTCAGCGGCAAGACTAGAATCCAGATCTTTCTAGCTCCAAGACTGGCATTCTATCCACTATAGAAGGAAGGAAGGAAGGAAGGAAGGAAGGAAGGAAGGAAGGAAGGAAGGAAGGAAGGAAGGAAGGAAGGAAGGAAGGAAGGAAGGAATCAAGTTGTCTTCTAACCCACTTGGCTAACATTTAGAAAATCACTGCTCCCTTGCTCTGATTCAGTACTCTAAAAAATACTTATTACATTAGAGCAATAACTCAGTAAAGTAAATACAAGTCCCTCTAATACTCAAAGTTTTTCAACAGCTTCCCCAATGGCTAGACAATAATTAATCAGTCATTCAATAGGGTCCACAATTTGGACATAAGCTACTGTTAAGGGAGCAGAGAGTGTAGGAAAAAAAGTGCACTAGGAATCAGAAGACATGGGTTCGGATCCTTGCTCTGCTCTTTATTTTGCTGTGTAATCTTGGGCAAATCACCTAATCTCTGTTAGTTTCAGTTTCTCCGTCTCCAAAATCTGTCTCCCTACCAGAGTTGTTGTGGAGATCAAATCAGATTATGTATACGACATGACAAATTGTCAGATGAAAAGCACTATACGGATGTAAAATAAGGAGTTGGTATGAACTAGAGTATGGACAGTTAGGTGGCTCAGTAGACACAGCACCTGGCCTGGAGTCAGAAAGATCTGAAATCAAATTTGACCACAGACACTTACTAGCTGTGAGACTCTGGTCAAGCCACTTACCCCTGCTTGCCTCAGATTGTCATCTATAAAGTGAGATGGAAAAGGAAATGTCAAACCACTTCAGTATCTTTGCCAAGAAAATCCCAAATGGGTTCATGAAGCAAGAGAAGGACGTGACTGGAACAGCAAGACCTGAGGCAGTTTTTCTGCTCATTTTTTCAGTTGTGTCCAGCTCTTTGTAACCCCATTTGGGGTTTCCTTGGCAAAGATACTGGAGTGGTTTGACATTTTCTTCTCCAGCTTACTTTGTAGATGAAGAAACTGAGGCAAACAGGATTAAATGACTTGCCCAGTGTCACATAGCTGGTAGTAAGTGTCCGAGGCTGGATTTGAACTCAGGAAGACTAGTGTTCCTGATTCCAGGCCCAGCTCTGAATCCATTGCACCACCTAGCTGCCCTTAACCCAAGCTAGAGCTGGCCAAATATTTAAATATTCTACTTCCTCAGTTTGCTCAGCCCTTCGCAATGATGGGCATTAAAAGCCAAAGAAAAGGGACTAGCAAGGGAGACAGGAAAGGGAGCAGCATGTGGGGAGAAAGAGGGGTCATACACTTCAGCTGGAGATAGGCTGAACGAACACATGACTGTATGGAACATTATTATACCACAAGAAATGACCCGGTGATTTCAAAAAATCTTGGATTCATAAACTGATGCAGAGTAAAGTAAAGAATCAGAAGAATAATTTATACATGGACAACACTGTAAAGAAAAAAAAAACTTCGAAAGACTTAAAAGCTCTGGTCAATGCAATGACTGATCATATCTTCAGAGGATATATGAAGAAACACATTATCCATCTCCTTGACAGAGAGGTGATGGAGTCAAGGTGCAGAGACATGTATCTTTGGATATGTCACTAAGTAGATTCATCTTGGTTTGCTATGCTTATTTGTTACAAGGTTTGGTTTTTTTTCCTTCCTTTTCTCTGTTTTTAATTGGGGGAGGGGTACTTTGGGGGATGAAGAGTTAACAATGGTAATAGAAAAAGAGAGAACCATGGTAATATCTTAAAATGCAGAGATAAAGAGAAAGAGGGAGAGAGAGAGAGAGAGAGAGAGAGAGAGAGAGAGAGAGAGAGAGAGAGAGAGCAAGAGGAAGTTGAGAACAAAGCACAGATAAGCAGGACTGTACTGAAAATAATGTGTAAGATTTTTTATGCACTTTTTTTAAAAGCAAACAGTATGAAATGGATATTCATTGTTACAGATGCAATCATCTTTTTTGTTCTGAAGTGTGTATGGAAATTATCTTTTGGGATATTTAAGTTCAAATTGTTAAAAATTAAAAACAAATACACTTGTGAAACAGTCCCTGATGTGAAGGGAACTAGGGGGTAGGAACAGAGTGTTAAAAGTAACAAGCTATAAAATTTGGGAATAGAACCTAAAAATAAAGCAAAAATGGCCTAAATTACTACCTGTTGTTCATTTTGCAGAGTCCTCCAAGGACTAGAAAGGATCCTGACAGTAAACCTGAAAGTTTTTCAGTACTCCACAGGGCTATACTCTAAACTCAAAAACAAATCAAACACTTCTGCAATCCTCAATCAGAGTGTATACAGCTAGCGACTGATTGGCTAACAGGAACATAAAAGTCCAATGGGGAGCCTTGTATAAAGTCTATTTTGGAGGTCAGAAATAATATCCACCTTTTTAGTCCTATATCAGTTTTATTGTAGGAAATTTTTACTGTTTAGGTGGAAATGACTCTGTATATACAAATCCTCATCAACCAGACTGTGATGAATATCTATTAAAATCATAAATGTCTCCTGCATTTTTAGTCCAGGTTTCCCAACCCAGACATCACATACCTCCAACTGAGAGTCTAACACAAGGTAACTGTGAGCAGAAATTGGAAGGTCAGCTGTACTAGACATGAGTTCTATTTACATAAAGAGTGGAAACTCACATGAAGTATACGACTATATTATCGCTACTAACTGGGATCCCACAGAATCTAAGAGATGTAAAGGACTTCAGAAGAGATCTAGTTCAACCAATAGATGAGAAACAATTCCCTCTACAACAAGTGATCAGCCAGCCTTTGATGGAAGACCTCTAGTGAAAGGGAACTGACAGCCTCCTGAAGTAACTCACTTCACTTTTAGATAGCCCTCATTGATAAGATATTTTAAACTAAATTTGCCTCTGCAAATTCCATGCATTTCTTCTAGCTTGGCCAGAAAGAACAGGCCAAATAGCTCTTCCTTCAAACTCAACCTTCACTTAACCTTCAAATACATGCACATAGTTATCGTGCCCTACTTCAATCTTCTTTTCTTCCAATTAAACATCTTTAGTTCCTTCAACTGATCCTCTCATATGACATGGATTCAAGTCACTTGACCAGACTGCATGATCTGCAACTTATCAATGTCCTTCCTAAAATTTGGTGCCCTAAACTGAAAACAACTCAATGGAAGGCATCTGACCACTAAGCTTTTATTAATATAGCCTAAGATTAAATTGTTGGGGGGGGTTGCTAACAGTACAATTTAAGATCTGTTACCTAAAATTACAAGTCCAAAAATTCAAGTTAAGCCATCTATCTGGGACAAAGATAAGGAGACCAAGAAAAATAAGAATGCACAATCACATGAAAAACTTACTTACAGATCTATCCAAGACTAGAAAAGCTCATATTATAGTTCATTCAAAACTTTCTATAGAAAATTATATAGAAATCTGGCCTCAGACACTTGACACACTTAATAGTTGTGTGACCTTGGGCAAGTCACTTAACCCCAATTGCCCTTCCTTCCCCTCTCCAAAAAAAAATTATATGGGAAACAATAAAATATAATTCAAGAAAGCTCTGACCTGTCTTCTTTCATAGTTCTGTTCTTTTAACAATCTCTAAATTTTTTAAAAATTAAATGAAAGTTTTTATTTGATACTTTGGAATCCCAAGGAAATTATCTCCAAATCATTTTACTCTCCTGGCAACTGCATAGTGCACTTAATCCATCTGTCATCTCTGATCTTGCATTAATTTCAGGACAAAAAACATTAACAAAAGTCATCCAGAGGATTAATATTCTGAACACACACACGCACACACACGCACACACAAAAGTTCCTTTTCTTGATTTTGCTATCAATTGCTAACAGTACTATTAATTCTACCAGTCATTCATGCTTGAAACCTCAACGTTTTATTTGACTTAGTCTTCTTTCTTCTCATTAATCAGTAAATTACATTAGTACTTTTTAATGTTCCATGTCCATTCTCTCCTATTCATTCTCATCATTGCCATCACTTTAACCTATAATTTCTTCTTTTCCTGAGGAAGCATAGTATAGATCTGAAATCAGGGAATATGAATTCAAATCCTGCCTTTACCACTTTTGACCTGTGTGACCTTGAGCAAGACTCTTTTGCCTCTCTGGGCTTCTACTTCCTAATCTCTAAAGTGAAGAGGGAGGACTAAGTGACCCCTAAGGATTCTTAGAGGCAGCTAGGGGACAAAGTGTGAGTCCTGGACCTAATATCTGGAACCATGAGTTCAAAACCATCCTCAGACACTAGCTCTGTGACTTTGGACAAGTCACTTACCTCCATCTGCATCAATTTCCTGAACTGTAAAATGAGAATTATAATAGTACCTACCACCTGGTACTGTTGAGAAAATCAAATAAAGATAATATTTGTAAAGCACTCAGCACAAAGCCTGGTACATATTAGGCACTTAATAAATGCATGTTCTCTTCCCTTCCAGATCTATGTCTATTCTACTCCTATGAGTCTATGATCCTCCACAACCTAAATTAATGCAATAATCTCCTAATGTATCTGGCCTCCATTATCATCTGTATACTCCATCGCTGAAAAACTGTCAATGCCTCCTCATTATCTACATGATAAATGCTAAATTTCATAACTTGCCACTTATAGGAAGGAATTAAGTGTTTATCAAGCACCTGCTATGTGCCAAGCACTGTGATAAGCCCCTTACAAATAGAACCTTGCTGGATCAAAGCACTCAAACCTTTCTAGCATTATCTAATATCACCTTCTTCACAAACACTCCACTCCTACTAGTCTTTTCATTCACTGATAAATATGCCATGTGCATTTCAACACTCTCCTTATCTGAATCTTACCCATCCTTCAAGGCTCCACCATGAAGCCTCTTCCTGAAAACTAGAAGATTTCTTTCTTATCTGAACTCAGTAACATCTTTTATCTGTACCACTCAGAAGACACAGAAAAGAAAGTTCTTGTCACCAAAGTCTTTGGCAATGTCAAATGATTCAATATCTGAAATAGATGTGGTTTTACTAACAGAAATGACACTAAAAAGATTCATTACCTTCTAAACCCTAAAGAGCACTGGACCTTTCCATGTGACTTGGAGCTAAAACCTCAAATACATACATACATACATACATACATATATATATATGTACACACACATATGTATGTATGTATGTATGTATGTTAGCTCCTTGAGAAACAGAGACTACATCTCTTTTCCATCCTCTGTGCTTAATGTAGTGCACTGTACATGGTAAAGGCTTAATAAATGCTTTTTCATTCATTCGTTAAGGAAGTAGTATTATATAATTATATGCCTTCTCTGTCACCTAGATTACAAGCTCCTTGAGAGCAAGAGCCATTTCAGAAATATCTGGAAAGACTTGTATTAACCGATGCAAAGTGAACTGAGCAGAACCAGGAGAACAATTTATCCAATGAAAACATTGTAAAGACAATCAACTTTGGAAGACTTGGGAACTCTGATTAACACAATGAGCAACCATAATGCCAAAAAATCTCATGATGTAACAAGCTTCCCACCTCCAGATAGAGAACTCAGAATACAAAAGAAGTATATTTTCTTTTCATTTTCTTTTCTTTCTTTTTCTACATTTCTACATGGCTAATACAGGAATTGTTTTGCATGTTCATATGAGGTTTTTTTTTTGCCTTTTCAATGGGTGCAGGAGAGAGAAAGGGAAGGGAGAGAACACATAACTGAAAATAAAATTGAATTTGAAAAGAAAAGAAAAATCAAGGGTAGACAAATCAGAAAATGACTAAAGATAAGACAGAATGGTACCTAACTACATGTACTTTTTAAATATTTTTGAAAATTTTGTTCTAAATGATGTATTATCTATTTAGCTTGAGTAATTAAAATAAGTATTTGTTTATTTTTTTAAGGAGAACCATGAATTAGACTTTTATGTAAATTTATACAGCCCCTTGATCTCTCAAGGGCCCTGCTCTCTTGATCAGTGACTAAGTACAAACTAGCCTACTATATCTACTAGCTAGAGCCAATGCATCCTGGGCCATCTCCAGTTGCCTGGCGAATATCAAGTAACTGGATCCAGATGGCTCAGGAGGAGGAAGTGAGACTGGTGACCTTGTACAGCCCTCCCTCACTCAAATCAAAGTCAACTGCAAGTCATGCCATCATTTCCCTGACATCATGGTCCTTTTTGAAAAAGGACAAATACAACACAAGCCTACTATATCTACTAGTTGGAGCCAGCCTCCAGACCATGCTTCAGCCTCACACTCCATCCAGCCATCCACCAGACTATCTTGCCATCTGTTCCTTCTGAGCTCTCTCTCTCTTTTCACCTGTTGCTCTAGGCACAGGAATCAAATCAATAGTATCACTGCTTCTGGGAAGAATGTGCCAATTCACTGCCCAAATATACTTACCCATCCCTGATTCCCCAGCCTCAAAATCACTCCCCTATGGGTATTGTCTCCCCCATGGGGGCAAAGACTGTCTATCTTTTTGTATTTGTTTCCCCAGTGTTAAGCACAATGCTCAGGATATACTAAGCAATTAAAAATACTTTTAATTTTGTTCATTTATTTGATTTAAGAGCAAATCTTTTTTAGGGGCAGCTAGGTGATGCAGTGAGTAGAGCACCAGCCCTGGAGTCAGGAGTACCTGAGTTCAAATATGGTCTCAGACACTTGACACATTTACTAGCTGTGTGACCTTGGGCAAGTCACTTAACCCCAACTTCCCTGCCTTCCCCCTCCAAAAAAAAATCTTTTTAAGAGCAAATATGAAGTGACTGAATATGGGGGGAAGGTAATATCAGCACTTAAAAAAAAAAGAATAGAGCAGAGCAGAGTACATTTCTAGACTTTAGCATTTGTCTAACATTCCTCCCATGGCGGGTAACCATAAGTATCTGTGGTAAAGCTCAACCCAAGGCCAGCTACTATTCTTGTTCAAAATTAGCACCCCCCCCCCTTCAAAGTTATTAGTGAAGTTATAAATAAGAGTAGAAAATCCACTGAGTAGCTCAGTGTTTGGAAGTCACCACTAACTCCTAAACCCACAATATCCTGGCTATTCCACCTTGATCCCATACATTACTCCCTTCCACATAAGTCAAACCAAAGGTCCCCAAGAAGTCTTTTCTGACTATTCCCCATGACTCCAAAGCCCCCCATTTTGTATAAGCCTTTTTACTATTATCAGTAAAGTGATATTCTCTAAACTTATCATTCCATCTCCCCTTCCATGACTGCACATAGGCTGTCCCATAATACCTGGAATGCATTCCCTCCTTCCCTCCACCCCTTAGAATCTTTAGCTTCCTTCAATCTGGGGTGCCACCTTCTATACAAAGTCTTTCCAGGCTTCTGTGCCCCAGTTGTGACTGCTTTCTCCACCTCAAATTACCATATGTTTATGTGTCTGTATATAGATTATACTCCCCAAAAGACTGCAAAAATTCTTGAGGGCAGAGACTGCTGTCACTATTGTCCCTCTGTCCCCAGCACCCAGTAGAGTGCTTAATACATCACAGACACCTAGTAAATATTTGTTAAATTGAATTCAATATTGACAAGGACATATAGTCATACTATAAACAGATTCAGATTATGTAAATATTAACACATTATCTACAATGTTAGAGGTAGTTGATATAGCTTAAAATGATCATATGATTATATGATCATAACAGGATCACAAGACTGAAATTAGATATCTTTTTAAAAGCTATTTTAAAGCAGTTTTACTTTAAATGGAAAATATTCAAGTAAAGGAAGGAAATTAGGTTAACCTGAGTGAAGAAATTCATTCCTACCCTGATGAAAAATTGCTTTAAAATGTGAATTATCTGAAAACAACATGGCCACCTATGAATAGTAACTGCCACTTTTTCAAATTTGTAGGATATTATCTTGAAATTCCATTTATGTTTCCCAAATTTACATGAAAAATACTGGGGAAAGATCATTTGGGTCTCAAAATTAGTAAATTGTCATACTAATTACTAAGTATAAAAGCCCAGGGTATCGAAAAAGAAAAAGAAAAAAGTTAGGCCAATCTTAGAAAGAGCAAGTTTGCAAAGAAACTAATATTTTCATAAATGTTAAAGATAGATTTCACAGTAAACTTTGTTTTTTTCAAATTACTAATGGTCCATGCCATGAGAAGCATCATCTGGGATCATAGTCAAGATGGCAGAATTAAAGGAAACATTTCGTATATCTCATCCAGCACACTTCCCCTCCACAATGCTCCAGGTTGACTTCTAATTCATTGTGATTCATTTTTCCAGCCTAGGACAGCTTAGGGAAATAGACAAATTTGGGGCAGGGAGGAGTAGTCATAAGAAGGAGAGGCATGGATGAATACTGAGTAAGGAATAAGTTGCAGAAACAGTTCTGAGCACAGACACACAATGACTCAGTTCTACCCTTTAGCTGATCACATAAAGCTGCGGTGGAATAACCAGGGCAAAGGTCCTGAGCCAAAGTGGAGCTAGAAGTTCAGTTGTTCTGAACCTGTAGAAACTCCTAGTGGGGTGACGATGACTGATTCCTGCCTCAGTCTACTGAAACTCAACCACACACAAGCCAACAAACACAAACATGTGTCAGGAACCAGCAGAACTCAGACTAGGAGAGCAATGAACAAATATTTCCAGGGATCAGACCACTTAAGGAATCATGAAAACTTGCAAACTCCTACCCTAAGCTATTCAACAGAAGGGATTAAGAGAACAGAAATTCACCAAAGACATCCCCTTCAAAAGTGTGAAGAAGCCAGCACTAACATTACCTGAAAAAAAGAACCAAACCATAAAGAAATAGTATGGTGAAAAAGGAGTTCAATATACAAATACAGAGGATGACAATGACTTAACAATATTTACAGGAAAAACTTCAAAGAAAAATGCAGATTTGACACAAGTCCAATAAGAATTCCTAGAAGAGTTTAGAGAAAGAGTTAAGAAAAAGAGCTAAAAACCAATTTAAGTCAAATGAAAAGAGTAGAGGAAAAAATGGGAGAAAGAAATGCAAGAAAGATATAAAAAAGAATAACTTGGTTTAAAAAAAAAGCTATAAAACCTGACTGAAGAAAACAAATGAAAAGAAAAAAAAGGTTTAAATCATTGAAAATTAGAATTGGACAAATGGAAGCTAGTGACTCCATAAAATATCAAGCAATATTAAAACAAATTAAAAGACAGAAAAATAGAAGAAAATGTGAAATATCTCATAGGAAAAACCAGTGACCTGGAAAATAGGTGAGGAAAGATAATTTAAGAATCAGTGAATTACCTGGAAGCCATGGGGAAAAAATTTAAGAGCCTACACATAATATTTCAAGAAATAATACAAGAAAACTACACAGATATCTTGGAACTGGAGGGGAAAGTAGAAATTGAAAGAATCCACTGGTTACCTCCTGAAAGAAACTCCAAAATGAAAACTCCTGGGAATATTATAGTCAAAATCCAGAGCTTCCAGATCAAGGAAAAAAATACTGTAAACAGCCAGAAATAAAGAATTCAAGTACCATGGAGCCACAGTGAGGATCACACAAGATTTAGCAGTCACCACTCTAAAGAAATGGTGATCTTAGAATATGATATTCCAGAAGGTAAAGGATCTAGGATTACAATCAAGAATAAACTGCCCAGCAAAATTGAGTATAATCCTATAAGGGGAAGATGGACCTTTAGTAAAATCAAGAATTTTCAAACATTCTAGATGAAAAGACCAGAGCTAAGTAGAAAATTTGACATTCAAACACAGAATTCAAGAAGCATAAAAGGGCAAACATGAGTGAGAAACCATAAGAGAGTAAACAAGGTTAAAGATAATAACCCCTCAGAACTTTATCATCTTTGAGGGAGTATTTTACAGAAAATTTTTGCACAAACAAAAACAATGAAGCTAAAATTAGAAGGAAAGAAGGAAACCAGGGGTTGAGGGAGGGGTGAAAAACATCTGATAAAGGTTTCATTTTTAAGATAAGAAATTGAGTCAAATTCACCAGGCTATGAGCCATATCCCAACTGAAAATTATCAAAAGATAACAATGGATAGGTTTCAGAGGAAGAAATCCAAGCTATCAATAGGTATATGAAAGAAAAATTACTCTAAATTATTAATAGAGAAATTCATATTAAAACATCTATGAGGTACCATTTCATACCTATCAAATTGGCTAAATAAAAGGACAAAAAAGGAATATGGTAGGAAAGCAAGTATAGTAATACACTGTTGAATCTGTGAAATAGTTTAATCATTCTGAAAAGCAATTTGGAAGTATGTCCAAAAACCTGATTAATTATATATACAGTGACCCAGTAATATTGCTGCTAGGTCTATACCTCAAAGAAACCAAGTAATAGGTAAAATATATATGTATGTATATGTGTGTATATATGTACATACATATACATGTATATATATACACACACATCTGTATCTATAGATACATATATCTATAGGTGTATGTATGAGGTATGTATGTATATGTGTGTATGTGTATATACATATATATATATATATCCACCAGATACACACACACACACACACACACACACACACACGGTAATAGGCTAGGCTAGATACCAGGCATACCAAATGATGTCTAGGTGGTAAAATGGATTAAACTTGGAGTGAAGAAGATCTGAGTTCAAATCCAGCTTTAGGTAATATCAGCTATATAGCCTTGGGCAAATTACTTAACCTCTCTGAACCTTGCTTTCCTCATCTGTAAAATGGAAATAATAATTGCACGGATCTCACAAAGCTGTTGTGAGGATCAAAAGAAATAATATAAAAAGATAATGTTAGTACTCAGAAACCTTAAAGTGCTGTATAAATGTTGGCTATTCCTATTAATTGTCAGCATCTTTGTGATCTTGGTAAAAATGGTGGAAATAAAGAGAAATGTAAGTTGATAGGTATCTTGGGATACACAGTAACCATCAAGTTGCCTTCATTTAACTCATAAGATTGAATTGCCCGAGCAAAGCACACATTTTTTACTTTATTTTTCTTGCTTTTTTTGTTTTTGTCTTTGCAACATAGCTGATATGGAAATGTTTTACATGGTATGTATAATTGCTATCATATTGCTTCCTTTCTATGGGTGCAGGAAGGACAGGAGGGAGAGAGTTTATAACTCAAAAAAAATTTTATATGAATGTTAAAAATAAAGAAAAAAAAGATTAGTCTGCCCAAGAATCCACATGAACAGTTCTCATAGTTTACCTAAGCTCTAGGATGCAGATATAGCATGGCAGAGAAATTGTCTGAAAAACCTTCTAAAAAACCCTTCTTCATAAAGGATGATCAGTCAAACCATAAAATTGGACTTTGCTTCAAAAGATATTTTAGAGTTATCGATGGTTACTAAACTATTAAATTCATAGTGGGGGCGGGGGAGTCTTGGTTATAGTCTTTAAGTTACAGAAGAAAGGATGAAGGTAGTGGGGATAGAACAAGAAAAGCCAAATTTTTCTTGGTAACAAATGGGCCTATAAACCCTGAAGAAATAATTCAAATGTTGAAAAGCATCAAAATGTCTTTGCAGTTACAAGCAGAATCAGTCATTCTAGTAACTGGATGATAAATGAATGAGCCTCAAGTAGTTGTTCCAGCATCTTAGAATTCAAGGTTCCATTCTACTTAGTGGAATATTTCAAGGATCCATGATTTTATTGCTGTTGGCACTCTCCCTATCCATTCAATTCAACAAAGGCATACTAAATGCCTATCATGAGAGAAACACTGTGATATCTACCAGGGCTACAAAGACAAAAACAAAACAGTCCTTGTCCTTAAGGAACTCACATTCTACTGGAAGAATATATAATGTATCCCCCAAAAGTAAATACAATATAACATCAAATAATTTTCAAAAGGGAAAGAACAGCTGGAGGAGAGGAAGAAACCTCATAGGAGGGGCACCTTAGCTATGCTTTTAGGGAGGCAAGAGATGCTATAAGACACAGGTGAGGAAGGAGTGCATTCCAGACAGTGGGGAAAGTCTGTGAACAGAAATAAGGCAAAAGATGGAAAATCAAGTATGGAAATAGTTAGCAGGCCAACATGGCTAGAATGGTGGCAATGAAGACTGGGACATTTTCTGTAATGCTTTAATAAACAGTTTCATATGGATTACATCCCCCAAAAATGTTTTGCCTCATGGCCATTCTTACATTGATGAATCTTCTGCAATTTAGCTAATATGGTATTTAAGGCAGGTAGGTGGAGCAGTAGTAGATAAAACCCTAGACTTGGAGTCAGAAAGGCCTGAGTTCCAATGTGGCCTATATGACCCTGGACCAGTTACTTACCCTCTGTCAGCCTCAGTTTACTCAACTATAAAATGAGGGAAGTAGTAGCACCTACTTTACAGGGTTGCTGTGAAGATACAATGAGATAAAACATATAAAAAATCTTCGCAAATTTAAAACACTATACAAATGTGATCCATTGATACTTTATATGTATGTGTTATAATATAGATGTATGTTTATACATGTGTGTGCTTTTCCAGCATGATAAAACCTGCCAACACTTGTGGCCAAACTGCATAGCCTTCGAAAACCTCCAAGAGCCACCTCCACACTATGATGAGGTTTTAAAATAGGATCTTTGTGAGTGTTTCATTCTCATATTACCTAATGATTAGCCGCAGTAAGAATGACAAAAAGATGAATCACTGAGCTGTTGCAGTTACTAGACTTCTCAACCCACGAATGCCAAAGACAATTTAGCAAGTCAGTGGGAAAACTGCTGGATCTGCACGAGAGAAGTCCCAGTCCAGCCCCAGCCCCTGCCCCAGGGCGACCGAGGTGGTACAGCAGCAGCAGCACAAGGAAGCTTCGTCAGCTGCTTCCAAAGCTCCAACTGCAGCTACTTCCAGAGTACCTGGCCCACATGGTGGGAGGAATCAAGTGGCAGATGAGAGTGGGAGTGCAGGGAGCTCTTTGCTGGCACAGAGGCAGAGTTCTCTTGCTTTGCCCTGCTTGGATCTGGGTCACAGTCCTGGTTGGTGGCTCTTGGGGGAGGAAGAGCAAAGGTGTGGCAGAACTTGCTGTGTAGAAGTAGCTCTGAAAACAGCAGTGCAAGATGCCTGAAGCTGGGGACAAAGCACTATCCACTCTGAGGGCAGTCATACCCTGACAAAAAACTCAAGGGTCAAGTAGTTTGCTGGAAACACGAACAAGCATAAAAGGACTCAGACTATAGAATCTTTTTTTGATGACAAAGAAGATCAAAACATACAGCCAGAAGAAGTCAACAAAGTCAAAGAGCCTACATCGAAAGCCTCCAAGAAAAACACGAATTGGTCTCAGGCCATGGAAGAACTCGAAAAGGATTTGGAGGAGCAAGTAAGAGAAGTAAAGGAAAAATTGGGAAGAGAAATGAGAGTGATGCAATAAAATCATGAAAAACAAGTCAATAACTTGCTAAAGGAGACCCAAAAAATACTGAAGAAAA
>CM053622.1:241014074-241033676 GCA_028646595.1 Phalanger gymnotis
GGAGCAAGTGGAAGCTAGTGACTTGATGAGAAATCAAGAAATTATAAAACAGAACCAAAAAATGAAAAAAATAGAAGACAATGTGAAATATCTCATTGGAAAAATCACTGACCTGGAGAAGAGATCCAGGAGAGAGAATTTAAAAATCATTGGACTACCTGAAAGCCATAATCGAAAAAAGAGCCTAGATATCATCTTTCAAGAAATTATCAAGGAAAACTGCCTCGATATTCTAGAACCAGACGGTAAAATAGAAATTGAAAGAACCCACTGATAGTGTCTTGAAAAAGATCCCAAAAAGAAAACTCCTAGGAATATTGTAGCCAAATTCCAGAATTCCCAGGTCAAGGAGAAAATATTGCAAACATACAGAAAGAAACAATTCGAGTATTGTGGAAACAAAATCAGGATAACACAAGATCTAGCAGCTTCTACATTAAGGGATCAAAGGGCTTGGAATATGATATTCTGGAGGTCAAAGGAGTTAGGATTAAAACCAAGAATCACCTACCCAGCAAAACTGAGTATAATACTGCAGGGCAAAATATGGATTTTCAATAAAATAGAGGACTTTCAAACCTTCTTGATGAAAAAACCAGAGCTGAATAGAAAATTTGACTTTCAAATACAAGAATCAAGAGAAGCATGAAAAGGTAAACATGAAAGAGAAATTGTAAGGGGCTTACTAAAGCTGAACTGTTTTGTTTACATTCCTACATGGAAAGATGATATTTGTAACTCATGAGACCTTTCTCGGTTTTAGGGTAGTTGAAGGGAATACACACACACACATACGTATATATATATATATATATATATACACACACACACATACGTATATATATATATATATATATATACACGTATGTGTGTGTGTGTGTGTGTGTGTAGATATATATATCTACACACACACGCAAAGGGCACAGGGTGAGTTGAATATGAAGGGATGATATCTAAAAATAAATAAATAAATACAGTTAAGGGATGAGAGAGGAATATATTGGGAGGAGAAAGGAAGAGGTAGAATAGGGTAAATCATCTCACGTAAAAGTGGCAAGAAAAAGCAGTTCTACTGGAAGGGAAGAGGGGACAAGTGAAAGGGAATGAGTGAATCTTGCTCTCATCAGATTTGACTTAAGGAGGAAATAACATACACACTCAATTGGGTATCTTATCCTACAGGAAAGTGGGGGGGAAGGGGATAAGAGAGAGGGAATGATAGAAGGGAGGGCAGATTGGGGAGGAGGCAATCAAAAGCAAACACTTTTGAAAAGTGACAGGGTCAAGGGAGAAAATGGAATAAAGGGGGACAGTATAGGTTGGAGAGAAATATAGTTAGTCTTTTACAACATGACTGTTATGGAAGTGTTTTGCATAATGACACATGTGTGGCCTATGTTGAACTGCTTGCCTTCTCGAGGGTGGGTAGGGAGGGAAAAGGGAGATAAATTGGAACTCAAAGTTCTAAAAACAAATGCTCAAAAAAAAGTTGTTTTTACATGCAACTTGGGAAATAAAATGTACAAACAATGGGGTATAGAAATCTATCTTTCCTTACAAGAAAGTAATGGGGAAGGGGATGGGGGGAGGGAATGGAGTGACAGAAAGGGAGGGCAGACTGGGAAATGGGGCAATCAGAATATATGCCATCTTGGGGTGGGGGGTGGGTAGAAATGGGGAGAAAATTTTTAACTGATACTATACTAAAAAGTATTAAATAATAAAACAATTAAGAATGACAGCAAAATGTTTGTTGTCTGAAAAAGATTTCAAATATGTTTTATAATATTTACTTCGGCAGTCATACTGAAGACCAAAAAATGTATACCAGCTGTTGGGTGCACATATGTTCCCTGGAAAGCATGCAGCTCTGCCAAGAAACACCTTCAAAGGTAAAGCAATACAGATTCTGCCACAAGCCCACAGTGCTGACTGCCAGACACTGAAACATTGGCCAGCCAGTTTCCATAG
Organism: Phalanger gymnotis; assembly: GCA_028646595.1. Classification (NCBI taxonomy): domain Eukaryota; kingdom Metazoa; phylum Chordata; class Mammalia; order Diprotodontia; family Phalangeridae; genus Phalanger; species Phalanger gymnotis. Next base: position 241,016,046 of record CM053622.1, read on the forward strand.
AAAAGATCCAAGGCTAAAGCAAAGCTCTGCTACAACCTGAAAATCTCTACTCTCAGCAACAAAGCAAGTGAGATAGCAAAACATAAGGTAAAACTGTGTTAGAGCTCTTTGCCATCTGTTCATTTTTAGGCTTTTTATTGATTGTAAACACTACAAAACCTTTGGTTCAAATCTTTTTCCAACCAGTTCAATTCAGTTCAACAAAATATTATTACATGCCTGATGCTAATGAGCCACTGGACTAGGTGATGGAAATATTTGCTATGGGAAGGGGCTATGGTTTAACCGGAAAAAGAAAATGCCCCTGCTCTAGTGTCTATAAAGATTTTCTTTTCAGCTAATGAAAAATAAAATTCAGAAAGGGAGCCTTGCTTCAAAAGCTATAGTGAAAGTTATTGGTACAGCCAAGATCAATGCTTGGGAGTTGCCTAAGACCTATAGAGGTAGAAGTTAAGTGATTCACCCAGGGTCACACAGGAAGGTTTGGGATTCAAATCCAGTTCTATCTGATAGTTCACATATTTGTATATGTGCCTTCCCCCAATAGAAAGGGTCCTTCCCCCATTTTGAACCCTCAAGAATGGATCACCACCATTCTGTCTACCATAAGGTAGCTTTCAGGTCAAGCTTCTAGCCAAACATGACTCGTTACTAGGTTGAGTCCCCCAATTGGCTGCTAAGACAAAATGCTGGGGATCTACTAAAGAGGTGACTTGCCCCTCAATCTCTCTCTTCTTTCTGGCTTCAGAGCACAAAGCTGACTGTAAGATATCTCCTGAACATGTCAAGGAAAAGTATCTGCTCTGTCTCCCACTGTAATAGCAATTAAGGTGGGACTTTTTGCTGTTGACCTTTAATGATTCTGGCCTTTGTTTGAATGGGGCAGATAAAGTGGGTTGTTTTTGTATTTCTCAGCACTGAGACAACTGGGCGCCATTGATTTGTATCTGATGTGATATTGGGGGTGGGGAACTTTTGCACGCCCAGCCTGGGTGAGGTCGGAGCCTCCCAGGCCCTGAGCAGGATATAGAAGCACAGAGGTTGGTAGTCTAGCTGGGAGCTCTGAGCCACAGCAGGAGTGATGCATGACTCTGGGCCAGCCGTTATAATGAGTTCCCCGGCTGTACACCCAGATGTTGCATTGTATTTGGTTTGTAATTTAGGGTGCTGGTTTTTTCCCCTGAACTAAGCAAACGATATTTGTATGCTGGATTAAAGTAAAAGTGTTAACCCCTTAACGCTGCTTTCCTTAAGTAAAGCAGATCTAAAGGACCTGTGTTGGCAGCTTTCTGGGTGCTGGTTGTTGGTGGATCTTACACCCCCACAGAAGCCGCTAGCTGGATTGTTGAAACACCCACCTATCCCTAACCCATGAACGCATGCCCTGTCTAAGAAAGCCAGTACTGAGATTAGGGCCATCTCATTTTTGTGACCTCTTTCCTTTGATACAGCATCTTAATGCTCTATACTACCAAATTAAGTCATTTAACAGGACATAATGGGACTCGGTTTCCTCATCTATAAATAGACCTATTTCCTCCAAATCTAAAATTCTGAGATTCATACTATCATGAGAGTTAGAGTCAGAAAGAATCATAGAAATCACTTAATCTAACATCCTCAATTTACAGAGGAGGAAATTATAATCTGGAGACATTAAATGATTTACTCAAAGTCACAATAGATTATGTAAAGTAGTAAATAGAGCTGTCTTCAACGCTAGGAAGATCTAGGTTCAAATTCTGCTGATGACAAATACTAGCTAAACTGATGAATACCTCTTGGTGCTCTAGGCCAGATGTGTCAAACAGTTTAAGATTGAACTTAAAGTCCTAGAAATCTTTAGCTGAGCTGTATTTCCATATAAAAGCCCAGGAATATAACTAGGCAGGTAGGAAAGACAATGACCCTATGCTTAGCTTTATCTCTGTGCTTTCCTCACTTCGCACAACTAAAAGGAGAAAGGGGATTTTGGAGTGGAGAAACTGAGGAAACCTAAGAAGCCAAGGCATGGGTAATTATTGAGCAATTAGTCCTTAAATGGATGATGAATAGGGAAAGCCTAGCCTTCAGAGATTAAAAATGGGTTGCATACAGAATGCTCATCACAAGCAAAACTGAAGTCACCTCCAGGGACCCAAGTATCAGAGAAGAAAGTTTAGTTTAGAAAGATAAACTTGAACCTGAGGATGCTAGCTGCATGCCTTTAAGTGTCTGTGCTCTTTGTTCTAAAGAACTTGATACCTAGGGAAAAGAATTTCCTGTTGAAGATGAGAGGCCTCATAGCTAATATTTTGAAGGGAATGAGACACATCACTTCATAAGGAAAAAAGGCCAAAAAAGTTTTTCCAAGGCAAGACTTCTGCAGGTCCATGGTTCAGGGGTATGTTTTTCAAATGGAGGGGTGAGTCTAGGTTTGACCTAAAAGAACACAGAGAACCCACATGCCCATTCTTCTCATGAAAATGAAAGTATTATAGCTAAGCATTTAGCTGAAGCCTGAAACTCAAAGCAGAGAAAAACTTTTTGGTCATATGCCTTTTGAGGCCATACTTGACAACTGTTGGCAGACATTTCATCTAACCAGGTGAAACCAGTAGAGAGCAGCTTTGTAAAGAACAGACCAAGGATACCAGCAAAAGACATCAGTAACTCTGTAATGTTACTACACACACATTCCCTATGTGTATGCCTTTCCATGTGTTACACACACACGCATACACGCAATCACTTTTCTCATTGATGGCATATGTATTTGTGGTAAGATATGCCTCAAGTTTGTGGAGGAAATGTTTTATTCCTAGTTTTCTTACTATAATGTTACATTAAATGCCTTTACCTTGTATCCTTTCACCAATTATTAAAGGTAAGTCCATTGGTGGGGGCTCATAAACCATATATGGTTTCAGTGACTGAGCACCTGTAACCTAGGGGAACTTCCTCCAGGAGATCCATACTCTAGGGAAGGATACACTTCCAGGTGCTACATCAATAATAAAGTCATAGGCTATAGAAACAATTCGGCGGAGATAAATCTCAGACAACTTTTAATGAAGTAAACCACTCTTGGCCTCAGTCTTCTCAAATGAAAATTAGGGAACTGAATTTATGATTGCTAATATTTTTCAGCTATGATTGCAAATATTTTTGTTTAAAAATTAATGATTTTCAAAAATATTTAAGTTACAGTACTTAATATGTATCCTTTCCCAAATCTATGTTTAGCCTCTCCCTCAGGAACACAAAACAAAAATGGTATATAGCTTCATTTGTGAAGCTAATAAGGCTACAGTGACATCTATTGTATGAAGAATAAGTCTCAGCAAACAACAGTGAAATGGAAATTGCTTCAATGACATTTTTTCTCAGTGACTTTTATTATCTTGGGCCCTTGAAAATTAACATTCACAATTTAGTACAATATGCCAGACTGCAAAGAAAATGAAGATGATTTTTAATAAAGACCATTTCCAAATGGAGGCTTTCATTATTTTAAACAAAGTATTCACTTCTCCATATTTTGACAGCCATTCAATAAATACATAATAGTAAAGAACTATTCAATTACAGATACAAAAAAAAACTAATCTAACGAAGTACATGATCTCATTTTAAAATAATGCAGATGCGAATGTACTTTTGTCTGGAACATAAATGGAGAATAACAAAAACCTAGTATTTAACCTTAAAGAGGAAAAAGAGTAGGAAAGTTCAAAAACTTTGATCCACATGCTTATTATATTATATTGCTCATCTATAGAGGAAAATTTAGGGATCCTAATTTCCTTAAATTTAAATGATACTGTGATATTAATTACTTCAAAGATTGAGGGATTAGCAATGAGGTATAAGGGACAAAGCTCTGGACTTGGATCCTAAAAGAGCAGAGTCTTAATTCAACCTGTAACACTTAATGGCTCTGTGAACTGCCTCCATTGCCAGGTGACTTAATCACTCTCTTAGTTTCCTTATCTGTAAAATAGAGACAATACCCAAGATGATGTTTGTAAAGCACTCAGCACAATTTGTAGCACTTAGTAGACACTTTAAAAATATTTCTATCCTTCCTTTCTTCCTTCCTTCCTTCCAATAGCAGCCACCCCATAAGAGATTGGAAGACTTGAAGAAGCTTTAATAGCTTAAAACTACACTGAAACTTTTGGGATGCCTGGTATATGTAAAGTACTTTGCAAACCTTAAAAGGCTTTATAAATGTCAACTAGTCTTTTATTATATGGTTAAAATGAGGCTTTACAATTCCTGTCACATTGCTATTGTCAAGTTAATTGCCTAATCGCACTGGTAAATTATTAGGGTAAAAAAGGAGGGTTATACAAATTCAAATTTGTAGACATTTTTACACACAGTATGAAATTTTAGAAATTATATTCAAAGCTTAATTTTCCTTTTTCTATGTTTCTGGGTAAAAAAAAGTAGTGTACTAAAAATAAATTTGTAAAGTCTATTCACCTTGCACCTAGCACAGAGCTCAGAGAAAAACTAAAGTCTTCTTACTTTGTTCTTTGTTTAGACCACTTTGTCACAGTAAAAAGAGTTTCCAATAGTGGGGGAAGAAGTATAGAGGTTAACTTGTTGATTGAGTGATTGAACTTTTGAATGTCCCACAAATAAATGAACTAGGCAACCCAATTGTTTAATCCAGTAGTAGGAAGCATGTGGCAGAGAGAGCCTATTCATAGTAACTGTGGTTTGAATGTGGCAGCTTCATCAACTCTATTTCCTCTGAACGCCTATAACAGTGGAATCAGGCCCAGCCACTTCCACCTTTTTCCAGATTCTCAGATGTATGCTGGAAGGAAGCACTGAGATCTGGGTCCAACCCACCCATACTCCACTGGGCTGGCCATCCATTTGATTTAATCGACTTCCTTCTAGTACAAAATGTACCACTTGGTAAATATTGGCACTGAGCTCCTCATTCCTCAAAGGGTTGGTGTTGAGATCCCATATATGGGTGTTCAGCAAACCCCCCTGAAATCTTTCATCATAAGGCCTCCTTCAGTGTCAGAAAAGCCTTTTTTAAGTATATTTTTGTCTGTGCATAACAAAGGAACTAGAATTTAAATTCTTCCTTTGTATTCAAAAGAACATGGTGTCAAAGTGTGTTTAACCATTCCCAGCTGCCAAATCCTGTCTACCCTGTGACCATGTAACTTTTTAAAATAATAGTCAACTTTACTGTTTCTATTATAATAATATGGAAATTTCCCTCAGAATACTTGAATAAAAATTGATTTGCAAGTTAAAACTATACCATTTGTATTTTTTATTGTTTTGCAGCATTATTGTAAGTTTGGTAAAAGTGAATGCCATTGGCCCCATTATAGAACAAGAAAGATTATTTCATGGGACATATGGCTATCACATACTGCACTGCTAATGATAAATCTTTGCGAAAATGCCATCTTACAAATAATTGCAGCTTACATACCAACACTTGTTGCTGAAGATGAAATGATACAGAATTCTACAAAGAATTTGATTAAGAAATTTCCAATTAAATTAACATATTCTAATACTTTAGTGCTAAGGTGAAAAAAGGCGAAGATGAGAAGAAATATGCGTTAAAGTATGGTTTAGAAGAAAGAAATGAAAGGGGCTAAAACCAGGTTGATTTTATAGAAGCTTCATACCTCTCAATCATAAACACTTTCTTCCCAAAAAAGAAATTTTAAGTGTTGGACATAGCAAACATCAAATAATATCACAAAAAAAGAAATTTACTAAATTTAATAGGCCAGAAAAGGATCATTATTGATAGAGGAATTGTCATTGAACCACCTATCTATGCACAGTCAGACTATTAATTTAAAGCTAAGATTAGAGTTTACAATAAACAAGAAGAAACAATAATGATGCTTTTTTAAAATTAAGATTTAACCTGAATTATTTAAACAAGTTGTTGAAAATCAAAAATGGAAATGGAAACAGGAATGACATTGACACTGACTATAATGATTCCATTGAAAAGTGAAGCCAATATAAATTGTCACAATCAGAAGACCAAAAAAAAAACCTGGAAAGTGTTTTAGTCAGCAAACATTGACTTACTCACCAACTGTAGACAGATGGCTGCCAAAGATGACACTGGGTTAGAATATACTCTCCTCTGTAAAAATCTTACAAAGGATGATTATAAGCAGCATTGTTTCATAAAGTGAAGAGAAGCAAGGAGAATAAGCCAATATAAAGAAAGTTTGACAAGATATGTAACTAAGCAAAGTCATCCCAAGGGCATTCAAGGATAAAACTGAAAATAAGACTACAAACAGAAGCAAAATGGAAAATATTTCCAAAAATTACTACAACAAACTGTTTTCTCCATCAAAGATAGTAGAACCACCATATTTGGACCCTATTGATGTATCTGCAGAGTAAGTAGAAATGGCACTAAAGAGGACAAAGATAAGAAGAGTAGTTTGTTTGGACCAAATAGAGAGAAAAAATTCATACTGGAGGTGGTTCAATGGTAAAGGGATTGAGGGACTTATCTACGAGGTACCAAAAGGAGGGGAAAGTAACAAAAATGTGGGAAAAATCTCTGACCTTACTGATACTTACAAAGGGGAGTAGAGGGGAATGAGATCAAGAAAACATCAAAAATTACCAATCTCTATGCCTAACGTCTTACCTGTACAAAATCTTTATAAAGGTCATCTATACATAAATTTAGGGAATCCTCAAGGAGGATGTTAGTAGAGAACAATCAGATTTTCACAAACAATATTCAACAATTGTCCACACTATCTCATGATAGCCTGAAAGATTTAGAGAACATAAGATTCCATTGTGTTTATGGTTTGTTGCTCACCAAAAAAAAAAAAAAACCCAAAACCTGCTGCCTTACAGGATCTTTTACAACAAAGCATCTCCCATCTATATATCAAGATCATTCAAGATTATTATGTCATGGAAGATATATAACAACAGAAATAACTCTAATAAATGGTCTTTTGATAATAAACATCAATGGGGGTATAAAACAAGGAGACTGTACATTTACCAAAAGCAGAAGTATCAAACTCATCCCCAGTATAACTCCTGAGTGGGGCCTGAGCCAGATTAAAATATAATTGGGAATTATTTAACAAAACAAAAATTCAATATAACATAGATAATGTTAACTTCTGGTTTTCCAAGTCAACAAAGGGTGCAGGGGTCCATTTCTATTTGAGTTTGACACCAATGACCAAAAATGATCATGGGATGGAGATGAGGGGATGGAGATCCATCATAGAGTCAATGTCAAGCAGACACTCCCAAAGAATAGTGAGGTCCTGCAAATACTCCTGTTTCTGGAGGAAAGTGTTGATTATATCAAGTCCTAAAACATTGCTGAGAGCTATGATCAGTCAAAAGAGTTTGGCTTATCTGTCTACACAGAAAAAACAAATGGACGAATATCTATTGCCAAGATTTCAACACCTATGTGAATGTCGATCCAATAGAGCTCATCCAACAGCCTGTATATCTGGAACAGACAAGACAGATGGACAATGATCTGGTTCCAGATATGGTTCCAATCTAGGATTGTTTGTGGGGAATTGTAAAACACTTCTACTGACCCCTAGCTTCCCACAAAAGCAAAAGCTCATATTTTCAATACAAATGTTTTACCAGTGTTGCTCTATGATAACAAGACTTGGAACACCCCTTCCTCAGAGGAACTAAAGATATGTATCACACAGAGGGCAATGGAAAGGCAAATGGTGAGTGTTAGCAAGATGTAATATATAGCCACTGAAGAACACAGAAGAGGTACAGGAGTAAAAGATATCACCAAGGAATTTTATGACAGAAGGAAAATATGGGTCAGTCACGTGGACTGACAGGTGGCCAGCTAGAGTGTTTCACTGGTACCCTTAAAATGTCAAGAGAAGGCAAGAAAAGCCTTCAGCACTTTTTGTCATTGTATGAATGGCAAACTTTTGGGAAGACATGAATGCGAGTAGCACAGGTCGGGGAAATATGGGTGGATTTCAATCTGCAATAATGGAGGAAACTCTTGAATTGATGAGATCATAGCATCATCTCTTATAAAACACCACTCAAAGTGACACAATATGAGGCACCAGAGAGAGTGACATCTCTGCCACAGCTGATCTTCTATAGAGTCATGTATAACCCTTCTTAGATTATGGCAACAATAGATGTGAAGGTGACCAAAAGAATTTTGTTTACTTATTTGTCAGCATGTTCAGCAAATTCCCACACTAAAGGAAATTCTTCAATGGTAAGAAACAAGTAAATCATACACAGACAGAAACATACATACTTTCCAGTAACCAAGCATTGCGCAAAGTAAATGATAGATAGGGGGCCACATAAGAAGTAAGCATTATACTTGCCATTCCTCCCCACTATAGAGAATGAAAACTCAGTGATCACCAACTTGGAAAGGCTACCCATGCTGATGTCTCATAATGACCTTTTGTAGTGTAGATAGATAGCGTGTGTGCATATATATATACACACATATACATACATAACACCCACACACACACACACACACATATATATATATATATATATATATGTATATATAGTCAGAGACTAGAGAGAATACAAATTATGATTGCCAGAGAGAGATAGTGAGATGATGATTGTGGAAAGTAATGAGGATGATGCGGATTAAATGTGAGAAAGATTTGTATGGTATAGTTAACCAAAAACCCCTTCCCAATGTACTTTGACGGGTGCCTAGAACTTAAAGAAATATTACTGATTTGCAGGCATCCTAGAGTCCTAGAACTCTTCTTGCTATTCCAGATAGGTAATCATCACGTGAATCCAGTACTTCTGTTCTCTTGGCCTGATGTCTGGGTCATTTGCCCAGTTAGTACAAGGCAGGTCTTTTGTAAATATTAGTCTGTGCTTATCTATGAGGAATGTGTGAGGAAATAATAATTGGCTAGAACTTGAGCAATTGGCTGGGGAGGAACTGTGATTATTCACAGAAAGACAAGACTGGGCACTAGAAGAGATGTTAGAGACAATCTGGAATACAATAGTCATTTTACAGATGAAGAAAATTGAGGCCTAAAGAGACAAAGTAACAGGTTCAACTAGTAAGTAGCAAAGCTAGGATTTGACCCTAGGTCCTCTGAGCCCAAGCCCAGTAGTTTTTCCCCTGTACCAAATTTCTTTCCATTCAATAAACATTTATTTTAAGTACTTAGAAATGGATAAGGCACAGAAGACTCAAAGATAGCTACAACAGAGGGAAATGAATAAGATTTGTATTGTGTCTACTACATGCCAGGCTGTCTGCTAAACATTTTTTAATGAATATCTCATTTGATCCTCACAAATATACAAGACAGGTATGTATTGCTATTCTTGTTTTACATGGAGGAAACTGAGGGAAACAGAAATGTGACATCAAAAGTCACACAACTAGGAAATATCTGAGGCTGGATTTGAACTTAGATCTTCCTGGCTCCGGGCCCAGCACTCTAACCCACAGTGCCACCAGCTGCCTCCCTGAGCTTCCCTTTTAAAGACCTTATGATCTAATGGTAGTATGTGAGGGGAGAGAAGGAAGAGGAGATAAAACACAAATAGCCATGGCTATCTTTTTAGGGAGAGTGAGATTGCTGCAAGGGGAAAATCCTGGCAAAATATTTTGACAAATTTGAGGACAGAAGGCTTCATGGAGGAGGTGGGGACTAATTTGAAGAAAACAAACTTCAAAAAATTGAAATTAATTTTCAAAGAATAACTGTAAACAGCTCAGTTATTCTAAGCATGTGAGTATGTGAGTGTGAGTGTGTGTGTGCTCATGCATATGTACAGGGGCAGCTAGGTGGTACAGTGGACAAAGCACCAGCCGTGGACTCAGGCAGATCTGAGTTTAAATCCAGCCTCAGACATTTTACCCCAATTGCCTCCAAAAACAAAATAAAAGCATAATTAAATGTGTGTGTGCATGTGTGAAATAGTGGCCTTCAAGGGGTGGCTGGGGTGGGGTGGAGAGTTCATAACTTAAACTGTAAGAAAAATAATAATTTTTAAATAAAATTTTAAAAATGGAAATTATGAGAAATCCATTTCAAGCATGAGAGTTTGAAGGAGCAAAGGCAGTGAGAGGAGAGACAACATTGCTAGAGAGCCTTGGTTGTGTTGTACTTAGACCAGCACCAACACAACTGAGAAAGGAAAGGGTTTGGCAGGCAAGCTAACTGCCACCATAATGAGACTTGGCATGATATAAACTGGCAGGCAAGTAGGTAGCATAGTGGATGGAGTGCTAGACCTAGAATCTGGAAGATCTGAATTCAAATTTAGTCTCAGACATTTTCAAGCTTTGTGACCCTTGGCAAGTCACTTAACCTATTTGTTTCTTCTGTAAAATGGGGATAATAATAGCACCCGCCTCTAAAGGTTATTGTGAGAATTAAATGAGATAATATTTATAAAGCACTTAGCACAATGACTGGCACATCGTAGGTACTTAATAAATGCTTGTTTCCTTCCTTCCTTCTCCAATGACTTATGTTCTTTTCTGTGTAGTATTATTTGCCTTCACTCACACCTTCCCCACACACACACCAAATTTTATAACTGTTCCTACCTCCATTTCACAACTCCTACCCTAGTCCCTTGAATTTGAAAGCACTGATAAACTTTTTGGCTGGGCCTGCACGGTGACGTCCTGGTTCCAGGAGAGAGAAACAAAGCCATTTATATAAATATAAACTGGTCCTGGATCACAGGTTTGCGATACCCTTTCCCACCTCAGCCAGTATCTTCAGTTCTCAGGCCTGTTGACCACTCCTAATCAAATGGTTCTGGAACATGAGAGGGACTTGAAACAGTTGCACCCTGTCTTTGCAGCTGGAAAATCAGCCCCTGAGGAGTGACTAGTCCCCTTACTAGCTCATTTATCTAGAATCATAAAGACTAGACTCACCTTTGCACATTTTACACTCTATTGAAAATAAAGAGATAAACAACAAATAAAAGCCAATATCTGGAATTTATTTTTAAAAGATAAAGTCATTTCAAAAGTCAGCATCAGTGCAAACCAATGTTGTAGACTTTTTACAGCCACAAAGGCCACACAGTAACTTTTGTTTCTACAATGTTTCAAGACTTTTGCAAAGCACTTTCCTTAAAACAATTCAGTGAGGCAAATCATCCCTTAATTAATGGCCACAAAAAGGACTCTGAAGCAGGACAAGTGTCCTCTGATTCACTGAGCTCAGATTATGGAATGTATGATCTTTGAGGGCAGGGACTGTTTCATTCTTGTCTTTGTATCCAATGAAATAAGCATGGGATTTGGCACAGAGTAGGTCCTTCATCTGTAAAACGAGCTGGAGAAGGAAATGGCAAATCTCTCCAGTATCTTTGCCAACAAAACCCCAAATGGGATCATGAAGAGTCAGATATGACCAAAATGACCAAACAACAAAGTCCTTGGTAGGCATTATAACAGTTTTCAGTTAACTGAGATATTCAGTTATTCCCCAGCATTCTACGTCATTAAGTAGCTATAGCAGCAGCTAGGTGGTGCAATGGTTAGAGTTCTGGACTCGGAGTCAGGAAAACGTGAGACATATCCTGCCTCGGATATTTAGCTGTGTGACTGGATAAATCACTTAACTTCTGTCTGCTTCAGTTTCTTCATCTAAAATGTGGATGATAAAACAGCATTTACATCCCACAATTGTTGTGAAGGTCAAATAAGATATTCGTAAAGCAACTTGCAAACCTTAAAGATCTATACAAATGCTAGCTATTACTATTACACTAGTGGAAGTTTATGGCCCATCAGCAAATAGCTATTTAGTGACCAGTAAAGGAAAGTATGATGTTATACAAAGAAGTTCAGACTATTTTCCCTGTCTTCAAGGATTTAGTATGCACATAAAAGCAAAAGTAACAGTATGGGGCAAAATATAAATGAGTAGTCCCCACTATAAATAGGATAGGAATTTAGAAGAAAAAGAATCAAAGCAATTACACAAATCAGAGTTTGGACCCACTAGGTATCAGATCCATAAGTCTTGTTATCATGAGTATTCTATTAGCACAAAAGTTCTAATACTGAAAAGAAAAAATCCCTGGCATATTTCTTAGACTATATCTAAGGAACAACAAACTGGATCAGTATTTCCTGTGATTTCAATAGCAACTTCCAGTTTTTAAAAAGAAGAAAAAACCAAAGTTTCATATGAAATATACTAATATTTTATATTGTACAATACTTCTAGAACCCATAGCAACATTATCATAAAAAAATTTTAAGTGCTTATTACCTGATTAAATGCAAATTCTCAGGGCCTAGCAACTACAGCAAGTATAAGCATGAATACTAATAAGATGTGATCATATACAAGTTATTAGAAAGACTGACAGTACTACTTAGGAAGTTAACATTTTTGTTATTGCTCAGTTGTGAACCCCATTTCGGGTTTTCTTGGCAAAGACAGTAGAGTAATTTGCCATTTCCTTCTCCAGCTCACTTTACAGATAAGGAAGCTGAGGCAAACAGGGTTAAGTGAGTTGCCCAGGATCACACAGCTATTAAGTGTGCAAGGCCTAATTTGAGCTTGGGTCTTCCTGATTCTAGACCCAGCACTCTATCCACTGCACAATCTAGCTGCCCCCCAGAAAACTGATATATTAGACTTAAAACTGACAGAGAAACTAGCAAATGGCCATAGAGATACACGACATAAAGCTGAAGTAGAAGTAATGGATAATCAAAGACTAAAAACCATTTCACCCGAATATCCAGGAAATAGAGCAAAGATCTTTCCCCTAGCTATCTGGAAAACTGTCAAAAATCCTTCTGTTCATTTCTTGTAAAGGCACCTACATGAGATCCAGAAAAGACTTAACAATTTTAATCCCTCTTCCCTGGCAAGAAAAGACCAATATGAAGAATTCATTCATTTTATGCAGGTATCATATTATACATATGGAATATATATATGTGTGTGTGTGTGTGTGTGTGTGTGTATACATATATATATATGTATGTATGTAGATGGTATATAAACTAATATGTATTATATGATTCTTGCAGGACCTTTCTGGTAGATCTTCCCTGATTCCCTTGCCCCCAGATGTTTGTGCTCTCATCCTCAAAATTACCTTGAATATATTTTGCCTACGTTTTGTATATACTTACATATGTTCATGGTATTCCCCCCCAATAGAAACGCTGCTTGAGGTCAAGAGCATTCATTTTTGTCTTTGTATCCCCAGTGCTTTGGACAGTGCCTGGAACATAATAGGTGCTGGCTGATTGGCTGGTTGATTGAGGGAATTCTTCTGGCTTAAGGTTTTAGTAGCTTGGTAAATTTATTGAAGTTATTTGCAAAAACTGCCTTAATGTGAGAGGACTTACCTTTGTAAAACACTGTACAAAACACTTTCATTATTATGGCATTCGTGGTTTCAACCCTTTGCTGAACATAAACTACCCCCAATCTGAGACCAAGCAGCTTTTCCAGTCTTAACTCTTACTGCCCTCCTCTGATGTTTTACAAATCTAAGCTTCCATATAGCCCAACACTGTATTCTCCTGTCTCAATGCATTGCCCGCCCCCATGCCTGAAATGTCTTCCTGCCTCACCTTCTTGTTGTTATTGTTGTGTTTGTCCTTTGTTTTCAAAGAGGACCATGGCATTAGGGAAATGATGACATGACTTGCCCTTGACTTTGATTTGAGTGAGGGAGGGCTGTGCAAAGTCTCCAGCCTCACTTTATCCTCCAGAGCCATCTGGGTCCAGTAACCAGATATTCATCAGGATGACTAGAGATGGCCCAGGATGCAATGGGAGACCCTGGACCACCTTCTTCTAAAAAATTTCTACCCACCTTTTAAAGCCAAATTCAAGTAAACCTGTTCCAGGATACCTTGTATAACTTCTCTTACTCTTACTCTCACTCTTACCAATAATCATATTTCCCTTCAAACTTCACAAAGCATTTAACTCCCTAAAGTTACTCATCATAGAGTACTATTACAATGATTTCTTTTTTAATTTGAGACTGAGTCTCCCTATCTCTTCTAGGCTGGAAGTCAGAGGCCATTCAGAGGCTGATTCCAATAGTAATCTGCTCAAAAGCTTTAATCTGCTCCATTTTTCCAACCTGGACCATCTCATTCCCTTGTAGACACTCTAGCAGTCTTTCCTTCCTAGGAGCAGAACACAGCCCTAGCCACGGCTCAGAACTCCTGAGGTCAAAGAATCCTCCAGCTTCAGCCTCTCTAAGAGCAGGGTCTACAGGCATATGCTACCTTACCAGCTGTTACAATGATTCCGCTTCTCATGGATGAATATTATCGAGCCCTTGGACCATAGTGGGGGGGGGGGAGGGAGTAATTTGCTGAACAGAAATTTGCTGTTTAAAAGAGTATTTTGTTCAAACTGATCCTTTTGTGTAAAATGCTTTCCTAAAATCATACTCCAGAATAAGACATAGTTACTATCACTCTATCATTAATTCGAGTGACTCCATATGTTACAAGTATAAATAAGGTATCATGATACACTGGAAGAGAGAGCCAGTCTCAGATTCAGAACACCTGGATCCAGGTTGCACCTCTGAAATACAAGACACTGGACTGGGTGATCTGAGCAGTCCCAGAACCTTTCTCGTAACCCCCAGGAAGTTCTCTAAAATTATACAATGTTGTGCAGCTGCTGATCTGAATTGGTAGAAGAGTCTCTTCACCAAAAATTTCCCATACCAATGAAGTCACAGGTAAAGGCCAAAAAAATAATAATAATAACTCATCACCACTCATTTCCATTCCTACTTAACCACAAAATTCAGTTAAATCAAAGATTCCTGGAGACTCTCCTAGAGAAGAGATCTCAAACTCCTGGTCTCTATAACACCCAAGTGCAGCCCAAACCAGATTAAAATGTAACTGGAAAATGTTTAACAAAATAAACACAAATACAATACAATCTAGAAAGTGTTAATTTGTGGTTCTCTAAATCAATGTGTGGCCCACAAAGTTCAGTTTTTATTTGAGTTTGATATTACTGCTCTAGAGGACACAAGATTTGTTAAGAGTATTTCTTACAGTGTCAATACTCTTAGCAGCAGCTGTAACAGAGCTTATAGACGCAAAAGGATTCTCCAAGTTCTATTTTATCTCATCATAACTACCTTGGGACGGACCAACTTGTATAATCACAATTGCCCCTTTTGGTTCATTTAATGATTGAAGTTTTTCATTGTTCCTAAATCATAATTACTTAAAGCACAATTCAATAAGAAAGTTTTCACCAGGATCAGCTCAATATTTCAGTATTTGAATGAGTGACTTATTAACCATAGTGACTAAATGTGGGCATTTTTGCAAACTCCACTCAAATTGTGGCTCCCATTAGAATCATATAATCTGTCTTAATCCATGAACATCAATCATAAGCAGATTAGACCTCTCCATCTTTATGGTTTGCCATACCATTTATCCCTAGTACTTTGGGGCCCTGTACTCTTCAATGCACTAGCATTTCATCTGGAAAACTGTTGGTCAAAGTTAAGTGCAGTGGTGTTTTTAGAAACATGCCATTATGGCGGATTTCCAAGTATCGCAAACATTGTAATATATGAAAAAACTGTGGCAATGACAAATCATCGCATTGCAGTTTTGATGAACAATCCATTTTAACAACTCCAGTATTACCTGATAATACATGTAATTACTTTAATATTCGTTTACTTCCAACAATGCATCAGACTGAGTAAAGGATTCTATGTGAATATTTTATTCCTTAAACAAGATATTTCACAGCTGCCTAATCTTAATTATAGGCCGGGAGGAACATTTTGACTAAAATCATGGCCTTGTATAATCTAATATTATCCTTTCACAAATATGACAACCTGGGCTATAATAAGGGGCCAGCTTTTCTACAGTGATTAAAGTCCTAAACATTCATGCACCTGGGCCAGCAAATAGGTGCTTGTGTAAGGTAATCATCTGGATGAGAGCTCAAAGAACTTCCCATCTCTCTTTGGGAAGGATATTTTTCAAGCATAATGCAAATGACTCTTTGTATAAAAAAAAAATTATACCATCTGTTCAAAACTGTATTCCCCAAACATGACAGCCTGTACCAGAGATAAGTCTTTCAGGTCCTGACCAATTCTTAACACATTTGGAGTGCTCTGCAAGCCAGATTTTTCCTAGTCCTAAGAAACTCTTTGGTAGTAAGCGAGGCATGAGGGAAGGTTCATTATCCCAAAGTTTTGTTATTATTTTGTTTTTGGATTTTGGATCTCCCTATAACTCATGATAAAAGTACAACAGCCATGCGTGACCCAGTCCAGGGGTGGGGAACCTGGGGTCTTGAGTGGAGCCACACATGTGGCCACACTCAAAGACCTAGAGGGCCACATGTGTCCTTAAGACCCCAGCCCCTCCAACCTTCGTCCAATTCCACTGCTGATTATCATGGATAATTTGTTCTGTTTCTGACCTATGCTTATTTGTCTCTCTCTAGGCATCTCATTAACCCATAATTTTCAAAGACTCAACATGCTGGTGCCAGCTTAAGAGACACTAATTAGCCTAGGGCCTATTGCAGCTCGGAACTCCAGAACTCAAGCATTCCATCAACTTCAGCCTCTCCCAACAGCAGAGATTATAGGTATACACCACCGGCCAAATTAATGCTTTCAAACAAATAACCTGACAGTGTATACAGAGATGAGAAAACGAAAAAGAAATATGAACATCCTTATCACCTCTCATCTGGACTATTTCAATAGCTTTCTAACTGTTTTCATTCTCTTTCTTCCAAACTACTCTATTACCATTAAAGGTATCATCATCCTCCCAAGTACCCAGATGGGTAACCTCAGAGTCATCTTCTGCTCCTCACACTCACCTACAAATCCAATCTGTCACCAAGTCTTGTCATGTCTACCTTCACAAAATCTTCCAAATATAACTCCTTCTATCCAGAGACAACCACATTGTTGTGGACACTCACCACCTTAAGCCTAGACTACTGTATTCTGCTACATAATCATCGCCACTGCATAATTGTCATACCCTGTTTTTTCAGTCCCAAAAGTGGTTTATAACCATTCATTGTGTAATCACCATTTTGTATAATTCTGTTCTTGATGCCATTTAAAAGGTAAACAGAGGAGCAAAATATTCACCGATGGCATATGGATAGGCATTCATCTCTTGAGTATTGCAAGCCTTGAGTCTAGAATTCTCGGTGCATGCACACTGTCAGTATATTTCTGAAAGCTGACTTAGATGTTTCGTTTAGAACGCTGCAATCCTAAGGGTATTGTCACTCAACCCAATGAAGAGCAGTAGGCACAAAGTGAGCAGGAGAGCAAGCAAAGCTGCCATGAGTAAGTCAGGTGATGGTAAGACTTGCATCTTCCCAATTTTAGTGTATGTATATTCATAAGTATTCCATGCATCCTAATCTTCCACCAAAGACAGGTTAGAAATAAATGATATTCACAGGAAAGAAGGAGGAAGAAGATAAAAAAGGGGGGATGATGGAAGGGAGGGCAGAAGGGGATGAAGATAATCCAAAACAAACCCTTTCGAAAAGGGACAGGGTCAAGGGAGAAAATTCAATAAAGGGGGATAGGTTAGGAAGA
>CM053622.1:241034176-241102140 GCA_028646595.1 Phalanger gymnotis
AATGAATGAATGAATGAATGAATGAATGAATAAAAAGACTCATTTGACCTGAAAAAAAAAGAAAGAAATGATTTTTAAGTAATATTGGCGCAATTTTTTAAATCTTCATATAATGGTCATGCCCCACTATTTTTACAAAAAAATTTGGCATACAATCTATGATGATTATGCAGTGAAATGGTATTGCAACTGTTTTCTCATCGTTCTCCTTCCCTCAATTCTCTTCCTGATCCAATTTATTATCCACACAATTGCCAAAGTGATTACTCCCTTATCTCTAGGATCAAATATAAAATCCTCTATTTGGTCTATACAAGCTGGCCCCTTCCTGTTTTTCTGATCTTTTTGTACTTTCCCTTCCACACATTCTACAAACCATGTATACTGGCCTGTTTGCAGTTACTTCAAACAGAGTACTCTCTCTCCTATCTCTGTGCCTAGCTGGCCCCCCACACCTGAAATACCCTATCACTTATCTCTGCCACTTAATTTCCTTGGCTTCTTTCAACACTTAGCTCATATCCTACCTTCTATATGAGGCCTTTCCCCATTCCCCCAGCTGTTAATGCCTTCCCCTCTAAGGTTACCTCCCAACTATTCCATATGTTTCTTATATGTACCTAATAATTTATATGTTGTCTTCTCCATTAAAATGTAAGCTCTTTGAGGGCAAAGACTATTTTTTCTGCCTTTATGTGTGTCCTCTGTCATTAGCACAATGCCTGACACATAGTAAACACTTAATAAATGCTTGTTCATTTGACTGAACAACCATTGATTCATATCCAATTCCCTGCCAATGTTTCTTCTAATGTTTTTAAGTTGTGATATACTAACTATATTATATACTATATGAAGAGTAGAATGCTAGATGTAGCATCAGAGAGTCATAGATGGAAGAGACTTTAGAAAGTCTGGTTCATAACTAGCTCATCACAAAGGACAAACTTTGCCTTTGATCCAGTAATACCACCACTAGGTCTGTAACCCAAAGAGATGCAAAAAAAGGAAAAGGATCAATTTGTGTTCATAGCAGCTCTTTTTGTGGTGGCAAAGAATTGGAAACGGAGGAATTGGAAATTCCCCATCAATTGGGGAATGGCTGAACATGTTGTGGTATGTGAATCTAATACAATACCATCACTCTATAAGAAATGAGGAGCTGGTGGATTTCAGAAAAACCGGGAAAGACTTACATGAACTGAGGGCAAATAAAGTGAGCAGAACCAGGAGAACATTGTACACAGTAACAGCAACACTGTACAATAATCAACTATGAATGAATTTGCTCTTCTCAACAATACAATGATCCAAGACAATTCCAAAGGACTCATGAGGAAAAATGCTATTCACATCCAGAAAAAGAACTGATGGAGTCTGAATGCAGACCAAAGCTTGCTATTTTCATTTTTTTTTGGTCTATTTCTTCTTTCACATGAGTAATATGGAAATAAGTTTTACATGACTGCACCTGTATCAAATGGTTTACCATCTTAGGGAGGGGAGAGAGAAAATTTGGAACTCAAAAAAATTTTTAAATGAATGTTAAAATTTGTCTTTACATATAATTGGAAAAAATACAATGCTACTTTTAAAAATGTCTAGTTCATCTAGAACACCTAGACATCTAGTCTATACACACACACACACACACACACATTTTACAGATGAAAAAACAAACCATCATTCTCTAATAGAGACCTGGGTGGGGGGGTGGGGACTCTTGTGTTGGGAATTTACAGGGATACAAATCTGCATCAATGTAGAGTCAGGAAGCTATCACTTTCTTCCTGAACCTTCCTGAAGTAATTATTCAAAAATCATACCACTAGGTGTCTCCTGAAATCCCGACAAGATTTAAGATCTATGATCTTATGAACTGCAAAAGCCAGTGACTCATAGCGTCCAACTTTAAATGTTTAAGAAATTCCATTCTTATGAATTATCACCAGACCTTCCAGTTAAAATTGTAAGCACGTGAAACTGACACTCTGACATTACTTAAGAATCAGTGATGCAATTATCAAAAACTGGCATAAGAAGAGTTAAGTCCTCATGAAGTAATACATGGTAGCTACTGCAGACTAAGGGGTAGCTAGGTGGCGCCATAGTGCAAAGAGGGCCAGGCCTGGCATTAGGAAGACCCATCTTCCTGAGTTCCACTCAGATCAGTTAATAGCTGTGATACCCTGGGCAAGTCACTTAACCCTTGTTGCTCTAATGTAAAATGAGCTAGAGAAGGAAATGGAATGCCAATAAAACCCCAAAATGGGGTCGTGGAGAGACAGATATAACTAAAGCTACTCAACAACGACTGCAGGCTGAAAAGATATAAAACATGAAGACATGAATTATTTATCTCCTCAACTCCATTTCCCATACCTGGTCCATTAGAGGGGTCAGAATCCACTCAAAATGAAGAAAGTAGTATAAAAGACAACTTTGAAGAAGAAAATGTATTCTCTGTGGCCCCTTCCAACTCTATTGTGATATGATGATCTACGGTATGTTGTGGAAGTTTTTTGTTTTGGTTTGGTTTTGGGGGACAGTATTTTATCATTAAAAAACAAAACAAAAGAAAAAGGATGCAATTTTTATTAGGGAGTGCTCATTTTTAAAAATTTCATTCATCGAAAAAATCTAATTCATAAAAGACATTAGTTAAATACACTGAATAACATTAAGTTTCTCTTCTCATTTGTGAAATGTCACTCTTCTCTCTCTTTGCCCAGATCTGCAATGCTGCTCTGACAGCCATAGACTAATGCTACTAGCATCCAGATCAGGTGAGCCCCTGGTAACTAAGGAGTCATCAGGGTATAGCAATTCTCCCAACTTAAACTTACTTGCACTTGAATTGTTGTTGTTGTTGTCACTGTTGAAGAAATCCCTTCACTCAGCAATCTACTGATAGCTACTAATGAGTAAATTAAGGGATCCCTTTGCTACTGCTTGCTTTGAGAGATGTTCAAGGAGATATTGATCTGACTATTGAAGGCAACTCAGTCTACCACGACCAAACTTTGCTATAATTAGAAGACATAAAAATATATTTGGCAAGGAAATACCTACATCTGAAATGTAACTTTGCTTAGGAAAAAAAAGCTCTTTATCCTATTCATATACTCTCTCAAATGTAAAATTTCCCAATTAATCAACCAGTTCTGTATTTATTTAATGCCTACTAAATGCAAGGCATTGTGTTGGCACTATTATTAAAATTGCATAAGACAGAGTAGCATGGTGGTTTCTCTCTTTTTCCTTACATATAAAATGAGACAGTTGAACTCAATAAGTATCAATTTCTTTTCTGATTTCAAATCCTAATTTCTTATTATCCTATCGCATGAAGAGCTGAATGACAATCAAGAAGTTTATCAAGAGTTTGATAAAGTGATGTGCAAATATCACAAGGACATATATGATTGTGAAACGAATGGGACAGGAATTTGGAGGAGAAAGCAAATACTAAATTGCTGTGGGGAGCCTTCAGAACAGAACAGAACAGAAAGCATTAAAGTGGAATCCTGAAAACCAAGAATCTGTACATACAGCAAGAAGAAGGGAAGCACTACATGCAGAGAGGATGGAATAAGAAAAGAAAAAAAAGTCCAGAGGCAGGAAAGCTCTAGACACATTTGGCTGAAGGTGAGGATTTGCCAGAAAGGTAGACTGGAGTCAAGTCAGGTATGCAAGGCTAGAGATAGAAGTCAAATTCTCCATCCAAAATGGGAAACTCTTTAAGGTTTCTGAAGTAGAGAAGTGACATTACCAAAGAGAACTTTAAGAATATTGATTTGGCAGCACTGTGCAAGACAGATCAGAGGGGTAAGAATTAAAATTTCTTTTCTACTTCATTGTTTGAAGTCAGTGCATCAGCTGCAATTACTTCCATGATCTTTTTTTCTCAAGCTTATCAGGAGATAACCAAGCAACCCATGAAATGATGTTTCTCATTGCCTTTAGGTACACATGAAACCAATCCTAACTCCTTTATTCTGTCTAAAGAGAACCAGTGAGCTGTTCTACCATGTAATAGCAACTGTTTTATGTATTTTGATTTCACTCATAATTAGAATGAAATATTTCCATACTTTAATTCCTCTTGTAGGAAAAAAGAACTCACATTTAGAGTAATAAGAGTTGCATTGGTATTTATCTAAAAATTGTGTTTTTTATTACTCCCTGCCCACTTTCCTGCCCCTCACGCATTCAAGGCCTTCCACAATCTAACATCAAGCTACTATTTCTACCTGATGTGCTGCTATAGTCACCTGATCAACTCTAGGAACAAATGTACAATCCTCTCTTTAGCATTCAAAGCCTTTTTTAACCTGGCCCCCTTCTATCTTTCTGGTCATTTTACTTCCCTGTACTATAGTGATACTGAACCCCTTGCGGTTCCTGGAACAAAACACTCCATCACCAACTATGAGCATTTTCACTGGCTGACCCCCATGCCTGGAATGCTCTCCTTCTTTATCTCTGCCTTCTGATTTCCCTGCCTCCAGGACTCAGCTAAAATCCAACCTTCCACAAGAAGCCTTTCCTAATCCCCCTTAATATTTCCTTCTGTTGCCTTCCCACTATTGATTCTCCCCAACTTATCATATGTATGTATGTATGTGTGTATATGCACTTATATCTGTGTGTGTATCTTTTTTGTACATAATTGTTTGTTGGTTGTCTCTTCCATTAGACTTCAATCTCCTTTAGGGCAGAGAATGTTTTTTGCCTTTCTTTGTATCTCCAGTGCTTCACACAGTGTCTGGCTCATAGTAGGTGTGTAATAAATGCTTGCTGGCTGGCCACTATTCTATACAAATTCTCTGTTCTAACCTGGCTGATCTACTCCCTGTATATTAATCTTTCTTTGCTCTATTTGTATACCTGGAAGGCCTATACTTTTCTTCCCCTATCTATCCATCAATTATGTTCCACATTCTCTTATAAGGCCTTTTTTCTCTGAGTAATGCAGACCGACTTTCTTTTTCTCTAAACTCTTACAATAACTGTTATCTGCAGCACCTACCTGGTACTCATTAACATGTCCTGCCTTTCACTGTATACAGGCTAGGTCTAAGTATGTTAACATATTAGCAACAACTCAAGTAATGGTATGAAGATATTATCTAAGACATGCACAACAAGAGGGTGTCAAAAGGAGGGCAATTTATGATGTGAGAAGAGTAAAGGACAAGAGAGGGAGAGCGTGAGTGCTTCACCTGTGTCCACAAAATATCAAAAGGACTAGTGCTGAATGGATTGTTTATAGAGGACTTAGAAAAGTTGACCTGGATGAGCAGGCATGGAAGTAATGCTTTCTGTACTAGTAGAGGGAGTACACACACTGATGGGGTCATAGATCCATTGAAGTATGATATGATAATGTTATTTGTCCTTTTTATGTCTATATGTCTTCTCTTTGCAAGCAAAAACATACACTTGAGTCCAACATCTTTGATTTTTACTTCCTATATCTGCCTAACAGCAGGTCTTACCTGTGTGATTGGGTAAAGAGGAAAGAATTCTAGGCCTAGAGTCAAAACTGGGTTGCTAATCCCAGCTCAGACACTTACTGGCTGTGCGACATTTGGCAAGTTGCTTTACTCTCTGAACTCCAGTATCTTTATCTCTAAAATAGGGACAAGGATATTTTCGCCTAATTCAGGGGTTGTCATAAATAATTGTATTTTGTACACCTAAAACTATTGTGTTAACATTAAGGTTTTTATCACCAATTAAAATGGTACCTGGGAGGCATACTTGAGGACCCTGACATCTCTATAACACCTGGGAACATAGAGCACAAGATCTGTTCAGAGGAGATTTTGTCCCAAAGCTGTTTCTTCTCTATTGACATCAAGCTCTGACTGCTATTGCAGTACTATGTATTTCATTGCTTCAAAGGTAATCAGGGGGGCGGAGCCAAGATGGCGACTGGAAAGCAGTAACCGGCGTGAGCTCCCCTCCAAGTCCCTCCAAAAACCTATGAAAAAATGGCTCTGAACCAATTCTAGACCTACAGAACCCACAAAGGGGCAGAGGGAAGCAGGACTCCAGCCCAGGTCTGCCTGGATGGTCTCAGGGTAAGGTCTGTCCCGAACAGAACTCCCAGCCCCCAGCCGAGGGGAGCGGAGCTGAGCCAAGCAGAGGCCAGTACGGGAGGCGGCGCAGCGCGGCGCGGGGCAGCAGACCGCGGACCGACGAGACCTGGAGTGGAGCGGAGGGTGCCCAGCTCGCAGAATTAATGAGCTGTGACAAAGGTAATCAGTTGTAACTAACTTCAGTTTGGTATCCTACCCTAAAACCTGTTACCTGTGCCTCCCAACTGAGTTTTGGGTAAGGTTATTTTATTTTTAGAGACAACAGTAAATTAATAAGTAATCCAGTAGGCATAAGACATCAGAGGAGGTAAAAGTTATCTGAATCATGTAGCACAATGTATGATCAACTGTACTGAAGTGAAATTAGATGAATTGAATTGAGGTTAGAATACATACTACCTAAGATCCTTTCTTACTCTAAATCCTTTAATTCTGTAACTTTTCCTCTAAGTTTGAGATGTCCATCTCCATCTACCTTTGGGACATCTTCAAATGAATGTCCCATTGGCTCTTCAAACTCAATATATTAAGTCAGCCCTGTGGACTAAATTGTCCTGATTGCTGAGTGATTACCATGGTCTAGCATATCTAGCCAGCCCCAGCCATGCTCCAATTTACACACAAGCCATCTTGCCCATCTCATGCTTGGTACCTTCACTACAACTGTTCCAGGAAAGGGTGTGTCAATCTCCCTTCTGGCTCTACATTACAGGCTTCTTGAAACCTGTGAAAGACAGTAGCTATAAATGCAAGGACCAATCACAACTCTGCCTGCTAACAGAGAAGTGATTGACTAGAGGTATAGAATGAGACATACATTTTCACACACAATGTTTGGATTTGTGTTGTTTGACTACACTGGTTGCAAGGATGGGGGGTTTTGAAGAGAGATAGTTTGGGGGTGAAGGCTAGAGATCACTAAACCAAAAAGAAAGAAAAGTGGATCAGTGAAACATTAAGATCATAGAAAAGGGCAGAAAGAAGTTCAGAAGAAGACAAAGAAAAGCAGAGCAATGTTGAAACTACCATGTTAAATAAATAAAATATATAAATTTTTTAAACCTTTGTTGTTCATAATGGTCAGTCAATAAATATTTATTAAGAGCCTACTATGTGCGGAGCACTGTGCAAAGCACTAGAGATACAAAAATGAAAAAGCCAGACACTGCCCTCAAGAAGCTTACAGTCTAATGGGGGAAGACAGTGGAGTTTCATAGTATCATACACAATCTTCTTCTATTCTTCTGTGTATAAGGAAATGTTCATGCTTGTTGATATTTGTCAAATGCACAATATTTTTTAAAGAAACTAAAAGAGGTTAATAAATTGACTTATGCCAAATTGTTCACAGGGGGAAGAGGGGATTAATTCCTCTACGTTCTTTTTATTAAATGCTTTTTGAAGCTCCCCTCTCCCAAAAAAGAAAGAATGTAAGCTCTTTGAGGGCAAGGTCTGTCTCCCTTTTGTATTTGCCTCAGTAGTGCTTAGGACAGACCCACTATATAGATGTTCTTTTTTTAATTCATCTATCCATTCATTCATTATCTTTCCTCTTAAACATCCTCCTTTTTCTGGTTTTGGTACCACCATTTATCTTCTCTCCCATGTCTGTAACTTTGAGGTTATCTTCTCTTTCCAAGTCCTATCAATACTACTTCTGTAAAATCTCTCGTCTAAGTCATCCTGCTCTATATTCTCACTGCCACCATCCTTATCCAGGTCCTTATTAATACCCACTCAGAGTATTCCAGTGGCCATCTTCTTGGTCTTACTACCATAACATGCTAGAATGATTTTTTTCTTATGCATATCACTTAAAACTGTTCAGTGGCTCCCTATTTGTCTACCAAGTAGAGTTCTAAATCTGTTCCAGGCCCAGAGTAGGCAGTTAATAAATGTTGCTTGAGTGAATGACTTGCTGACTTTCCATCCCTAATTCCTATTACACTCATCCATAGTCCACATGTTCCAGTTAAACTGGACCACTCAATTTTCTACACCTTTGCTCAGACCATTCCCTATGCCTGAAATACTCTCCCTCTTTACTTGTAGAATTCTTTCTCATTCTTTAAAATGTATTAGTTAATAATAATACCTAGCATTTATATAGCATTCTAAGGTTTGCAAAGCACTTTATATGTTTTACCTCATTTTATCCTCACAAACAATCCTGTGATGTAGTTGCTGATTTAATCCATATTTTATAGGTGGAGAAACTTAGACAGATGTTACATGACTTGACCAGAGTGACATATCTAGTAGTTTCTAAGGCAAGATTTCAACTTGGATTCCTCTGACTCCAAGTCCAACAGTACATTCATTGTCCCTTATGATCTTATGAACATCTATCCTAGATTAATTGTGAAAGGACTTATATTTCTCCCACTACCTCTGCTTTGGATTTCTCCCCACTTCCTACATCCTTTCCCCCTGAACACAATGCCACCTGGGACAACTTCTCCCACACATACACCATCCATACATCTCACCATGGGGAATATTACAAGGGACAGGGGAAGGGGAAGGGAGGAGAAGGAGGCTGCTAAGGCAATCCCCAAGGACTATTTATCTTTTAGAAAGCCTGGCATTAGCATCATAATCCCCATATTACAGATGGAAAAACAGAGGCTTAGGCAAATTAAGAGGTTTATCCACAGTCAGGATGCTATTATGAGGGACAGTTAATGACTCTAAGTCCAATCAATCACTTAACAAGTATTTATTAAGCATTTATTTTGTGCCAGAAGCTCTGCTCTGGGGCTACGAAGACATAAATGAAATTGTCCTGCCCTGAGATAGTTTATATATAATATGAGGAGACAACACATTCTAATAAGAGTATACAAAATTAGTACATACAACATAAAAACCAGTTAATTTTGGGAAGGTAGACACTGACTGCTTAAGAGATTTGGAAAGGACTAACAGAATATGGTGTTTGAATTGAACTTTGAAGGAAACTACAATTTCTAAGAGTACTAACTGAGGGTAGAGCGCATTCCAGGCAGCCTATAGGCTTACAAGGTGGCACTGGGCACAGAGATGAGAGATAGAGTATCCTGTATGAAAAATAGCAAGAAGGCCATTTGGGCAGGACCAAAGAGTATATGAAGAGGAGTAATGTTCAATAAGCTTGGAAAGATGAGTCCAGTCTTAACTACTTAATACCACCCTAGCACAATAGGAAGAGAAATAATTAAGTTCAATGAATCTATTCTATACATTCATTCATTCATTCATTCAGCATTTACTGTTGGCTTGTACAAAGTAACACACAAGGCACTGGGGCAGGTACAAAGTTTAGATAAGATACTGTCCCTATATGCAGGAAGCTATAGTCTAACAAGAGGATATGGAACCAACACAGAGAGCTATGATACACATTGTTACAAGATAGATACATTAGAGTTACAAAGAGCAAAGTGGTCCTTTGTTGCCAAACAGGGAAGGTTGATAAGGGAGGGGAAGCCAGCAGAAGGCTTCCTGGAGGAAGTGATCTTTCCCTTCTCAGACCTGTCATAATATTCTGCATTTATCTGAAATAAAAACACTCAGTTCAAAAATATGTATTAAGTACCTACACTAGCCAAGGCAGTATTGTGTGTACAAACACAAAAACAACATGGTCTCTGCCAGCAAGTATTTATATTCTACCAGAGAAACTTAAATTCATGTGGTAATTATTTGTGAATTTTTGTTGTTCAGTCATCTTTCAGTTTTTCAGTCACGTCTGATTCTTCTTGGCCCCATTTGGCTTTTCTTGGCAAAGATATTGTCTGTAATGGTTTACCATTTTCTTCTCTAGCTCATTTTACAGATGAAGAAACCAAGGCAAATGGGGTTAAGTGACTTGCCCATAGCCACATGGCTAGTAAGTATCTGAGCCCAGATTTGAACTCAAGAAGATGAGTCTTCCTGACTCCAGGCCCAACATTCTATCCACTGTATCACCTAGCTACCACCTAATTGATCAGGGGAGGAGGAGGCCCTGAGGGATCATGCCCTCCTTCAAATATGTTTGTGTATAAAACATTTCTCCACTTGGCATAAACTTAATTGACTGAAATAATTCCGAAAAGGAAAAGAAAAATTATAAATAACTAGATGACAACAGAATGATAAACAACAAAAAGGCTAGTCATTTTTTTTCCAAAACACAAACCCCATGACACAACAAATTCTTTTTTTATTGAATTATTAAATTAACAGACATAATTACTTAATTACTTCAGTGGGTGTCTGATTGAGAGCTGCTAGATGTCATTTCAAATTGCCTCACCATGGAAGAGTCAAGAGACTCCTGTAAAGAAGCAGGAGGAAATTAAGATGGAGTAACGATGAACAAATAACGTTTAAGAGTTAGGGAAGGTCTCAGTGGGAGACCACGTGATTGGTAGTAAGCTTTACTAATGACAAATGTGAAAAGATTATTAACCATCAAATTAAAATCATAGATGATGCCAAATAAAAGAGGGGAAGACAAATTTAAAAGGGATGGCAAAATATTAAGTCTGAGTCTTCAACCAATGAGGAAGACCTCAAATTATAGCACGATGTGTCATTTGACATAATAGATATGTTTCTAGAAAGTTCCATGCACATTAAATGTTTGTGGATCAAATAATGGGTTAGATATGAAGTAGTCCCCAGTTTACTCAGGGAAAGGATAAGTTCCCAAGTCAGCCCACAAAATCCTTTTTTAACCATGACCTGTCCAGCACAGCATAGAACCTAACCACAACATGCAATAATGTTTCTACGAGAAAATGCATTCAGAATTTCAACCTCTAGCCAAGGAATGGTGATGCACATTTGTAGTCTCTGAGTCTAAGCAGACTAAGGCTGGTAATTGCTTGAGTTCAGAAGTTATGAACTGCAGTAGCTAAAGCCAATTGAGTATCTGCAAACAATATGGGGAGCCCCTAGGAGCAGAGGGCCACCAGGCTGCCTAAAAGGGGGCAAACTCCCCACAGGATAAACTGAACAGGCTAAAACTTTTGTGCTGATCAGTTTTGGAGTTAAGCTTATAAGTGGTTGCTGGGTTTCCAGCCTAGATCAGATAGGGAAACTCAAAAACAGAAACAAAACCAAAACAAAACAAAAAACCTGCAACCGTTACAAGAAGAACAGGAACTTATCTCTCACCTATTGGAAATAGGTGTCTTTGGCCTAGAGCAGGGATTCCAGCAGGCAGGAATGAGGACAGAGGTGTCGCAGAATGAGAGCTGAGGCTTTTCAACAGAGTAACCCATTATTCCCTTTCCAGTGGCCTGGACCAAGGACTCCAAGTCAGTGATGGGGAATGAGGGATGCCTGGAGGACAGGTGTGGTTGTTTCAAAAGGGTCACCAGTGACTCCTGACACTCTTGCCTCGCTTACCAAAGTGACTGCCTTTTATCTAGGTTACTCTCCTGAATAATGGTGAAGACAATTCTCATGATTTTCTAAGTCTTTCTTTTTTGTTCTTCTTACTTTCAATAGGAAGTTTGGCAACCAATCTAATTCAGTTCCACTCCAAAACATTTACCAGGTGCCTACTATGGGCAAGGCACCCAAGGAGATGAATTTTTCTGGCCAGAGAAATTAATAAAAATGGTCTGAATAATGTGAGGAGAAATTATATGTTGACTGATGTAAGGGTAAGTCCCTATCCTATACCAGTGAAATCATAAACCTTTTGAAGAATGTAAATAAAGAAGAAACATAGTAAAAAGGATTCCCTACCACTCCTCTTTCCCCACCCATCAACATCCCATCTTTTTCTACTCGTGTGGTGGGTATTTGTACATAAACACCAAAAAAGAAAAAATAAAATGTATTTACATTTCATAGGAAAAATCTATTTTCTGGGAATTCCTTGGTGCCTAAGATAAGGACTAGACCTCTTAGATAGAGGAAGAGAACAAGCAATTATTAAGTACCTACTATTTGTCAGGTATTATGCTTTACAAATTTTATTTCATTTGATCTTCATTTTACAGGAAGCTGAGGCAGATGCAAATTAAGTGACTTGCCCAGGGTCACATAATTAGTAAGTGTCTGAGTGCAAATTTGAACTCAGGTCTTCCTGGTTGCAGGCCCAGCTCTCAATTCACTGCACTATCCAGCAGTAAAGAAAAAAAAAAAAGGGAGAGGCTAGGAAACTAGTAGTAATGAGATGCCTGAGGTATGCTAGGTAACGATTCAAATAAAAGGAAGCCTACCTCTTTAGGTGGTGAGGGTTTCTAAATGTTTCTATACCTTAATATCATGCTAATTGCACATAGCCACAGAACATTACAAAATCTCCTCAGTGAATTCCATAGCAATATGAAAGAAACTAGTCAATCCACTAAAACTAAAAAAACAAAGTGGATGAAAACCAAACACGGCCCAGACCAAGACACTGAGCTATGACACCAGTCCTTTGAATGAGATCCATCAAAATGTCAGTCTTGAACAAGTGTCACAGTGTAAGAAATGCTGTTGTAACTTGGACCAAGGATTGAGTAAGAGAATATCAGGTTGGATTGTATTTCAGTAACTTTACAATGCTTTCAATGATACCATACTGTTTCCTGTCACAGGAGCCTCTCTCTTTATAATATTCTCTCAACCACAATCTCAGAACAATTAAAATTACAAAGAAAATTCAAAGGGCAATAAACGATTTACAAGAAGCCTACACAGATCGTGGCACATTAAAAATGACAATTTTTTCATGAGAAGTATCATATATGACATTACTAAAGACATGAAAAACTAGGAAGGCACATGTGCCTTTCAAATGACAAGAACAAAATACCAAAGTACCTTCTTCCTTTTCCCATCCCTCATAGCCAGTATTGCTAGCTGGGTCAGCAATGACACTGGGACAAGATGAGAAAAGTTGACTAGCACTCAGATGGGGGCACAAGGAGTGACTTTAGGTTATATGCAAAGGGAAGAGGGGAGGGAAGAAGGGAGGGAAATCTCAAGTAGAGGCTTAAGGGAAGGGAGCAAAACTTATGGCAACCTGTTATTTAGAGTGATAGTTCTATACAAAGAACATAAACACCTGCGTGAGGCTTAAGGATGGTGAGAATGATTTATGTGCAAACTCTCCGCTGAATCCTTTTGTAACATGAGCACTGACTCTATCCTGCCTTTCTAGATTTATGTATATCAGATAGATATATACATCCATATACATATATCCATACAAATGCAGGGGGGAAATAAATATCTCACCACACTTAAGCCTACAGAGTAGCCAGTCACTCTACACAGCCGGTTGTCATAAGTTTTGCTCACTCCTTTATATGACTCTACCTGAGATTTCCCTTCCTTCCTCAATCCCCTCTTCCCTTTGGTGTAGCCTGAAGCCACATCTTGTACACCCGTCTGAGTACTAGTACCTGTATATATAAAAGGGCTACCAAAACGATTAATTTTGAAAACGTGTAATAACTGAGTACAAGCTTATTGGGGGAAAGACAAATCACTGAATTTGAAGGCAAAAGATCTAAGTCTGACTTCTGGCCCTGCCACTCAGGCATGTCATTGAACTTCTCTGGGCTTAATTTCATCATCTCTAAAATGTGGGGCAGGGCAGCTCTAAATTTATGCTCTGATGATCGTAAGTGGCATCTAAAGGACATATAATAACCATTTAACATTATACACAAAGCTGTTAACCCCACAGAGGGAAAATAATTATTTTGGTTGAAATTCAATTGCTAATGAAACAAGTGTGAAAATTGTGGTTGCTATATAAAGAACGGACAGACAACTAATCTATCAGAATGTAGACAAGTCTCCTAGAAGGAACTGGAAAAGTCACCAAATCACTTGACTCAATTAAACCTAGTTTGAATAGAACATTTCATTGCCATGCCTCACCAAGGCTAGTTATAAGGTGATAATTATCAACATTATTATTAGGCAAGGATAATTATTGTGTTTTCTGTGTGCTATTACATGATTGGCTCCTAAAAATATGGCAGACACCTTTGCTAGTTGCTTTACCTCCCATAAGGTACCTACGCACTATTTTCTAATAATGGAAAATGAGCCAAGTAGCCAGCAACAAGCCTTCAGTGAGGCACAAACCTGTGTTTCTGAGGTAACAGGTTCCCCAGTGCCTATGAACAATCTATATCTACTTCTCTTTTGTAGTGCAAAAGCCAAGAAAAATAACAGTATCTGGGTGAGCCACCACCAGATCATAACGATTCTTCTTTATTTAGGCCTTTATAATTTGCATGGTACTTTCCTCACAAATCTGTTAAGTCAAGAATGAAAGGATTAATGTCCCCATTTTACAAATGAAGAAACTGAGCCTGAGGAAAGTTAAATGACTTGCCCTCAGTGACATGGCTACTAAGTGGTAGAGGTGGGATTCAGCCCCAGAAGTTGATAAAGTAGCCCTTCCTCCTCTTGGCAGGAGGTGGTGGGCTAGTGGTGCAGAATGAGGCGTGCATCATCAAATATGACCAACAAGTTGGTTTATTTTAATTTAGCTGTATGAAATTCTTAGAAAAGAAAGTTCTATGGAGATGGGGTAGGGAAAGTGATATTTTTTAGAAAAGTAATTTTTTAATCTTTAATCTTAACCTCTTGGGGGAAAGAATAATGTTTTTAAATTTGGTCTTTAAATTTTTTTTAAAAAATTAATCAAAACCAAGTCTTCTAATTTGAAGGGTACTTTATAACATACCACACTGTCTCCCAAGAGCCATCCACCCACCCTGAGTCACAAAGGCCTCTATAATTGCCATTTTTACTTACAAACTAGTAGACTCACAGAGGGAGACCTTGTCAGAGGCTTACAGGAGGTTTGTGGTCTAGAAAGAATTAAAAACAAAAAACAAAAAAAGTAATCTATGAGTTGCCCCTACCTTAGATAAGCATATAGATTCTATATAAACTTTTTTCCCCATGCTCCTTAGTAATTACATTTGACCATACTCTGAAGCTTTTAAGATAGTTCTCCAGAGTCAGTAGCAAAACCGCATAATTTGGAAGCCATTTATGCCTCCACAGTCTTTGCTTTCTCCTCCCTGTAAACAATCTTTACTTTGTCTGGTAAACATAAATACATGTGAGTAAGCATAAAGGAGCATGAAGAAATAAATCAATTCAGGATTCACATCACCCAAAGGGAACTCTCTACAGAAGAGAGTTTCAGCATTACTCACACTGCTCAGTCAAGAACATCAGTGTTTGCAATCTCTGACTTCATAAAATTAATATGTCCTGTTTTCAGACTGGCTCAGGTCCTGCCCAACAGATGGTCACCACTGTCAGCAGTCAAGAAAGAGTTATTAAATGGAGTTTTTTGAGACAGACATACAACTCTGATAGGTAGAAAAGAAAAGGCTATTTAATTCAAACTGAGGACATAAGCCATTAGCACTTCAGGTCTGATCCATATTAATTTACAAAATAAATAATAACTTGCCCCATTAACATAAGGAGGATCCAGAGCTAGAGGGGGTCTTACGAATCACCTTGTCCAACCCTTTCATTTTATAAATGAGAAGAATAAGGACCAGAGGAAATTAAGTAATTTATCTAAAATCATACTGCAATTTAGGATCGAGTGTGTGTTGAATTACAGATTGGTAATCTACAAAGGTTTAGTAGTACTATCACTACACAATAGGGACATCCTAAACATTTGAGATCTAATACAATGCTTGCCAAAATGGAGGTGAGAAAAGCAAGAAGAAAAAGAAAACAAAAAGATTCCTGTGGAGTATTTGTTTTCTTATATGGAAGTTCCCCAACTTTTTCTAGACTTTTGAGGTCAGCCTTCAAAGAGTATATATAGAACTTAAGCAAAAAAAAAAAATCTATCCAGAAGGGGAAATTCTGGGAAAGGGTGGGGAAGGTGAAGGGGACTGGTGTTTTATAATTGATTATTACCAACTTTTTAAAGAAATAGTAACATCCTACCAGAGAGGCAAGGTAGCATAGTAGAGGAAGGGTTTGCTTCAGAGTCCAGAAGCCCAGGTTCTAAGTTCTGCCTGTTATACACACATATTGTTTCTGTGAGTCTGGACAAATCACTTAACCTCTCAGTGGCCCCGACAGCTCTAAGACTGTAATTTTCAGAGTAGGTGCTTATCTGCATTGATAGGGGGAAGTTTTCTCACCTAATAGCACCCTACACCAGTGAAATCACACATATGTGTGTATTCACATACAGAGCTGATGAAAGGTAACCTGAAAGGGATAGATACTAGCATCTGGGGGGAAATCCTTCTTGCAGAAGGTATATTTGAGCTGAGTCTTAAAGGAAGACATGTATTCTAAAGCAGGGGAAAGCAGAGGGAAGACCACAGGCCTGGGTGATAGCCAATAGTATGGCACAGAAACTGGAATATGGAGCATTTGCCACTGTAAAATAGTAACAAGGCCAATATGGCTGGATTATAGAGTGCATGGAGGGGAGTAATGTGAAAGAACATTGGAAAATTAGGAAGGAACCAATTGTAAAAAGCTTTAAATGCTAAATTTAGGATTTTATGTTTGATCCTAGAATAGGGAGCCACTGGAGATTTTTGAGAAAGAGGGCTGACATTGTTAGACCTAGTCTTTAGGATAATCATAATTGCAGCTGTATGGAGAATGGATTGGAGTGAGGACAAACTTAAGGCAGGGAGAATAATTAGAAGGTTATTGCAATGGTCTAGATGAAAGTTGATGAAGTCTTGAACTAAGTCAGAGACTGTGAGTGGAGGAAAGGAAGAAGTATGAGAGTTATGGTAGAGAGTGATTGATTAGATAAGTGGGTTGATGGAGAATTGTAAGTTGAAGATGACAGTATGGTTGCAAACCTGAGTAAGGATGATGGTGTCCTCAACCAAAATGGGGAAGCTCAGGAGAGGTTTTGAGGATAAAGATGATGGTTTCTGTTTTGAACATGCTGAGATTCAGTTGCCTAGAGGACATCCATTTCAAAACGACCAATAGACAATTGATGATCCAAGACTTGAGCTCAGGGAAGAGACCAGGGGTGGATATATCATTCTAGGAATCATCTGCATAGAGATTATAATTGAACCCATATCAACTGGTTAGTTTGCCAAGTCAAAAAGGATAGAGATAAAAGAGAACAGGGCACAGGAGAAAGCCTTGAAACACACTAACCATTAGTGGTGTGACATGGATGGAGATCTAGCAAAGGAGACTAAGAAGGAGCAGTTAAACGAGCAAAAAATACAAATACAAAAACAAAAACAAAAAACCAAGAACAGTGTCATGAAAACCAAGAAAGGAAATAATATCCAGTAGGAGAAGGGAGTCAATGCACATACATGTACATATAAATACCAAATCAGTGTTCCTAAAAGAAGTGCTATATGGCATATTTGAAAAACTAAAACAAATTAATATAAACTATGTTCTGAGGATTCTATTTCACCCATTGAAATAATGAGGATGTCTTGGAGATTTATAAAACCAAAACTGGAAATCACAATTTTAAAGTTTTATGTACTTAAAATGAAATTAATTTCCTCACAGAAAATTACATAGAAAAAAATCGGGAAGACTTTGTATCTTGTTAAAAGGTGCTAATGTCTCACACTACACCTGTACCTACAGGCAAGTCATTGTAATTCAGTTCAATTCAGGACAGTTCCCCTGGCAACAGAAATTAAGAGGCAGGAAGAAAACTGTTGGGTGCATAGGAATATTTCTAAGACAAGTATCAGTGATTATCTGTCATCTGCAAATATGGAGACACTACACAAATAAGAAACATTGCTCCTATTTTACAAATCCTTCAACAAGTCTGAAAAAGAAATAATAAAAGTTTAAGATGTATGAGTCCCAAGGGCTTACCCTAATCAGTTAAACAATACTTCTTTCCATCCTTTCATTTAAAAAGGAAAGGCACATCTTAAATCTCAAGGCTCTGCCAGAATTGTGTGTCAAGACCAAAACCATTAACAGATTGATACAGTCAAGCAATTCTGAATGACGGAAAGTCAAGGGATGGACCAAATTGTCTGCAAAGTCCCTTCCAGTTTTAAC
Source organism: Phalanger gymnotis (assembly GCA_028646595.1). Classification (NCBI taxonomy): domain Eukaryota; kingdom Metazoa; phylum Chordata; class Mammalia; order Diprotodontia; family Phalangeridae; genus Phalanger; species Phalanger gymnotis. Next base: position 241,052,287 of record CM053622.1, read on the forward strand.
ACCCTATGGGTTTGTTTTGCTGTTTGTTTGTTTGTTTGTTTGTTTGTTTGTTTGTTTGTTTTTTCAAATGTGAGCAATGATATTTCAGACACTTGAAATTTCTGTAATTCAATTACAACCTCTTAGAGTTGAAAGGAACCTCTGAATCCAGTTGGTCGGCCCTGATGAAAATATGGATTCATCTATTCACTTATCAAACATGCTCTGAGCCCCTATTCACAAGTCATGAATACAAATACTGCACCTCTCCATGCAGACAAAATTGGGCAACGGTATTAATTTCATAGTGACAAGTTTCCCTCTGCAATCAGAAACTCAGTTCTAGGGCAGCTAGGTGGTGCAATGGATAGAGCACCAGCCCTGGAGTCAGGAGGACCTGAGTTCAAATTTGACCTCAAACACTTAACATTTACTAGTTGTTTGACCCAGGGCAAGTCACTTAACCCTGATTGGAAGAAAAAAAGACTCCAGTTCTAAAGATTTCTGATTTTACCATCAACTGATTTAGAAATACATGAAAAAGGAACCAAAGAAAGGCATCAAATGCTCCAAAGTAAAAGGTCATATCACACGAGCATTCATACTGATGTCAGAGCATAAATCAGCATAAATCTGGTCGGTCAGTATAAGAAGTCCTCTGAGGGAGCAGGTGACATAGGTACTGCCAGGCCATACCAGTTGGATTTGCCATATTTTATTTTTTGATATTTCACATTAAGCATGACAAGTCACATTTGCAAAGGACATAGAACCAGAGGCAAAGTTTAAAATCTTAATTCCTACACAGGACTTACACTTTACAATTTTTCAGAAATGTGTAAGGCTCTATCACATAAAGGGTTAGGGCTCCTAGGAAAACGCATTCAATACATACAGAAGGAGCCAACAGTTAGTTTCTTGGTAATTTTGACTTTTAAAAAAATTATAACAATTTTCTAATATTCTTAGTACTACTGAATGAAGGGATGAATGGCTGCCATTAATCCAATATATGGAATATCAATCAGTCAGCATTTATTAAGTACCTACTATGTGCCAGTATGGTGCTTGTCTTCCTGACTCCAGGCCCAGTGCTTTATCCACTGTGCCACCCAGCTTCCCCTAATACCTGTGGTAGCTATCACACAAGATTGCTATGAGGACACATACTTCCCAAACTTTAAAATACTACATCAACCAAATCAATGAACATGTCTTTAAAAATAACTATACGTGAGTATGTCACGCACTATGCTTGGTGCTGGGAATACACAGAAAAAAGTGGCATGAGTTATTACCTTCAAGGAGCTTATCTTTTACCAGAGTGGGGCATGTGTGTACATGTGCATGTGCATGTGTGCATGTGTGTGTGTGTATGTGTGTATGTGTGTGTGTGTAAGGTTCTATCACATAAAAGGATGAGACTCCTAGGAAAAACTATGGTGTATCCAATACATACAAAATTAGCAGATGGTTCATTTCTTGGCAGTTTGACTGTTAAAACAATTATAACAATCTTCTAACATGCTTAATATTGTTCAATGAACGGATGAATGTATCTTATTAGGCCAGAATATGAATCTTCAAAAGAGATCTTATTCCCAGGTCAATCCTCTTTCCCCCTCCCATGCCAAAGACCGAAGCTTGGTTCCAGCTCTAGCTTTATTCCACATCCCATTCCCAGAATACGGGTAGACCTAAATAGTACTCCTGGGTATATCAGATGATCAACAGGTCCTTCCCCATTAAATTTGATTCCTTCCATTTTTTTCTCTCAATTGAGAAGGTGAATTAATGTAAACTTCCACAGTTCATGGGTTATCCAAGACAAATACATATTAACATGGAAAAAGCTCCACTACCCAAAATAGGGACTAGATCTGTGACTTTCATTTATATAGAAAGCTCCTAAATGAAATGACTCTTTCCATCAACCCAGGTCAGTACCTTATAAATCTAAGACTTGCTTAGAGTAGTAAGAGATTAAATGACTTCCCTAGAATCACAAAACCAGTATATGTCAGAGGCTGGTTTTTCTGGGTTTGAGGCCAGCTCTCTATTCATCACATTAACCTGACTCTCTGAGGAGAACCACACTGAATGAGACTCCAAGGTAGCAAAGCTACTACCCATAGAAGAACAAAGACAATTTAAAGATGAAACAAGTTAATACCAAAAGGAATTCTGCTTGCCCAGCACCCATTGGTAAGGCCAAAAAAAAACAGCTCTCCATGGCTGCTTTCTGTCAATGAACTCTGTAGAGGCCACAATGTGGTACTACTATGGTATTGCAGGAACCGGTAGCAATTGACAAACCAACTGAGAGAACAGCCACCACAAATAAAATGACCCATTTAGTGAGAAAAGGGCCATTACAGTTTTACATGTAGCACAAACACAAACCACACCTGGAAGGAAGGGCTACTAGGAATCTTTCCTATTCTGTCACATCTTCCCACTAATCATCACTCTATTTATGATGTTATACATGAAAACTATACACTGTGTCTCACTCTCTTATGAAGATGATTGAGGGGTTATCCTGTCCAGGTGTGGGAGGGCTTTACAGTCTGTAATTCATTCTGTTATGCAGAATGGATAGCAACTCAATCCAAGTCAAAACTAGAAATTCTGGTACCTAACGGTGATTCAGTTGGCTGAGGGATGACACAGAGGACAATCCATTCTGGTAAGGTGTGTTTGTATCAGGGGAGGGGGCAGTCTATCTCTCAAGGAATCTAATCCCAGACCCTGTGAAAAGGCTGATGACCACAAACCTCAGGAAGGAAGCAGAAGGGGGAGGTAAGGTAGACAAGAGGTCCGGCAGTAAGGGAAGGTGGTAAGAAGAAATGAATGAGAACCATGGGGTGGTAGAAGCCTAACTGGGTTAAGGTAGAGAACGAACAACAAAGTACTTGAGTCCACAGCAGGGACAAAGCAGGCCCTCCTACCAGGTGTTGGTACCCTGGGTATAAAGCCCCAGTGACACTATCCTTAGTTATAGCTCTGTAGCCAATGTTAATTTTTGCCATATTAATAGTCATAAGGCACCACTGTAAGAATGAATCAATTTCACTGATTACTATTGAGAGATGAAGGGAACAGATTTGCCCATTTGCAGATTTCTTATCCCAACTATGTCCCAGACTCACAATTATCTCAACAACATGGTTCAAAGTAGTTATCTCTGATTATTAATACGGACCCAGCTACTAATGTTGTTTTACAGAAGCATAGAAACCAAGCTGTATCACTTTATGCTGCTCTTCCAATTGTCTCCGAACATTTCTTCTGTCTTCTCACTCTTTGGCTGCCCTCACATCAGCTCACTAGAGAAGACCATGTACTAATCCTCAGTGGGGACTACACTGAGACTTTGCAAGGTTTCATATATTATAGTTTTTTAAACTTATTTTATTTTTAGAAAAGAAACATGTTAATAAATTACTACCAGAAATTTATTCAAATAGTAACTTTGAGGGCATTCCCTGGAGTCAGTAAAAATAATCCCAATTTGTACATCTCCAGTCCATTCTAATGAACTCAAAACAACCACTCTGAAGCATTGTAAGAATTTTGGTAATCAAAAATAATTAAATTTTGTTCATTATATTATACTAAGACAAGAAAGTAAACTATTATCTTTTAGACAAAACTTAAAGAGGGATTGAAAAAACATAAGAAGTTGAGATTAACCCTCAATTAGAGAACTCAGTGAGACCACTATGATACCTTGTCACTAAAAGTTCCCCTGTAAAATATTTTTAAGGCGACATTTACTATTTTCTCCATTTACAAATAAAAAACTGGGTCAAAATTTGCTTTCAACTTTTCTGTTTCATTTAGGAATTTACCTCCTTTCTGCTCTTTCTTTTTCTCTGCTCCCCCACATACTTTCCTAGTCTTGCCCGTTTTTTCTCTTTTGGTCTCTATTTTCCTATAATTGTGGAGTCATTTTCTCTCCACAAAAGCATCACCTTCTCTTTCCCCATTTGAAAATATAAGAATTAATACTGATCTAGATGGTTCTTCCTAATTCCAGATTGCTTTTATAATACCAAAAGATAATTGGTTAGTGCTTTACATATTTAGTAATAAAAACTCTGTATCTTATCTGTGATTACCTATTTTTTTCTAAAATGACCTCCACTTACGAACATGGATATTTCAAAAGACCAAGATTAATCACCGGGCCTTTATTGATATTCAGGTTGCCTCCAATTACTAAAATCTCTACTTTTTTTTGACTTTTCACTAAGGGAGCCCTTAAAATCGCCTTTAAAGGGCCTGCATTTCTGATCAAGGCCTCAAACATCATTCTAAAAATTCTTCCCCCTTCTGTATGTGGCCTTACAGATCTGCTGTATATTCAAACATGTGTTTCAGTCTCTTTGTACTTTGTGTGCCTAAGAATCTCACTTCTTACAGGTTTCTCAAAGGCAAATGATGTAAAAAGCCTCAGTCCAAAATTTCCTTAAATGTCTCAAAAAAAAAAACCCACCACCACAAGACCAAATGTAACATCACTAAATAGCACACTTCCCTCCTTGTATATTACTTTCCATGAACCCAATTTTGAAAAGGCATAAGGAGTATATTTTCTTTACACATTGGATGGAGTCTGTCACAATCAACAGCAGTAGGTGACAATCTCTGAAAGTTAATATAAGTATTCATGTGTTAAGATTTAGAGTTTATCAATAACAGACTTTTTCCTTACTAAAATAAGCCTGTGAGATAGTTGGTACTAATATTATTGTTATTCCCATTTTACAGGACAAGGAACCAAGACTCAGAAAGATTGAGTGACTTTCCTGTGGTCATACATCTAGTAAGGAACTGTGATTTGAGCCCAAATCATCTGATTTCAGGTCTAGCACTCTTTTCACTACTTCTTTCTCCCTAGAGGTTAAAACTTCAAGGTAGGTTGTTTGTGACATTGTATGTAACAAATTCTGGAAATACTTATCTATCTGTATTTTTTAGAGAGTTGTTATTTACATTTTCTGCTATTTGGGGAGAGGAAAAGTTAGGTCTCTGCCTCACAGGACTTTTACATTTTGATAGTGATATATTTTCTCTGTTATTAGAAGGCAGGATCATTGCTGTCAATGGAATTAAATTTATGTCAATGGAATGTTTGAAAGACTGTGGAGGGTTTTTTCCCCTGTGTTTTAAGAGCAGTTTAAGGCAAGGGGATGAGTGAAATGGTTCTATACCACCCCCTTACTATTCCCCAGATATTTTCTCTGAAAATGAAAATAAAACCTAGGAGTCTTTTCTCTTATATGATTAAACAACTCCCACACTTTACCTATAAGCAGATTCTGGCAATAATTATCTCTGCTCTGGGGGAAAGATTATATAATCCGATTGCATCTGCATGGTTATTAGTAGCCTTTGAAATTTCCAAAACCCTGGCCTCTTTGTACATATAAATAAATAACTAAATCTAATGAATACTCTTGAGTATTAGGCCTGTTGACCTTCTAAATATAATATCCTGGTTTGGTCACTCCACAAAGGATAGTGAAAAGAAGAAAAGACTTCAATAGAAAAACTTTCAGGATATTCACTTCCTCACCTACTCTTAACCAAATCTTCACATACAGGACTCAGTTCTGGAGTAGACTGCTGGTACAGATACTCAAAGTTACCCTGTCAAGGAGGAATTGGGCTTCCAGTTGCACGGGCTGCCAGGGTTCACACCAGTCTTCAAGTAATATCACTTTATATATTCCTTTCTGCTCTCAGCAAAAGGGGGAAGGGGGGAGTAAGGGTGAATTTTGCAGCAGTTACACAGCTGAATATTAACATCTAAAAGCTACTTCTTGGCAAAAATATAGTATAATTCAGTAGTCATAAAGTTAATGATTTTCAATTCAATTAAGTTAGTAAACTTGAGGTTGTTCAAGATTTTTTCCCAGAGGCAAAAGTGATATACACTACATATATATACATATATATGTATATATATGCGTACATATATACATATATGTATATACATACACACATGTCTATATGTATATACACATGTATAGCATATACATGTATGTATAGCATATATATGGCTGCAATAAAGCTAATTTCATTGCAGTTAATTTTTGTTTATCCCTGTTATGATGAGGAGGGATGAACTAAAAGCAACAAATAATCCAAAATTCAACTCACTGCTTCACTCCCACACAGCCCCTTAGATCAATTGTTTTGCAGCACAACTGACTGATCTGTTTCTCTAAAAACAGTGCAAAATAGAAGGGGAGAAGAAGCAAGGAGCATAACCTGAAGAGAAAAATCAACATCCTCATTATCATCTTCATTCACACCAATAGTCATCTGTGGTTGGGAATGAAATAATTAGTTGGAAAACTTATTCACTGTACCCTGGGTGACAACTCTCATTCCAAATTAACTCCCTGAAAACAGCACCAATGCTGCACAAAAAAAAATGGGAAGCATCACCCTCAAACTAAGTCAAGTAGTTTGAAAATTTGTGGTAGTGAGGGAGAGAGGTGGCTTCTTAAAAGGAAACACATTTTGGTCATTGGTTTTGAAGTTGAATACCCTTAAAGACCACAAGAATGCCTTACCTAGGTACAATGATGCATTTTCTTTCTTGACATTGTCATCTAAGTAGGTTGGTCCCAAGGTATAAATAGGAGTGGAGCCCATACCAATGAGAACCTGTGCACCAATGAATAAAGCTACATAGAGCGAGTGATCGTTACCGCCAGCGTCCTTCCAACAGGCAGATGACTCCAAAAGGTCCCTGGCGCTGCTGTTGCCATTCAAGCACAAACCCTCGTTGGAAACTGAGGAGTTCAGTTCTTGAATCTGGTATGGTGGAGAGATGAAATGAGGTAAAGAAAAGAGGGCAGCCCCCAGTGCAATGAAGAGTCCACCCACTGCGAGCCACAGAGGCCGCCTGCCTCGGCCTCCAAAGTAACTGATGAAAACAACCACAACCAGGCTCCCAATGTCAAAACAGCTGACCAGCAGCCCGGACTCCGAGCTTTTCAAGCTGTAGCGCCTCTCGATGGTGGTGATGACACTGCTGAGGTACCCTGAGACCATCAACGACTGGATGAAGGTCAGGAAGCACATGCAAACCAAAAAGCAACGGGAATCCGTCAAAACCACGTGGAGGCATCTTCTACCTTGTAGGGTTGCCAGGGTGGAGGAAACCGACAGGCCTTGGGTGGAGGAAACCGACAGGCTTTTGCCGATGGCGACCACGTGGTTACAGTCTAAAGTCCCAACCATCCCTGAAGAGATGGAAGGGGTGCAGGAAAACACGGTCCGTGAAGAGGCAGAGCAGCTGGGCCCCAGTTGAACCTGAACCGGGTCTGTGCATCGCCTCACCTCAGTGACCCCTGAACCATAAAAGCCGGATTTGGGCCTCCTAAAGGAGCTATACCTTTTATCTGCCCTCCGGGGGCTGGGGTCCTGCCCGCCAGCGGAGTTCAGAATTGGCAAACTCTTGGACCTACGGGTCTCATGCTTGCCCTCTTCCAGGGCATCAGAGGCTGCTGTTCCCTCCTTCTGCTCTCCCACCTGAAGCTTCATTATGCCCTCGCCCTCTGGCGCAGCCATGGCAAGTCTAATTCAGATTAAGTTAGTGACTGACCCCACACAAGGACCCTGCTGAAGCTCTTCAGCCACCCTGCACAGGGCGCCAAAGCCGGGCCCATGCGGGAACACCGTGGGACCGGGACTGGGGGCCCTGAGCAGCGGGGCAGGTCATATTAACTAGCAGACGGAAGTCAAATGCATCCCAGGGTCAGCCCCGCAGGCTCCGGGCCGCATGCCCCCAGCTGTCCTCCAATGAGCCCTGACTGAATACCACCTCTCGTCAGCAGCTCGCAGGGGGCGCCTTGCCTGCCCCGGGTGCATCCCCTCCCTCTCTCACTCTCAAAAGACAACCAGCGCTACCCCTCTGGCCCCCAGGGCTGGTTACGCAGAGGCGCAAAGTGCTAGGAGAGTGCTGGGGCGCTGGACGGACCGGCGGCTAGGCTGCGGGTGAACAGGGCTCTCTCGGGTAGTCGGCATCCCTTGTCCGCCTTCCTTTCCTGTGAAGCTGTAGAAGGGGAGCTCTGCCCTCGCTGCCTCTCTCTAAAACCCCCGAGGGGAAAAACTTCCAACCTGAAAGGCACAGAGAGAAAAAGAGAAATGAAAGGTCAGAGAGGCCAGAAGCTTTGGTCCGGCTTCCCCAGGTGGGGAGCACAGGGGATCTGCTGGACCACCCGGAGAACAGAGAAGGGATATAGGACGATGCTATGGGACGAGAACCTGCAGGAGGAGGGGGAGGGAGGGTGCTCTCGGACTCAGTCTTTAGACTCCGGAACAATAAGAGCCAGGCGGCAGAGATCCTCTCTCATTGTCTACAGGGCGGACGTCCCTGGCCCTGCCCCGCCCCCTTGGCAATGGGCAGCACATCTGTTTTAACATGTTAATAATTATTAATCTGTCGCTATGACTCAGAAGCAGCTTCCTTTTATTTGGGGGAACTAATTGTAACCTTTCCTACTCCTACTGCATTTCCCAAAATAGAAAATATCCATAAGAACAAAGGAAAGTTAACACACAGACAGGATTCGTTCTGATACTTCTCTTTAAAAAAAAAAATCTTTACAAGAGTGTAAGAATGTACATACATACTTGTGCAAACCCATGTGTGCGCTACTGAATATATGTCTGTTTAATTCATCAACTAAGAGACCCTTTTATTTAAAGCCAAAAGCCATAGCAAAAGGTCAGCATGCCTGCGCCTTTATTTCCAATACTAAAAATAAACCCCACGGAAAGAAATATTCAATTACAAATATCAAGGGCATTCACAAGGCTGCATCCCACACTGAGCCTGTCTCTGGGGGCACGGTGCCACTAGAAACTGAACATCTTAAAAGCAGGAATTCTCAATGTTGAAGAAAGGGAGGGTAATGTCAAGAAACAAAGAAATAGCGGTAGGGGAAGCCTGTTGTAGACTGAACGACTCTCTGTCTACCTAGAACAGTTCCGGACATACATCTGTGACATACACTTAACTATATAAGATGAGCGCTGGCACAGTAAGTACGGAAGAAGCTTCCTAATTACACAAAGTGAACGTACAGACTGTGTACGCCAGTGGCGCGTGCATGCGTACACACACACACACACACACACACACACACTTTTAACACATACAGATGGATGAACTGCTCCAAAACAAACAACGTACACATTACTAGCTTGGAATCAGCAGGATTGTACTAAGTGGAGGTGCTGTCTTTGTAAATCCCCACAGCCAGCTCCCAACCCCACGTTAGTCCTCGGGTCACAGAAATACGTGCAACCAAAGGGAGAGCACCGGGGTGGGGGTAGGAGTGGGGGATGGGATTAGGGAAGGCAGCGCTTTGCTAGGCTCCGGTCTAATCTGGATGTGGATGTCCAAGGTCTGCCTTTGTGCTGCTGGATTTCAAATAAATAAACAAATAAATGACCCTATGGAGAGGAGGCTGAGACAGAGAAACTCCTAGATCCGTCTGGCAGCAGCCACTTTGCTCCTCAGTCGGACTCCAGCTCACTTCCTCTAGCATGGTTGCAGCTTAGGGGTCCTAGAGCCTCACAAAGCAGGGTTTTCCCCACCCATGCTCCTGCAGAAGCTGCGTTCCCGGGGAACCCCACCGGCTGCAGAAGCGCAGATCCGGGGAATCCCAGCAAACTCCCATCCAGGGCAGAGTGAATGTCAGCCACACAGGCTTGAGAGAGTTACATCTACAGGACAGGGGACCTGGGGAGGCCCTGTGAGTGAGGATGCTAGTGAGCAGCTGTGTTATTCGATAGAGACGCCCAGGGAAAGAAAGAACAGCAAAAAGAAAGATAATGCTGCTAAGGAACACAATCAACAGCTACTCACACTCGTGTGTCTGTCTGCCTGAGAGTGGGGCACCGGGATGGGGAAGGGAAAGGTGGAGGCGGAGGAGATGCGTGCTGTGTAGGGAGGCTGCCTCTTGCTTCGGTCCTGGCGCCGGTAAATCAGTGAAGGAGACTATGTATGACTCCAGCTGAACTCTTCCTCCACCTCCTGTCACCTAACACTCCTCCCCTCTAAACACAGACACAAAAAGACAAACAGAGAGAAAGCAGCAGCAGAGGGCGCAGGCGTGCACCGGAGCCCTATCCGAACTCTTAGAATAGCTAGTAGGAGGAATGAACTCCTCCTGGTCTGAAGCATGTGGAGACCATGAGAACAGGAACAGCCTACCATGAGAAGAGGAACGGCCCACCATGAGAAAAGGAACGGCCCCCCCCCCCATCCTCCCTCATCTACCAAGGAGGGAAAAAACAGATGTTAAAAAAATTTCTCTCACAATAATAAACTTTGGGAGTCGGGGTGTCTGAGTATTCTTATGCCCATTTTACAGATGAGGTGTAAAATGACTAATAGCATCATGTATCAAAAGATGGAAGGGGCTTCTGAAGTCAGCTAGTCCAAACCCTCAATTTTCCAGATGAAAGCGAGGTCTAAGATCATACAGGGAGTGTCAGAATTCGAAGCCAAGTCCTATGACTTCAGAGCTAACATTTTAGAGTCAGAGTCCAGATTTAATCCCCAGATCTTACTCCAAATTCATTGCTCTTTCCACTAAACCACGATGTATTTCTGCTGTATGGTATGTACCCATTATTTGTAATCAGAGGGGAAACAAAATGGAAGAGAACAAAGGAAAAGAGGGTAATGTTATCTTTACATGTAGGCAGAAGGTCTTTTCAAAAGTTTAATTAGAATTTTTTTTAAGTTTCATTAGAATGGCCCTGGTGGAGACATTGAGGAAAATATGTCATAATTTAAAATGAATGTTAAAGATAGTTATCATCCCCGTGATACAGATATAGATATAAGCATACCCGTTCCCATTCACTTACACACTCCTGACATTGTTTAGAATTTGGAACTTTACAGAGTTAACTGTCTTTTTAAAAAAATTTTAATGTAGTAAAAATTGAGTATGAAAGTGGATTGAGCAGAGAGTGATTCAGACTTCAAAAGGTGCTATTAAAGACCAAAAAAATCATTTAGTTAAATAATTTAGTTACATAAGAACATATTGAGTACTTCAACTGTATTTCATTTACAGTATTTGTGTATGAAAATAAACCAAATTAACAAATTGTTCTCAGTTTTATACTATCAATAATTCGACAGTTGAACAGCTTCCAAATCCTTCCTTCCATTTAGGAAAAGACACTTTTTGTGTATTTCATAGGATCATAAATTTAGAACAGAAAGGGGCCTTAGAAGAGAAGTTAAGTGCCTTGTTCAGGGTCACATAGCTTTTAAAAAAAAAACCTGCACCTGCATTTGCACTCAAGTCTTCTTGTTTCCAAGTCCAGTGTCCTATCCACTACATCTTGATTTTCCAGCTCTGACCTTCTCAAAGTAATCAATGTGACACTATCATGTCACATGCAGATGGGCATGATAGAAAAGTTCTCCAGAGCAATCAACAAGGGGGAAAAAGAGAAAAGATGCTAAACCTGAAGCAGGACTTTGATTGCACAGCCTTGAGAAATCTCTTTTCCAGCAAAGCCCAGTCTTTGTCTAACCTATGAAGTTCCCATTCATCAATAAAGTGATTTTGTTGCATAATTATAATCATTTTCCAGTGGCCTTTCTTCCCCACAATCAGTTTTTCCATCTTTACTAAAAAGATATTTGTCCATATAGTTTTTAAAAAAGAAACCTGCTTCCACTAGTTTCTATTGGTTCTGGCAAAAAAAAAATCATCAAGTCAACTCTCTTCCAACAATACCCTGGAATAAGAGCAGATAAGGTAGACAGTAATATGAGGGTGTAACACTCAGGAAAGTATAATGATGGACATTTTAAAATACTGCTTCAAAAAAAATATAAACCTTCAATGCCAGAAAATGTCACCATACATATCACTTAGATATTTATTGTATGATATCAAGTCACATGGTTTCCAGTAAATCTCAGGGAAAAATAACATAGTGGAGACAATTTTCAAGTCTTGCCTGAAACACACGGAGAAGTTTTGATTCCCCACACTGATTTCTTACTCCTCTTCCTCAGTACCTAATACCACCTGTCAAAGAAAAATATTATAAACTAATTTATACATGAATTCATGTTACCCAGGGATATTTTATTTTAATTGAGGCCCACAGAGACAGGGCAATTATTAAGCCAAAAGGAATGAACTTCTAATGTTAGAATTTCAAATACTATTATACCTGGATAAGGGAAATATATTTGAAAATAATCTTCTTCAAAGTCATACCATATTACTAGTATGGCCTTTCCTGGCTCCCGATTTTGCTACAATAAATCAATATTACAAAGTCATAGTTTAGTAAATAACATAACTAAAATCTATATAATAACCTAATGACTATTACCAACTTCTGATGATTTATTTAGACACAAATGATACTATTAGAAAGACTCCAGAAAGCATTATTAAGGATTATGAAGACTTGAGCAATAAAATCAAGACATTAAGGGCACAGGTGGTATTTTCCTCACTGCTGCTGATTGAAGATAAAGGCTTCAGAAGAGAAAGGACAATTTCAGAAGTGAACAGCTGCTTAAGATGATTGTATCTGAAAGCCAGTTTTGGATTCCTGGAACCCAGCTTAAAATATAGGAATGGTAGAAGTCTCTTATAAGTGTTGATATATATTTGCCTGGACTCTTGCAAATCTAAACAAAATATGTTTTAAAAAAATAAAAAAGAATACAGTAGGAGAAAACTAGCTCCATAAATACACCAAACTACTTACAAAAGACGATAGCTACAATGTAAGAAAGATAACAGTATAGATGCCTAGAAATCCATAGAAGAAAAATCCAAAAAGGAACCAGGAATAAAAAATATGATCCCATGTGTTTATTTAGAAATGCACAAAATATTAAGAACAAGGTGACCTAAGATCATAACCCAAGGAGGCAAATGACCTCTGAGGTTTCACTAAGACTTGGCAAGATGAGACTTTGGACTGAAAAACGACTCTTCAAAAGAATCATTTCCAAAGAAAATAGATTAAAGGGATGGTAGAGTAGCATCTATGTGAAGATGACTCATTCATGTGAGGAACTCCAGAGGGGAAAAGCATGATATAATAGAACATTTAAGTAAAGATTATTGGATGCAGAAAGAGGTGTACTATCAGTGTCTATCATAGAATACCTTGACAGAAGGAGTGAATGAACGAAAAGTTTGGGAAACAATCTGGGCACAAAGGCATTCTATAGTAGCGATGGGGGGGTGGACTTAAATTATATGGACATCTGCTAGAATTCTCTGTATGCCAAAAGTACATCAGCTAAATTCTTGGCTTACTTTAATTAAAATTTCATCTTTCTAAAGATAGAGGAACCAATCAGGGAAATTATTATTCTGGATCTAATTCTCACCAAAGAACTGTTTGAAGTAGGAATGATGGCAGAACCTAGGGAAAGTATCCACTCCATCTTTAAAATCAGCTTTCTAAAAACCTAAAAAGCATGTAAGATAATGTCCAGTTTTCCCCAGTCACACATTCTAAGAACCCGAGAAAGACAGGTAAGATATCATGGTATAGAATTCTATAAGGGATTGCTCTCTGGAGAGGGAGAGGAAAATTTACTGGAAAACATAGATGATACTAAAAAAAAAGGTATCAACAGAAATTTATTTCTTCTAAAGAGAAAAAATGGGAGAGCAAAAGGTGGTTCCAGACTCAGCATTTAAGAACCTAAATTTTTTTAGGGTGCAGGAACAGGTGCCAACTGACAGCTATCACTCACTACCCATCTTCAGGTCATAGACTCCAGGTGGCTGAGGAGGAAACCTGCACCTATGGGTGGCATCCATTCAAGAGAGAGTAGTCCTAGACTAATTTCCCAGAGCAAGAAGCAAGTTCAGAAGCAAGCAGCATTTCTGAGGCTCAAACTCCAGAAGGGGATTGGGGATCTCACTTCCAGCTTTCAGCCCAATTAGAAAGTCTGTAAAGGTATAACCATGGCAAGAACTATAGACCAAAGGGAAATCTACAGTCTATTACTCTGAATCAGCAGAGCTTTCCAACTGGCTAGCTGAGTACCTGTGTTCAGTTGCAATCTACTAGAAATCCAAATGGGATAAGCCCACAGGCCTTTTGCTCAGACTCAAATCCAGGTCAGGAGTATACAGAACTCAGACCAGGTAAGCAGCAATCAGATTTGTTTTGGGAGAACTGAAAGTCCCCTGACTGAGGTGTCCCAGAGATCCTGAAATAATGTAACACTCAATACCCCCAAGAAATCAGCAGCAGAACCAGCCTGGACCTTCACGACAGAAGTGTGCAGAGCAAAGACCTATCATAAAATTGGAAGCCAGGAAGCAGAAAGCAGGCTGGAAGAACGAACAAATAGAAAAAGAACCTCACCATAAAAAGCAATTGTGATGAAAAGGACACTCAAGACACAAACCCAGATCAGGCATGACTTGAAATGTCCACAAGCAAAGGTTCAAAGGAAAACAGAATTTGGGCACAAATTCAACTAGAATTCCTGTAAAAAATGGATAAAGAAGTTTTTTTTAATGTAATGGAAGAAGATGGAAGGTTGGAATGAAAAAGAAATGAGAGACATGGAAGATTGGAAAGGAAATCAACAGCTTGACACAAGAAGTACAAAACTTTGCCCAAGCAACAAACTCCCTGAAAATTAGAATTGACCAGATAGAAGATAATGACTCCATAAGACATGAAGAAATATTAAAAAAACAAGTAGAAGAACTGAAAAAGGGGGAAGAAATAAAGTATCTCATAGTAAAAAACTAATCTAGAAAACAAATCAATGAGAAAATTTTCTGAAAGCCATGATCCAAATAGAGAGCCTAAACATCATATGTAAGAAATCATAAAAGAAAACTGCCCAAATCCCTTAAAACCAGAAGAACTTCTGAAAGAAACTCTGAAATGAAAACTCCCAGCCCACATTATATCCAAAATTCCGAGCTTGCAGGTCAAAGAAAAAATAGTGCAAGCAGCCGGAAAGAAAGATGTCAAGTACTGAGGAGTCACAGTCAGGATCACACATGATTTAGCAGCTACCATCATAAAGAAGCTAAGAGTTTAGAAAATGATATTCCAGAAGGCAAAGATTACGCCTAGGCTTACAACCAAAAATAACTTAGCCAGCAAACAATTGAGCATACTCCTACAGGGGGGAAATGGGCCCTTAAAGAAATTGAGAACTTCTAACTGCTCCTAATGAAAAGACCAGAACTTGATAGAAATTTTGAAGTGCAAGCACACAAATCAAGAGAAACACAAAAAGGTAAACATGAACGAACTAAATGAATAAAGGACTAAACAAGGATAAACTGCTTACATTCTAATTTGGGAAGACAATAAATGTGTCCCCTCTAAACTCTATGATCACCAGGGCTCATATAAAGGGAATCTAATTGAATGGAAGGCCTGGGAGTGATTCTGTTATATCCTGAGGATCTTAAAAGAAGATTTGAAAGGTAGGGAAAGGACAACACATTGGAGGGCAGAAGGGAAAGGAAGGTTTGGGAAAATTATTTCACATAATTAGAGTGCACAAGTAGAAGTCTATACAAATAAAGACAAAGGTGGGGGGGGGGAGCCAGAATTTGAACCTCACTCATTTAAACTGGTAAAAGGAGGAAAGAATACACACATATACACACACAATTGGATACAGAAATGGATTTCACTCAACAGGAAAATAAGAGGGAAAGGAAAGAAGGGGAAAAGGGTGAATAGAGAGAGTGTAGATTAAAGAAGGGATTAATCTTAAGCAAAACAAACTCTAAGGATATACAAAAATATTTATGGTTCTTTTGTGGTGGCAAAGAATTGGAAACTGAAGGGGTGCCCATCAATTGGGGAATGGATAAACAAGTCACAGTAAATAAATTTGATGGAATATTATTGTACTGTAGGAAATTATGAAGGAGATGGTTTCAGAGAAATTTGGGAAGATTTGTGTAAAGTGATACAAAGCGCAGCAAGCAGAACTAGGAGAATAATTTATATAATGTAAAGACAAACTGCTTTGAAAGACTTGGGAATTCTGATCAGTATTGTGATCCATCATGATTCCAGATGATTAATGATGAAACATGTTACCCACCTCCTAATAGAGAGATGAGTGGCTTAACATACAGAATAAAACATTATTCTTAGACTCAGACCATGTTTTGTTTTACTTGACTCTACATATTTGACTTTACATTTGTTTTACTTGACTCTACATATTTGTAACAAGGGTTATGTTTTTCTTTCTTTCATAGTTTGGTGGGGGAGGAATGGAAGAGTATGAGAAGACAGATTTTTGCTTATTAAAAAAATAAAATGAAAAAAAAGAAGATGGAAACAAGGTCAAGTAAAGAAGAATATCAGCTACAGTCAAATATATGCTTAATGACAATGAGTTTTTCTTCTTGAATTTGCATCCTCAGTACCTACACATACGTGTTTAATAAATACATGTTGGATTTGACTAGATTGGATGGAAGATAAATACAAAGCAGGGCATGCTCCTAGAAGAATACTGCTGGCAATACTAAAGTCCATCATGAGCTGAGATCGGTATGGAAAGCTAAGGACAACAAAAGATTAAAGAAGGGATAGGACCACCACTGGTGGGTCAGGGAGGGACAGAGAACTCAAGATAATGATAGCCACTAACAGAAAGAAGTTCAAATTTTTATTTTACTTCTTTTTTCTTGGCTAAGGAGAATGTTCTTTGAACTGAAAAGGACAGGACAAAAGTGGCCAACAAGGAGTTGAAACCCAAGGTAAATCACAAGATGCACCTAACTGCCTTTGATGAAGTCACCATTCCTAGAAAAATCAAATCCCATGGTACTGAAAGAACTGGAAGATATGGTTACATAGCCATCATCATTGCTATTTGAAAGATCTTTGAGGATAAGAGAATGCCATTGGAATAGAGAAGGGCAATGCCTCATCTTATGATGTGGCTGTGTTAGAGGAACAGATACTGTATAACAAAAGAAAAGAACATTGTTATTGATTATATTCATTCACATCTTGGTATAGTGGAAGAAGCACTAAATTTAGTGTGAGAGAAACTGGGTTCAAATTCCACCTCTTCTACTTAATACCTGCATAATCTTGGGCAAATCATTTGCCCTCACTAAGCCCTTGGTTTCCTCATCTGTAAAAGTAAAAGTAAAAAGTTAGACTAGATGACTTCTATGGTCCCTTCTGGCTTTAAATTCTGTGATCTTACCAACCTCCAGCATGCTATGAAAGGAAAAAGCGACTTGGAAGGAAACAGCTACATGACAGAATGACTACCTTCATAGGATCGTAGGTTTAAAACTGAAAAGCACTTTAGAGGTCATCTGATTTAACTCCCTCATTTTAAATATGAGGAAATCAAAACCCAGAGAAGTTGTGACCTACCCAAAGTAACAAAGGTAGAAAGTAACAGAATGAGGATTTGAATTCCTAATGTAGGTAAAAACTGGCTTCTAATGTTACCATAGACAATATAACTTTTCTATTGTAGTGACATAATTCTGAAAAGAGGAAAGGGGAAAAATGAATTTATACGATAACTTTATTATATAGTTATATATTATTTATTATATTATTACTATATAATATTTGTATGTTATATATTTCATATATTTAAAAGGAAGAGCAAATTATACATAGTATATTAGCAGTTTCGTGTGCAATCACCTTTTTTTAAACTATATTATATTATAGAAATGCTTGTTTTATTCCATAGATTAAAAATAAAATAATTTTTTTTTCAATTTACTTTGGGTGTTTTGGGTGGGGAAAGAAATGGGATACCTAAGAGGGGAATCATCAAAAAACAATAAGGGAAGTGAGCACAGCTGGTAATCTAAGCCAAGGAAGGAATGTTCAGTCTCATTGTGCTCCACACAGCTCTGAACAGGCTAAGAGCACTGCAGGTTTTCCTCAGGCAGGAAACAGGAACTTAGTGTGTGGACTAACACAGGGGTGAGAACTCTGAAACAGGATCTAATTTAATTCCCTGTGTGACCATAGGCAAGTCAAATACCCTCTCTATGTTTCAGTCTTCTCATCTATCTGCCAAGTGAAGGAAAGTTGGACTAAATAAATGATGTTTACAATCCAAGGTTAGTAAACTTGGGGATTCTTGAAGGAAATAGACATGCTGCTGGCTGTTGAAAGATGTTAACATGGTACAGACAAGATCTGGGGAGTGGGATGGTAGCATTTGAGGTCAAATAGATATATCCAGTAGAGACATCATACACTCAGTCCAAATGCTAGTTTAGAGCACTGGGTAAAGAAGGTGAGCTTTGGTTCACCCTAGAGTGGGCTTTAATGACTAGTAAATATGCCTCAGGCACATCAAGAGGGAAAAAAGAGGATTAACTAAAGTGGGAAGATAGGACTTCAAAAGCCATAGAAACCACAGGGAGGACAAAAAAAATTAACAGGTTAGTAGGAAATAGCCTAAATCCCAGAAGAGGTGTCTTTGAGGGCCCTAGGACAAGAATTTCCCCAACCGAGGGGCTAGGAAATAGGACAAGACCTAGAGTGGTAGGAGAGCAGTGGAATGAAAGTAGAGCAACACCTCAGATCAGTGGTGATATGTCAGGACTCCACAGCCAAGCAATAGGACTAGGAAGCAGGCTCTGGAAGAGACTGAGAATTCTGCCAGACCTAGCACAGGGAATCCAACCCAAATCTACCTTGGGCTAAATGGCTGAATAGACCTACCTACTATCCATTCCAGACTAGGTTAAGTCAAAGAATCGGAATGCTGGAGTTAAGAGGCTCCTACTTTACTTTTTTTTTATTATTATTAATATACCTCATTGCCTTCAAGCTATTTGGAAAGAAAACATCATAATACTCATACATACCACCAGAGCAGTAACTGGGGAATTTTTTTTTCTGCCTGTGGCAAGGGAAGCATACCTGGCACATAGTTTCCAGGAAGAAGCATGTCCCAGGACATGAGATTTCCACGTTTCAGAAGGATTGGCTGCTGCTGGAGAGTTTCCAGATCAGTATGGCACACCACTACTGCTCTTACTCAACTTCAGGCACAACAATAAGTTTTGGAAAAGAAGGCAGCAAAGGCCATCTAACTAGACTAAGAAGGCTACTTTTGGTTGTTAACACATTTGGAAGACCTCAATTCAAAATTGACTTCTCCACCTTAGAAGGGAGCAGTGGCCAGCAAATATTTCATGCAAGGTGGAATGCAGGTGGGGTAGTTTTACCTCCAACTAATAAAGGAAATCTAGGAGTAGTCTGTAGAGATAAACTTGGATAAGTATTTAAATTATAGACCACACATTCATCAAATTTGAAGATGACAAAGCTGGGAAGTATCACTGACACACCAGATAATAAAGTCAGGAGAAAAAAGATTTTGACAAGCTAGAGCATTAAGCTGTATCTAGTAAGTTGAAATTCATACACCTGCCTACAAAAATAATCAACTTAATAAGTATAAAATGAAGGAGACATAGTCATTCTGAAAAAGATCTGGGGGATTTGTGCACTACACAATATGAGTCAACAGCATGATGTGATAGCCAAAAAAGTTAATGTGCCATGGACTGCATTAAGGGGTATAGTTTCTATGAATAGGAGGACATAATCCCAATTGTACTCTACCCTGTTCAGACCACATTTAAATTATTATCTTCAGTTCTGG
Organism: Phalanger gymnotis; assembly: GCA_028646595.1. NCBI lineage: Eukaryota > Metazoa > Chordata > Mammalia > Diprotodontia > Phalangeridae > Phalanger > Phalanger gymnotis. Next base: position 241,071,971 of record CM053622.1, read on the forward strand.
GAGTCACAGTTTAGGAAAGACATTGATAAGTTGGGTATTGTCCAGATAAAGATAACCAGGATGGCAAAATGCATTGAGTTCAAGTCATATAAGGATCAGTTGAAGAAAATGGGCAAGTTTAACCTTGAAACGAGATGACGTGAGGGGTCATGACAGCAGTCTTCTTATATTTGAATGGTTATCACACAGAGGAAAGGTTAGACTTGTTCTCTTTGGTCCCAGAGTGTAGTGATACTTAGATTGCTTTTCTTTTCTTTTTGAGGTAGGGTCAATGAGTGGAAATTACAAATAAGTCGATTTAGGCTTCTTATCAGTGAAAAAATTTTTTTTAACTTCCTAACAATTAGAACTGGCCAAAGCTGAAATAGCACCTTCTCCCACCCACACTATCTCCCTCCTTAGAAAGAGATCTTCAAGCAGAGGCTGACCACTTATCCAGTATATTAATGTATGGATTTTTGTCACATATGGATTGTACTAGATGGGCACTGAGGTCTTTCCCAACCATCAGATAATGTGATTCTGTGATTAGCAGTCCATCAGACTTGGATCTGAAACCTTTCTAGCTTCTTTCACTTCCCTTGTTATGGATTTTGAGAATACAGGAATGTCTCCAGACCATGAGGAAGAACTGAAATCAGGCATTGGTGAAAGACCTATTCCAAAATGCCACTTAGTTTGTTGTCCTTGGATTGAGCAGGTATAATATACTATTTCAATAATGAGAACAGATATAATGACTATTCGGTGAATATTTAAACCAATATAATATGCAAAACACATAATAACAATGAAAACATGTATAAGTAAATACAATTTGAATATACTACAAATAAGTCTTCAAGTAAAATATAACTATGGCAATAACAAATCACCATTTTTAAAAAATTAACATGAGCATGTCTTGATATTTAAAATATTTATGTGAAACCTTAAAATAAAAACTTATAAGTATCAAATAAAGGAAATATAATGATAATAGAAAGTCACACTAAAGCTCTTTAATAAAATGTAGTCATACCCTGATTCTTTATATTTTCTATCTACTAAGTCAGACTATCTTACTCCAGTAATATGTCCAACATAAACATCTCCATCTAATAGCATCATGAACCATCTTTTGGTATATTAATTGATAGCATCTCAACTCTAATTTCAAACTTGACAGCTTGGGTTCATTACCAAGATCAATTAGGAGCCGCCAACCCCTCCAATCAGTGCATCACAATACACTCTGAAATATTCTTGAACCAAATGTTGGACAACTAATTGATATCTAGAATTTTGCCAGCTGTGGTATTTTCAAAAGTTTTCAAAGGAAACTAGTATCTATGCAGTGTCTCGGTCTAAAATCATCAAGTCTGAACAAAGCTTTTTTCTAAATCTGAAAGGTATCTGATTGGCATGGATCTCAGTGATATCAGGCATTCTGGTGGCCTTCACTAACCAGTCCAATAATGAATTATGTCTATGCATTATGGCATTATTTAAACAGTAATGACATTGGTATAGTACATGATGTCCACACCTACAGCAATTTATTCCAGAACCACAGAGTCACACACCACTTAAAGAAGCACAAAATAGTCTTGCGAAATGACACATAGTCATTTAGCAAAACAAATAAAAATATCCTCAAATTAGAAGAAATTGAAGCCAAGGTAGCAGTAGATACTGCCTTTATTTTTGCTTGGTTGGACTTACTATGAATCAGTTTTTGCCTGTAGCATTAGTAAGTCATTAGATTCAATGAATGTTCTACTCTTTCAGTTACCAACAGGCATCTACTGAGCCATAATGCAGTAGTCTCATTGCCTGATTGCCATTCAGTGTTAATTTTTGTTCATAAATGGAAGTAGCCATGTGAAAGCATGTCAAATATTAGATAAAATCTGTTTGGGTAGCAAAATCACACTTCATTTAGTCATTAAGTTATTCAACAAGCTCACCTGGTGGGATCCCACCTCCCTCTGTTCCTATCTCCCAAAGAAGGAAATGGGAGAATAAACCCTAACCCAGAGATGCCAGTAATCTCACTCCAGATGATGATGGAATCTTCAGCCAACAGTAAACAAATTAACCTGATATAGGTATAGTGTTCTACAGTTGCTCTTTGGGGGGAGATTTAACTATTTCTTGTCTGCATTTCTAATAGCTCTACCTAGGGCGCCAAAAGTGCTCTTGGAAAATTTGCTATTCTTTAAATGAAATGTGATGCTCAGAAGAATAAGGAACTTTTACCCCAGCAAGAGTGAGGGGAGTTGGGCTACATAAAATTTTTTTTTGTCAGGGTGCTGGTCCTAACCATTTAATCAACTGTCATGCTGCTGTCATTTTTGCTATAGCATAATTATTGACTGATTCAGGAATACAGCTTCCTTTGGGAATTCCCAAGTAGGCATAGGTGTTTTCCTGTATCATGACAAGAGACAAATTTATCTTATTGTTCAAATTGTGTTGGATTGTGTACTGTCTTTTTTTTTGACTATCAGTTAATAAAGATGTACATTTCTTGGCACTAAACTGAAAACTTACCCATGAAGCAACTTGATTTAAACTGAAAAACATTAGAAAAAACTATTTGCAGAAAGTCTTCTCCCATGGCAACTTGATCTTCACAAACCAGAATGGTGAACATTTGACTAATCAATCAGTCAACAAGTGTTTTTTAAGCATTTACTATACACCAGGCTTTGTGCTAAGCTCTGGAGATACAAATAAAGGGAAAAACAGCCCCTGTGCTCAAGGAGCTTATATGCTAAAGAGGGATAAAATATGTAGACAATTAGGTACCTACAAGAAACGTGCAAAGCAGATGAAAGGTTAACTTAGAGGGGAGGGCACTAGCTGCTAGGGAAAGGAATGGTCTCTTGTAAAAGGCGATATTTGAGCTGAGTCATGAAGGAAGCTGGGTAGAGGTAAGAAGAGAGGCCTGGGAGACAAAAAGTGTAACGCATGGCAATGGGAAATAGTTAGCTATGCCCAAGCAACAGCAAATGGCAAGTGGGATGGTACAGTTATCTCTTCCACATCTCATGGGTTAGGGGGATGGCACTCCTGAGATCTGAAAAATCCAAGTAAGTTTTTTGGCTCTCCCTTCACACCAAAGTAGCAGTCTGTTTTTTTTCTTTTTCTTTTACAGGATATTCACAGTACCTTAGAGTAAAATTTAGGTTGATATTATATAATACTATACATATATATTATGCATTTCTGAGTTCTTAAACTTTTCTGTGTTGTCTACTGGCCTTTGAGTGTCATCTGCACCTTCCACAACACTCTCCCAACACTCTCCCAAAATTCCCCTTTAATTTCCTAAACTGACCTTTGTATGGAAACCTCAATGGGGAAAGTTGCAAAGGGGATAACTGTACAGCTGGATTGTGAGTAGAACGGGGTAAAGAATAAGAATACTGGAAGCATAGAGACCAGGTTGTGGAGAGTTTTAAATGCCAATGGACTTTTTATTTAATTCTGGAGGTGAACGGGAGCCACTGAAAGTTTACTGAATGGGGAAAGGGTAACAAAAACAGACATGCCCTTTAGGAAAATCACTGGCAGTTGCATGGAAGATGGATTGCAGTGAGAAGAATCTGGAGGGAGAGATCAATTAAAAGAAATGACATGTCTGAATACAAATGGAAGCATACTATTTTTCACTTCCTTCTTTCCTTTCTTTCTTCCTTCTTTCCTTCCCTTCCTTCTTTCTCTCTTTTTGAGTTTTCTTGAACAAAATGACTAATATGGAAATGTTTTACATGATTTATATTTTTATTCATATTTACATGATATTTATATTTTATTTTATTTATATATTTATTTATTATAATATATTTATATTTTACATGATACATATAGCTTATTTATTTAATTTATATATTTGTTTATTACAACATATTTACATTTTAAATGATACATATAGCCTATATCAGATTTCTGACCATCTCAGGGAGGGGAGCAGGGAGGGAAGGAGGGATAGAATTTGGAACTCAAAACTTTTTTTAAAAGAATATTAAAAATTGTTTTTACATTTAATTGGGGGGAAATAAAATTTTAAATGGTTGTTACAATAATCCAGGTAAGAGGTAAGGAGGCACTAAAGGAACTGTGGTAGTGTCTATGTGAGTGGAGAAAACAGGACATATTTAAGAGATCTTGCAAAGGTAAAAACAAGATTTAGCAACTGATTGGATATGTGGTGAGTAAGAATGAGGATTTGAGGAAAGCACTTAAGTTGTGAACCTGTTTGACTAGGAGGATGTTGATATCTTTGACAGTAATGAGGAAGGTTGGAAGAGGGGAGGATCTGGGGAAAAGGAGAGATAATAAGTTCTGTTTTGGACCTGTTGAGTTTGAGATGTCCCAGATATCCAGTTTGAAATGTTCAATAGGCATTTGATGATGAGGAACAGAAGCTCAGTGGAGATAGTGAGGCTAGATATTCACTCCCGGCAATGAATCATCTGCATAGAGATGATAATTAAGCCTTTGAGAGCTGATGAGGTCACTGAGAAGAGAGAGGGAGAGAGAAAGGGAGAGAGGGAGGGAAAGAGAGAGGGAAGGAGGGAGGGAGAGGGAGAGGGAGAGGGAGAGAGAGAGAGAGAGAGAGAGAGAGAAGAAAGAAGAGAGAGAATCAAGAGGAGAAAGATCAAGGCAGAACATTGAAGACATGACATGGATGATAAGCCAGCAAAGGACACTGAGATATAACAGTCAGAGAGGTGGGAAGATAACTAGGAGAGAGAGAATAGTGATATTAAAACACAGAAAGGAGGAGGTAGTTAGGAGTGTTGAGAAGGATGAGCACTGGGAAAAGATCATAATGTCTGATAAGTGAAAGAACACTGGTCACTTTGGAGAGGCTAATTTCAATCTAGTTATGAGATCAGAAACCAGATTGCAGAGGCTTTAGAAGAGAGTGAGAAGAGATGAAGTGGAGGCACCAAGCAAAAACTATTTTTTCAAGGAGTTTAATTGAGAAGACATGGAAAGTCTTGAGTACCAACAGAAAAAAAGGGTCTTGAGTCATGCTCTTTCGACCCACAACCAAACATAGGTTAATGTCAACAACACATTTAGCATATGTCATAGGGTAAGAAATAAGATTTAGCTTCTTAACATCTTTCTTGACAAGCTATGAAGTTTAATTTCTTTTTATCAACTCATTAGAGGAAAGGTATGGGAAAATAACAAAACCATACAAATAGTATAGTGCTTGCTGACTATACTAATATGGAAGGTAGGATCAAGTGAGGGTTTCTTAAGGATAAAAGAGATGTGGGTATGTTTGCAGGCAGCAAGAGTATAGCCAGTAGATAGGGAGAGCTTGAAAATTAGCTTGAATATTAGGTCTACTGTAAGAATAAAAATAAACAACCTCAGTAGGAAATTCTATATTACTTCTACATATAATATGGCAATAGTTGAATTTAAACCAAGACTACTACATATAAAAATCATGTTTCCCTGATACAGTCTGTGGATAATCTTCTATTCCACCCTAATACAGGCTTTTCCATCTTAGTGCTATGTTATTCTGTGGAACACTGGTCTAAACCTCCATCAGCACCAACCAAGCTATTCCACAAATGTACTGTCAATGTAGTCAAATATAAATATATATGTGTGTGTTTATATATACACTATATATATATATATATGTATGTATAAAGTAGGTTTGCAACAACCACTGATTGGCATAAAATCATTCCAGTATCCACCCATTTTCTAGCCACTTGGCTAGGACTGAAACATATATCTTCACTCTGGAGTTTCCTGGGGAAATTATTAGTCTTTGGTTGGTAGACAAATTCTTTTCACCTTTCTTACAAAATGAAGCAGTATTTCAAAGGTGGCATTTATTCAGGACAAATTTATATCTATTTTGTGCTTTAAATTGAAGTAAGAAGATCACAGAAAGAGGAAAAGGATTTATACGTACAAAAATATTTATAGAAGCTCTGCTATGGTAGCAACGTACTAGAAACTTAAGTGGTGCCAAATTCTTAGGGAATGTCTAAGAAAATGGAATACTATTAAAATAGATGGTTTCAAAGAAACCTAGGAAGACTTATATGAACTGATGTAAACTGAAGTTAGAAGAACCAGGAGAACAATTTATACTATAACAAAAATAACTTTGACAGACTTAAGAACTCCAACCAACACAATGACCAACCATGATTCCAAAGGATTGATGATGAAGAATGCTTACCACTGGTGGTGATGGACTAAATATACAGAATGAGACACATATTTTTGATGTGGCCAATGTGGGAATTTATTTTGCTTGCCTATGCACATTTGTTATAAGGCTTTTCTTTTTCTTTTTAGTGGGGAAGGGTGTTAAAGAGAAAATAAATACTTATTAATTGAAAGAACAAAATTTCATTTACAAATAAATGTAAGAATATGTACTCTAAATCAGTTTTTTTTTTCAAACACAATATCTTCAACACTCTAGTCATGATGTAATATTACTATAATAGAACAGATAGGCCCTAATCTTAATGTTTCAATAAATTCTAGAAATGGGTTTTCCCTAAGGGATAATTATAATTAGGTACTAAGAGAATTTGAACTAGGTCCAAAGACACACCCCCCCCAAAAAAATTTGTGTGCAGCTCATTCATCAGAGCCTGACAAAATGGTAAAGATGATTTTGTTGTTTCCCTGTATGCAGAGGACAATTCTATACAGTCACTGTATCTGAGTTGCTTCCTGGTTATTATTTAATACCTGTAGTTAATTGTTGTAGTCTGCTCAAATACCTTGTGACTAAATTCTTCATGAACATTGCTAATAAAATCAGACATAATAGTCCATCATTACAGTTATTAAAACATGCGATCCAACCTCTCTGAAATGCTGATAGGTATAGATTGTCATGAAAAACCATGAGTATTTGAATTTTTGATTTTTACTACTGGATTCTTTTTTAAAAAATGCATCTGGATTCAGGTAATAAACAATAGACATAAATGCCCCAGAGAAGAAACAGGCATGTGAGGAGCACAGAACTTTACTGACAAAATGGTAATGGTCACTGTAGATTTCAATGATAAGAACAAGACATTTGACTTTATTTCCATCCATGTTTAAAATAGTTCAATCATGAATATGTGTGCATCAACATTCTGCACAAAACACATTTCAAAATCCTTGGGATTACTACAGCTCTTAACAAATCAACCTCCATTTGAAGATAATGGTCAAGCAACAAGATTTCACAAATAGAAAATAGAACAAATATGTACACTTAAAAAACAGTAAATGAATTGATCCATGCATTGAAAAAAACAACAGAAAGAGTATAAATATCAAATGAGACAATTTTTCTTGGAAAAAAAGAAATTAGGCACAAAAATGTCCTGACTTCATATGAAAAAAGAGAACCACCATTTTGCCTCATTGAAGTAATATATTCCACATAGATTTACCTACTCAACTTGATAATATCCTGTAGCATGAGGACACATCCTACACATGGTCTTGGCCAAACAACAGAAAAATTATATACATATACTTAATATTACTGCTCCAAAGTTTTTTTCCCCCTAGGACAAAGAAAAGAAAAAGGAAACACTGTACATCTTGTTCCTAAAAGGCTCAAGAGCTTGAAAGGTGGGACAGATGACACCATAAATTTAGAGGTGGCAATCCCTCTTCTGAACCACTGTTGTCTTACAATATGTCATTTTCCCTCTCCCCACTCATTCACACACAAACATCTCATTAATTGCTGCCTAGTCACCTGGATTCAAGTTACAAGTTAGACATAAGCCTGATTCGGGGTGAGAGTTCTAAGGAGTCACATTTTTAGAAGCACCTGATGACCTCAGTAGGAACACTACTGGTATCTTCCTGCATGTCAGAAATAATCAGGCTGACTCAGTCTTGTTGTCTCCTCTTTAATAACACTGATGAAACAAACAAAACATAGTGTGTTAGCCATTGATCCTTGTTCATGCTATGTAGTCTGCAGAAGACAGGAAGGAGGTAAATTGTATAGGTCATACCACATCCCACAGCTGAAAATCAAAGCCTCTGAAAAAAAAAATCTGACCTTTCTGCAGGTTGAACAAGTAAGGAAAAATCTGATTTGGAGTTGTCATTTTTTTTAAGTCAATTAAAAACTATTTCTGCAAAATTTAAAATCAGTGTCCTTGTAAAAGATCATAAACAAACACTCTTTTAGAGTTAACCATGAGCTCCCAGGAATGGAAATCATTTTAAAATTTTTAAATGCGTTTTTATTTTGGTTCAGTTCATGTTTTTCTTAGTGAGTCTGGTTTATGAACTTTTTTGTAACAGTGAGGGCAAGGCTAGAATATTCGTGCAAAGACTGTCCTCATCGGTGGAGAGACTCTGTGCCTGCCAGAGGAACAAAGTTGGTGTCAGAGCTTAGGAGAGGAGAGATCTTCTTCCTTCTTAGCAGAGGCTTCCTTCTTCCTTCAAAAGAAGACACGTGCTACCAAACCCTCCTGGGAAGAAATTCAGAAAGAAAAAGAATAGACTTTGGAGAGCATGGAGAAAAACAGGAGTCTCTGTTCCCTTTCTTTCCTTATTTCTTCCCAAATTGGGTCTGGAACCACTTATCCTTTTTCAAAGCAGGAAAGAAAAAGCCTCAGGCAAATACACAGCCTTGAGTTATCCTTCTCTCCACCAATGAGGAGAGTATGCAAATGATCCAGGCTTGAACCCAGGGTTATATTTTTAAACTCGCTCTTTTTCAATTCAATAAAAAGTTCAAATTCATTTCATCTTATTTAAGCTCTGAATAAAACTCTTCTCTGTACGTTGGCAGAGCCTTTCTTCTGATCTATAAATGGGTTCAATCCAATCTAATCCAGGAAGCATTTATTACACATGTAAGAAGTAAAGAAACAAGTATATAAACATGTGTCAGGCATTTTAAAGTTTGCAAAGCACTTTACAAATATCTCATTTGTTCATCATAAGAATCCTGGGAAGTGGGTGCTATTATTATCTCCAATTTACAGTTGAGGAAACTGAGGAAAAGATTAAATGATTTGCCCAGGTTCATATGGCCTAATAATCTGAGGCCAAATTTGAACTCAGGTTTTCATGGTTTCATGTCCAAAACTCTGAAAAGCTAGGTGCCTACAAATAAATACACAAATGAATGAATGAATAAATGAATGGGTGGATGAATGAATAGATGAATAAATAAATAAATAAATGGAATTTTTGTTGAGATAGCATACGTATTAATTAGCATCTGTGTATAAGCACCATAACACCCCTGCTGGCAGAAGGGTATATAACTGCCTAAGTTATTCATCATTCCTTCACAAATTTATTCAACAAATTCACTCAACTGAGCATCTACATTGTACAAGGCACACCATGCTATAGGAGACCATAAGCCCAAGGTCCTTTCCTAGATCTATAGGCTGGAACAGAGAATTTGTGGACATAAATCACTATAAGATCAAGTGAAATGTCAAACCTATGTTACAGAAGGACATCATTATTTCATCACATCCACATCAAAGTAGTATCAGAGGTTAAACAAGGGAGAAATCACGTCAATATTTTTTTTTAAAGTGGGAAAGGGGGCAGCTAGGTGATACAGTAGACAGAACACTGTCTCGAGAGTCAGGAGGGCCTGAGTTCAAATCTGGCCTCAGACACTTAACACAAGCTGTGTAACTCTGGGCAAGTCATTTTACCCCATTTGCCTTGCCCCGCCCCCCCCCCAGCCAAAAAAAAAAGAATGGGAAAAGATAGCAGAAAAGGTTTCATGGAGAAGGCATTTGAATTAAGTCTTAAAAGATGAGTAAGATTTTAACTGGGAAAGTGAAGAGCAGAGAATCTGGGGGAATAGCATGTACAAAGATGGAGACAAAATCCTTGCATGATCAAAACCTAGCTAGTCCTCTTAGAAAGGAATAGAGCACATTCTTTTCATTATTTTTGGTTTCTGTTTATCTTAACATTTGTTTCCTTCATGCCTCAGGGAAGGCCTTCACATCTGAACTGTCCCAAGACCTTGCTAGGACTTCAGTTCGGCCTTGTCTATCTGGCCCAGGCCCAGATGCTTTTCAGAATAAAGGTGTTAATTACCTCCTTAACACTTCTTTGTTATTCTATCAGTACTAACTGCTCTTAATTTCTCCCTGCCATCTTTAGACATTCTAAAACTGTTCTTCTAAAAATGGAGCTAGTTACCATTGCCCCTCTTGGTCAGGATTCCTCTCTTGTGCAAGCTCACTTCACAAAGAGGCCAATGCTTCTTCCCCTGGACATTTTAAACCAGACAAACAGAGCACGTTTTAAACAAAATTATACTGGTTTCTTCTGAGGTGTCAGTTTTCTCATATAGAAAAAAGAGTGAAGGGATTGGATTCAATAGTGTCTAGAGTCTCTACCAGATCTAAATCCTCTTATCCTCAACAAACATTGTTTGTTAATATTTAACAGTAAGATTGGTGAGGTGGCAACTAAGTAACCATGTATGATAACAACTCAAAAATCAGGCTAAGATCAAAATTGCTAATACTAAGAGACATACAACTTAAAACAGCTTTGAGGTTTTACTGCACACCTGGAAAAGTGATGAAGATGACCAAGACAACAAATAAATAGAAATAATCACTATTAGAGAGGTTATGGGGAAGACAGGCACACAGTATGCTGTGACAGAACTGTGATTTGGTCTAGTCATTGTGGAAAGCAATCTGGAATTAAGTGAGAGAAGTGACTGAATGATTCATACTCATACACAGACCCCAAGGAAGTCAAAGGCAATAAGAAAAGTCTCTCTTGTTACCAATATATTTGTAGTAGCATTTTTTTTATGTTAGCAAAGAACTGGAAACAAAACGGGTGACTGTTGATTAGGGAATGGCTACACAAACTGTGGTATATGAATATAATGGAATGTTATTGTGCTGTAACAAATTATAAATGTGAAGAATTCAGAGAAATAAGGGAAGATTTGTATGAACTAACATAGAGTAACATAAGCAGAATTAGGAAAAAAAATACATAAAATGAGGGAGGGAGAGAAGAAGTAGAGGAGAAAGGAGGGAAGGAAGGATGGATAGATGGGTGGAAGGAAGGAAGGAAAGAAGGGAAGGAGGAAGGAAGGAAAAAGAGTGAGGGTTGGAGAGAAGGAGACAGCAAGGAAGGATGGAAGGAGAGAGAAAGGGGGAAAGAGGGAGGCAGGAGAGAAGTTCAAAAGCAAACATAAAACTTTTCATAATTGATATTTTTTCCTGTAGGAAAGAAACACTTTGTTTTAATTTAATACACATTTACTAAGCACCTAAAATGACTGGTGCATTGTCCTAGGATCTGGGGATACAAAAATGAAAATTATCATGCTCTCTGCTCTTCTCACAAGGAACTTATAATCAAATGGTGGCCGTATCGATATGTACAAAATAAATAAGGCGCATTGTAGAACACGATGGAAAAAAGATGATATCAAGAGTACTCCCTTCTCACCTCTGGCTTCAAGGCTCAAAGTGCCACTTTCTATAACAAAGTCTTTTCTGCTAGTGTCTGCTCCCCACAAATTACTTTGGATTCATTTCATATAAATTTTGCATATACTTAGGTGTAAACATCTTGTCTCTCCTACCTAGACTATAAGCTCATTGAAGGCAGAGACTTTTCATTCCTAGCATAGTGCCTAGCACATAGTCACCACTTAATAAATGCTTGTTGATTAATTGACTGAATGATAAAAGATAGGTTGGATACTATTGGATTGCTTTAAATGGCAAGCTAGGGAATTTTTACTTGTATTAAGAAAACTGCTTTGGCAGTGGTCTGGAAGGTAAATGGAAAACAGAAGATGGTGGAGGCATTGAATCCAATTAGGATGTTGTTAAAAGGTCTAAGTGAGAAATAATAAGAACCTAAATTAAAGAGGTGGTGGCAATATGATTAGAGAAGAGAATGGGGGAGGGGAGGAAAGAGAAAAGAGGAGAGATGGAAGAAGAGGAAAAGGAAGAGAATTGAGAGAGGAGAATTGGAAGTAGAATTAAAAGAACTTGACAACTGACTTGAGAAAAATGATCATGAAGTTTCAGTCCTGGGATTAACAGGACAGTAAAGTTATCAACAAAATACCTATTTTGGTACAGACCAGTCTGGTCACCTGAATGACAAGAACCTAAACCCAGTCTGTGTAGAGAGACTTCAGAGCTGTTAGTGGTGACACTAACAAGGACATTATGTCTCCTCAGCAGGCTTCTGGGACATGGAGAATCTGTTTAGAGCTAATGCTACCACCCTGAGTGACTTTGCCAACTCTTAAGTGTTATTCCCTACAAGCATGGTTGGGCCAAACCTTAATTCAACAAGCATTTATCAAGTGCCTACTATATACCAGGCATTATTCTAGGTACTAAAGATACAAAGATAAAAAAAAAAATGATAGGATCCCCTTTGCTGGGAGAGAGGTGAGGAAGATGTAATTAATCCATAATTCCCCAATTATTGGGCCATAGGATCCCTGACTGTCTTTGTGTTGACTTCTATCCAGCTATTTATGACGAAGTCTACTCAAAAGGCAAGCATGCTGGGGCAGCTAGATGGTGCAGTGAGTAGAGCATGGGCCCTGGAATCAGGAGGACCTGAGTTCAAATCCAGCCTCAGATACTTGACACACTACTTTGTGACTTGGGCAAGTCACTTAACCCCAACTGCCCTGCCCTCCCCCTTCAAAAAAAAAAGGCAAGCATGCATTATCAAGGCAACCTCCTTTCTAGAGTAGACAACAAAGGAGTCAGCACTAACAAGGTATCCCTGGGCCCAAATACAGCATGTTTCTCATACCCTCAAATATCGTCAGTACTTTACATTTGTAAGGCAATTTAACTTTTAAGAGTATTTTCCCATCTGTTATTCCACAGTTACCCCTTGAGCACACAAGTGCTCACACATACACAGAGTTAATTGATACCTAAATATTATTAGCGTGGGCTTGAGAGTTAAGCTAAGGATATCATCAGCACAACCTCATCACAAGCGCTAAACCATGCAGTCCATCCTCAAGCATCACCACTGTTCACCCCATCAACTCTAGGCTCACAATCAGCACCATTCCTTTTTTTCTTTTTTTTTCAGCACCCCTCTTGCTCCCCAGCATGGCCCCAGTTGTCATGCTACCAAATTCCATTTTTCCTATTGCTGATACCTTCTAGACCAGAGTGGCAAGGGCTATGTAGTAGTGGCAAGGGCGCACAAAGAGCTCTGCTCCGCTCTTTTGAACACTTTTAATTTTGAGGCATCTATCTCAAGACACATCCTTTCATGCTCCTTGCCCACACCTCTTTTGTTTAGGCTGGTGATTCAGAGAATCAGCTGCTATCCCCAATTCAATCCATTCTATCAAATACCAGCAGAGGGCTTCCCTGCCCAAAGGCAAATAATCGCTCCCTAAAAACTGTGTTTATTCATGAACAATCACAATAATCTAATTAGGTTCCAGTCTAAGAACTTATATTCTCTATTATCACAAATAGAAAGGCCATGATTTGTAGACAGAATAACAGATTCAATTAGTTACCCACCTAGGGATCAAAGGGGCAGGACCTATACAAAGAAGGCCCCTTCTGCTTTCTCTATCATTGTTAGAACTCCAGAAAGTTCTCGATTTGTCCATCCCACTGTCAGCTCAACCCTCCCAGACTTGAAAACTCACATGGGTATGGGATCATGTCATTGTGGGGATCCCCAAAGCTTGTTTTACATGATGGGGGGCAATATACCTCTACTCTTTATTTCTTTTAAAGGAGGGCCCCGTATGGTTGGGAAAGGGGCAGGCTAGAGCAGAATCTCTTTAAATCTAACTTCTTTGTGCAGCTGATTCAGGGTCGTTAAGTTGAGCAGACTTAAAATGTGCATAGAAGGCTTCTTCTGGCCCTGGTATCCAGCCAGCAGCATGGCTGATGAAAGCATCTGGGTGTAATCCCAGTTCTAAAGAAGAGGGAGGTAGACAATGGGGTGGAAGAGAGAGAGCCTTTGGCAAACTCTCCAGCCAAGAGAGTGTTGTTGATAGCCATGCACACAGAGGAGAAGAATTAGGCAACTAATTAAGACGATTTTGTGAGCTTTAAATATTACTCGTTCTTGCCCCAGCTACCAACGATTCTCACTCAGTTTGTTCAATACTCTCACATTGATGTGGCCCTTTAAAGTTTAGAGACTTTTCCCCCAATATCCCCGTAGAATAGACAGTGCAAGTAGTTTTAATGATGTTTATAGATAAAAAAAAAAACTGAGCCTCAGAGAGGGTAAGGGATTTACCCAGAAGCACACATTCAGGAGGGGTCAGAGTCTAGGTCTTATGACCTTGAGTTCAGTGAATGAACTGCATTTTTAAATAGCATCCTTGGACACAATTTAACTGTTTATGTCCCCTTGATTTGTGCAAAAACCTCAAACTGCGTAAAATCTGTAGGCAGAGTCATCCTTAGGTTTTGGCAAATTAGGAGAATTACCTTGGGCCCTGGGCTTTAAGGGATTTCACATTGCTGCCAGAGCCAAGAGGCTGGGCAATGATTCAGGGAGTCAGGCCAGGAGAAAAGATGGTGTCTCTGGCCATCAGCCCATCAATTCCACTGGCACTAAAGAACTGGGGCTGGTTACCCTAAAACAACCTCCCTTACTTCACATACTCTTCAAGCCACATGCTTTCATTATGTGTCTTATATTCCCATTCAAGGCTGTCCTGGAGGTTCGTTTTTCACCACACTTCACATTTACCAAAATGTTCAGTGAGAAGAAGTCTTCCCGGTATGGTTTGTCTCTGACCCTATACCTTCCTAAGGATCTGAGGTCTAGGAAAATCTTGACCCATAATATTATAAATAAATAAAGGACAAATTACTTAGCATTAGAGGATCACACACTTAGAGCTGGAAGATATAACCAAGTCCCTCTAATCCAAGCCCCTCATTTGACAGATGAGAAGTCTGACACCCAGAGGGGTTACATGATTTTTCCAAAGTCACACAAGTAATGACAGTGGCTTTGTTTAAAAAAAAAAGAAAAAAGATTTACTCCAGGATTCCTTTAAAATAGGAATGTTAAATGAGTTGATTTATAAAAACTCAATTCACATACAATTTTTAAAATTTATTCCACTGAGTAAAGTGAGATAAACCTATACAGTACCAATATTTAAATGAAGAAACAGTCTGTGAGTGATACGAAACAATTAGCGAAATTACTAAAAAATGTCACCCCAAAATGCAACCACTGCTACTGTAATGAACAGAATTAGTTAGGTCATGTTACCTTCCCATTGTGATGCCATCTTGGCATTTCTTTTATGATTCACTTCTGTTTTGTCAATAATCTCTCCTGTGCTAGAAATCTGCATAAATACCTACTAAACTCACATCAATTCCTTCCTTCAGAAATTGTCTCATTCCTATAGACATCCAGGCTGGCCAACCAGACTGGCTAACCACTCCTTTATCCTAAAATTAAATTAGCTAATCCTTCATGATAGAAAAAGTATGGCCTCATTCTCTGAGATGCAAATAGGCCCACAAAGGAAAGGAAAACAAAATTCAATCCTAGTTTCCCGAGCTATCATTTCACAAATGCTACACAAAAGCTCTTTTTTTTAAGCAAAGGAATGGGAGAGTTCACGGTAATAATGAACACGATTACTCAAACAAGCTGGCAAATTTTCTAAATAGCTTACATACACACACTCTCACTCACTCACTCAAAAATAAAAAAGTTAACTTACAGAAGTTACTTTGTACTAAATTTACTCAAAGCTTCTTTCTCTCCACTACATTATCTCTTCTGGTTGATGATTACCTGGTTTTAGAAAAACTCCAACTATCCAAGATGAAAAGATGTACTGTTTTAAATTATTACTGCTGCTGCCTTCCACATGTGTGCGCAGGCGCTAATGCTCTTGGCATGAGGACTGGACCACTCTAACAGAGTCCTTGGTTGTCAGTGATACACTGACAATTGTTCTCATTCCTTTGTTGTCATTAATGAATGCAAGATGACTGAACATGAGAGTAAGCCCCTTAGACTGGCCAGAGTCAGGATTCAAAAGAGTTTAATGTTCCATTTGAAGAGAGGCAAAACCTGTTGTCTAGGACTGGAATTTAAATTACAACCAATTTCTTTGAGCTGCCATTTACTTTTTGAAAATTATAGTTGTTGTAGTCTAAATTAAGCTTGCTTCAACTGATGTAAGTCTGAACTAATAGATAGGTTTCCCTAGAAAAACAGCACCTGAAAACTGAGACTTTTTTCTTTCTCTTGGTCTTATTTGCTCATGAAGCCTCACATTGGGGCAGAAGGAGAAATATTTTCAAATAAACTGTCACCAAGTCCAAACATAGCAGATAATATTCATAGATTTGTGACCCTGAGATAAATCTTAAACCTTAAGAAGACATGGAAATGATCTCTGAGGAGAAATGACAAGATATAAAAGAGAGCTATGAGAAAGGGGAGAAACATGTTTTTCCTATCTTATGTAGAAAAAAAAATCTGCGACCTTATTATTATCATAATAAGGCAGCCAAGGGCAATCAGTACTGGGTTCAGATTATAAATTTGTTTGTAAAATCTTACAAAGACAGAGGTGAAATATTATGAGCAGTACTCTCTCATAAGATAACAAGAAACAAAAGGAAAAGAAAACGAAAGTTTAAAGAAAGCTTAGTAAGAAAGCCAACTAAACCAAGCCATTCAGGTCATTTAAAAATGAAACTATAAGGGGGGCAAGCCAAGATGGTGGCTGGAAAGCAGGGACTTGCTTAAGCTCTCTCCTCCAGGTCCCTCCAAACACCTGTAGAAATGGCTCTGAACAAATACTAGAGCTGCAGAACCCACAAAATAGCAGAGGGAAGCAGGGCTCCAGCCCAGGACGGCCTGGATGATTGCTGGGAAGGGTCTATCGCACAGAGCTGGGAGCGGAGAGGAGCACAGCCCAGCATGGGCTGTGCCAGGACCAACCAGACCGGGAGCCGGGTGGAACAGGTGGTAGGGACTTAAACCATTGAGCTGTGGCAGTTACCAGACTTCTCAGCCCACAAACGCCAAAGACAATAGAGAAGGTTAGTGGAAAAACTGCTAGAGTGAAAGGAGTGCATGGTCGGCCCTAGCCCCAGGGGCTGGGAAGTGGTGCAGCTCTGGGGCTGTTTCCAGAGCTCCAACTTCAGTTGCTTCTGGCCCCAGGCCCACCCTGTGGGAGGAATTAAATGGAGGATCAGAGCAGGAATGCAGAGCCTGCTTGAATATGGGGCATGGTTGGGGTTAGAGGTTCTTGGGGGAGGAGGAGCACTGGTGTGGCAGAGTTTGCTGTGTAGACATAGCTCTGAAAACAGCAGCACAGCCCCTAAAGCTTGGGACAAATTACTCTCTACAAGCAGTCATATCATGACCAAAAGCTAAAGGGTCAAGTAGTTGGCTGGGAACATGAACAGGCGGCAAAAACAGTCTCAGATTCAGACTCAGACTTCGTAATCTTTTTTTGGTAACAAAGAAGACCAAAACACACAGCCAGAAGAAGTCAACAAAGTCAAAGAGCCTACATCAAAAGCCTCCAAGAAAAATACGAATTGGTCTCAGGCCACGGAAGAGTTCAAAAAGGATTTAGAAAAGCAAGTAAGAGAAGTAGAGGAAAAATTGGGAAGAGAAATGAGAGTGATGCAAGAAAACAATGACAAACAAGTCAATGACTTGCTAAAAGAGACCCAAAAAAATACTGAAGAAAATAACACTTCAAAAAATAGACTAACTCAAATGGCAAAAGAGCTCCAAAAAGCCAATGAGGAAAAGAATGCCTTGAAAGGCAGAATTAGCCAAATGGAAAAGAAGGTCCAAAAGACCACTGAAGAAATACTACCTTAAAAATTAGACTGGAGCAAGTGGAAGTTAGTGACTTTATGAGAAATCAAGATGTTATAAAAACAGAACCAAAGGAATGAAAAGATGTGAAATATCTCATTGGAAAAACCATTGACCTGGAAAATAGATCCAGGAGAGATAATTTAAAAATTATTGGACTATCTGAAAGCCATGATCAAAAAAAGAGCCTAGATATCATCTTTCAAGAAATTATTAAGGAAAATTGCCCTAATATTCTAGAGCCAGAGGGTAAAATAGACGTTGAAAGAATCCACCAATCACCTCCTAAAAAAAATCCCAAAAAGAAAACTCCTAGGAATGTTGTCACTAAATTCCTGAATTGCCAGGTCAAGGAGAAAATATTCCAAGCAGCCAGAAAGAAACAATTTGAGTATTATGGAAACACAATCAGGATAACACAAGATCTAGCAGTGACAAAGAAGATCTAAACATACAGCCAGAAGAAGCTAACAAAGCCAAACAGCCTACATCAAATGTCTCCAAGAAAAACATGAACTGGTCTCAGGCCATGAAAGAGCTCAAAAAGGATTTGGAAAAGCAAGTTAGAGAAGTAGAGGAGAAATTGGGAAGAGAAATGAGAGTGATGTGA
Organism: Phalanger gymnotis; assembly: GCA_028646595.1. Lineage (NCBI taxonomy): Eukaryota > Metazoa > Chordata > Mammalia > Diprotodontia > Phalangeridae > Phalanger > Phalanger gymnotis. The sequence goes on from CM053622.1 coordinate 241,090,452, forward strand.
GAAAACCATGAAAAACAAGTCAAGGATTTGCTAAAGGAGACCCAAAAAAATACTGAAGAAAATAAACACCTCAAAAAATAGACTAACTCAAATGGCAAAAGAGCTCCAAAAGCCAATGAGGAGAAGAATGCCTTGGAAGGCAGAATTAGCCAAATGGAAAGCAAGGTCCAAAAGACCACTGAAGAAAATACTACCTTAAAAATTAGACACAAGATCTAGCAGTTCCCACATTAAGGGATCAAGGGGCTTGGAATATGATATTCTGGAGGTCAAAGGAGCTAGGATTAAAACCAAGGACCACTTACCCAGCAAAACTGAGTAATATGCTCCAAGGCAAAATATGGATTTTCAATAAAACAGAGGACTTTCAAGCTTTTTCAGTGAAAAGACCAGAGCTGAATAGAAAATTTGACTTTCAAACACAAAAATCAAGAGAAAAGGTAAACAAGAAAAAGAAATCATATAGAACGTACTAAAGTAGAATTGCTTGGCTTACATTCCTACATGGAAAGATGATGTGTGTAATTCATGAGACCTTTCTTAGTATTAGGGTAGTTGAAGGGAATATACACATATATAGACAGAGGGCACAGGGTGAGTTGAATATGAAGGGATGATATCTAAAAAAATAAAATCAAATTAAGGGATGAGAGAGGAATATACTGAGAGAGGGAGAAATGGAGAGATAGAATGGGGTAAATTATCTTACATAAAAGTGGCAAGAAAAAGCAGTTCATTCGAAGGGAAGAGGGGGCAGGTGAGGGGGAATGAGTGAAAAAATGAAACTATAAGGAGAACAATAAACATAAAATAGAAAAGATCTTCAGAGATCTTTCTAATAAATTCTCTTCTCCACCAAAGACTATGAAGCCACTACATTTGGACTTTAATAAAACAGTCCTGGATGTACTTGTAGAATAAGTAGAAATGTCACTGAAAAGTACAAAAGCAACTGGACCAGAACAAAGAGAAGCTTCCTAAATCTTTGATCAAATATCCTTTTGTAAGAGTGGTATCTTATATCATTACTTCAATTATAGAGAGCTCAAATTTCCCTATGTTAAATCAATCAGTCATTAGTCTGAAGTATGAACAAGGCCTAGATATTTCCACTGAATTAATGCCATGTCTAGGCAATCTGGGGAACAATTTTGTTTCTGATATGCTCTGGTTCCCCTAAAGTTTATTGAGTGAGTTCTCAAAGATATTATTTTTACTATTATTTCTGCTACTACTACTACTACCATTAGTTACTTACTATTGCCAAATCTTCAAAAAGCCTTGAGATCCACTTCTCCTAAATTCCCTTTTTACACACACACACACACACACACACACACACACACACACACACACACACACACACAGTTGGTGAAATCTCACCAAACAATATTCCTAAAACAAGAGGCAACTTCTAATACAAAAGTCTAAATATAAAGTAGGAAGGCTGATATTTTTAATACTAGCACCACATGAATATTTTCCTTCAACTTAGGATATCCATATCACAGCAAAGTTGTCATTGCTCAAAATATTTTTAATCTCCTCTTTAGGAACTGTTTTCAGAACTAATTTTAAGTTCTCAACAAGTTAGTCCTGCTAAGGACTCTGTTGGCATAACACATAATTTCAAGGGAAGTTTTTTTCAATCTCTATCTACTGACTCATTCCCTACTGTCTACAAATATGACCATGTCTCCCCCATTCTGAAAAAAACCCTCCCTTGTTCCTCTCATCCTCACTAACTCCATCTCTCAGCTCTAGGCATTTCCTCTGGCTCTCTCCCATGTCTAGAATGCTCTCCCCTCCTCTGTTCTAATGACTGAACTCCCAGGCTTTCTTTAAGTCTTAACTAAAATCCCAGTGTCTACAGAAAGCCTTCCCTAATCTCTCTTAATTCAAGTCCCTTCCCTCTTTTAATTATTTCTTATTTATCCTGTATATAACTTGCTTTACATATATTTGTTTGCATGTTGTCTCCTCTATTTAGATTGTAAGCTTTTTGAGGTTAGGGACTGTCATGTGAATCTTTTTGTATTTTTTGTGTTTGACACAGTGCTTGGCAAATAGTAGGTTCTTAATAAATGTTCATTGATTGATTAGTTTCAAAAGAAAGGTAAACTGCCCTCTCTCTGCTCATATTGATAAGTGAATTCCAGTTTTCACTACAATGCTAAATTCTTTGATCACTGAATATTGTCTTCATTTTCTCATCTCAAAATGACAGTTTTTTAAAAAGATTCTTTAGGATCTTAAATAAAAGTACTATTTAATGGACATGCAGCACTACAAATATATTCTAAAGTCATTTGTAAAGGATGATCCATTGACCCATGCTAAATCCTGGCTCTGCCACTTAAGTACCTATGTGACCTTAATCAAGCCATCTAAATGTGCTGGGCTACAGTTTTCATATCTGTAAAATGAGGTGATTGAATATTGGTCCTGAAGGACAGGTGACAAAACATGCTACTTTCTGCTTAGCAAAGAAATAGAGGATTGCCAGGGCAAAATGACGCATATGTTGCGAGATGGTGCCACTGTCTCAAGTGAATTTTTGTTGTTGCAAGGAAGGATTTAATTCTGTGGTGGGTAGGGTTAGGGAAGGAAGTGTTTTCCAGAAATGATTGTAATATAAAAACAAAATAAAATAAAGGCAAGAGTTTGTAATAATAAACCTGAAGAAATACCAGGACCATGGGATTTTTTTCCCATTATACTTTAATGTGGATACTGTCTCCATTTGATGGATATTATAACCTATCCACTCTTCAGAATCCTGTGTAACCCTTTCAGTCTTCCCATCTATATATTCTCCATAAGTGGTCTCCATCATTCAATCCTCATTATCAATACATAACCAACCCACGTCCCCTTCTAGTCATATATGTCTTTAATGATGCCTTTTACTCATTTAAATTGAGTGGCTGCCTATCCACAATAGGTTCTTCAGGTGATACACAAGCTTAATTCCTTAGAGATTTTTGTACTCCATGATTTATATGCATATGTAATTAGCAGAAGAACATTAATGTTAAAAAGATAAGATTTGGTTTCAGGGAGGACTTGGGAGCACTTTGTGTAACTTCTCAAATGCAGTTCAGTCCACCCTCCAACTATTCAACTCTGGGTCAGTTCTTTGGTCATGTGCCATGTCTGTCTGTATGGGGTGATGGATTAGCTCTGAGTATTACCCATTCTACAGTACATCATAGCCTGGGCAAAAGACTTTCTTTAGTCACTTGGTTTTGTTGTTGTTTTCCCATGTGGATACTTAAACTACTCTTTTTCGTAATTATAGATCTCACCAAAGAGGCTCCACAATGGACTAATGGATGCAATCAGCATAATGTCATTCTCAAATAGGAACATCTGGAAGAATTCATTATCTATAGGTAGTCCTTCCATGGGGACATCCTCTAGGGCAGTAGACTTGTGCCTCCTCTATCAACAATTCTTGTATGATTTTAACATACACGTGGGGAGACACTATGTCAGAGAATTGTCTTTAAGACTGACATTTTTTCCTCTAAATCAACTTTAAAAAATTTTTTTTAATGATCAACATAATTAGCATAGTGGTCTTTTATTCTTTGCACCTTTCAGTTATATGTGTGATTGTAAAAATGTGGCTTGCTCCAAATATGATTTGTGAAAACCTGCCTATTCTTTTATCACACATTTTTCAAGGATGTCCTAGATACATTTGTAAACTATTACCAGAAGATTTTTACAGAGATCAGAAAATAGGCATATGGATTAATAGGCATTGAAATTTTCCTAGAAACCTTTTCTCCCCCATTATTCAGAAGCTTTGTGCTCTTTCAGATACCTTGAGAATCCTTCAACAATGTCAAATTTTTGCTCCTTTCAGCATGGATATCCTCTGTACAGACTTGGTTTGGTCCAACTGCTTTTCCCATTTTTTTCTTTAGTGACATTCTACTTCCTCACACAGCACATCAAGGAATATGACTAACTGTAGTTGTTCCACTTTCACTGACAGAGAAAATTTTTGTTTAGAATTCTCTAGGAGATCTTATCCATTGTTTTTCTTTGTTGCCTTCTAGTTTCATTATTTTTTAAATCAAAATTTTTATTATGATCTTGAAAAACAAAGAAATATAAATATTTCAATATGCAAAAACCAGATAATTAAGATTGCATGACAAATTTCAAAGTTCTTTTATGAAATGCTTAGGTATTTAAAGAGCATATTAAATTTGATATGATATTGCCTTGCTAGTCAGTCAACTAGTATTCATTAAATACTTACGATGTACCAGGCACCGTGCTAAGTATGGAGAATACTAGGAAAGGCAAAAAAGAGTTCTTGCACTCAAATTGCTTAGTCTAACAGAAGAGACAACATGCAAACAGTTATGTGCATATAAGACATATACAGGGTAAACTGGGGGTAGTGTAAGAGGGAAAGCACAAAGATTAGGGAGGACTGAGAAGAGCTTTCTGCAGAAGATGGGACATTCACTGAGACTTGAAGGAAGCCAGGGGCAGAGATGAGGAGGGAGAATATTCTAGGCATGGGAGACTGCCAGTAAAAATTCCCAGAGTGGGGGGCAGTGTCATGTGTGAGGAACAGCATGTAGGCCAGTGTCTATACTCCCTTCTGAACCTACTTCTGCTCCATTCTTTGAATTTTTAATGGTCTCTTTGGTGCTCTTTTATTTTTTTTCTTTTTTCCACATCACTAGTATTACCCTTCCAAACCCTGTCACCACCATCTCCTAAAAAAAGCACTTGTAATAAAATATAGCCAAGCAAAACAATTTCATTCGTAATAAGCTTCAGATGATCTGGCTTAATTGGTTCTTTTACCAAGCTTTATGTAGTTTTATTCCCCTGCTGCTTCTGATTTTTTAAAAATCTTTCATTATCCTCTTCCATAAAATTTTGTTCTAAAATGATATTTCCCTGAGTCATTTTAAGGAAATCAGTATTTACTGGCCAAGGTAGCTCTTAGTGTCTTTTGGTTTTCTCATTCTGGACATATAATAATCATAATTATTATTATCATTATTATCACTATTGCTGGAATCTATATAATGCTTTAAGATTTGAAAATATATAACCACTGGTCTGTATCCCAAAGAGATCCAAAAAAGAGAGAAAGGACCTATTTGTACAAAAATATTTGCAGCAGCTCTTTTGTGCTGGCAAGAAATTAGAAGTTGAGGAGATGTCCATCAACTGAGGAATGGCTGAACAAGTTGTGGTATATGATTGTAATAAAATTCTATTGTGCTATAAAAAATGACAAACAGAATAATTTCAGAAAAGCCCAGAAAAACTTACATGAACTGATGCCAAATGAAGCGAGCAGAACCAGGAGAACACTGTATACAATAACAGGAATGTTGTATGATGAACCACTGTGAGTGACTTAACTATTATCAGAAATACAATAATCAAAGACAATCCCAAAGGGCTCATAATGAAAAATGCTATTCATCTCCAGAGAAAGAAGTGATGGCATCTGAATACAGATCAAAGCATATTATTTTTCACTTTCTTTCCTTTTTCTTTTGGTTCAAGTTTTCTTCCACAAAATGACTAACACGGAGATATGTTTTATATGATTTTACATGATTGCACATGTATAACCTACATCAAATTGCTTGTCATTTCAGGGGGGGAGGAAACTAGAATTTGAAACTTAAAACTAAATGTTAAAAATTATTTTACATGTAATTTAAAGAAAAATTAAATATTATATTCAAAGAAAAAAACTATTACATATATTATTTTGTTTGTATCAGTTAAGCTTTTGTGATAGTAATACTCTATGGATATCAATTCCTTAATTCATATTCCATTTTTCAGTATCGATAGGTTATTAGAGTAAGTTTGGTAGGGGCTATTTTGTTTGCATACCATGTCTCCTCATTTTTATTCTTCCAATTTGGTATTTTTATTTAACAAGTGAATAGTCCAATTGCATACAGATTCTTAATGTGTTCTCACCTCAATAACCAATTTTCTATTTGTTAAGATAGAATCTATTTCATATTTTATGATGTTAGCTAGTCAATAAGCATTTATTGACTGCTTACTATGTGCCAGGCACTGTGCTAAGTACTAGGGGTACAAAAAGAAACTAGATAGTTCCTGACCTCAAATAGCTCACAATCTCGTGGGAGGCAAACAATTTTGTACAAACAAGTTTTATATAGGATAAATAGGAAATGATTAACAGAGCGAAGGCCTTGGCATTAACAGAGTTTGGGAAAGGTTTCCTGTGGAAGATGGCATTTTAGTTGGGAGCCAGAGAAATCAGGAGATGGAACATCTTGTTCATGGCATAACAAGGAAGCCAGTGCCACTGGATTGAAGAGAATATGCTGAGATGCCGGGTATAAGAAGACTAGGAAGGTAGTAGGTGGCTTAACTTATAAAGGGCTTTGAACATCAAAGACCTTGTATTTGATTCTAGAGGTGATAGTAAGCCACTGGAATTTATTGGGTAGAGTGGTGACTTGATCTGATCTGTGATTTAGGAAAATTACTTCGGCAGGTATATGGAAATTGGATTGGAGGGAGATGAGATTTGAAGCAGGCATTCCTACCAGTAGGCTATTATTACAATAGTCCAGTTGTGATGTAATGAGCACCTTCACTAGGGTGGTGGCAGTGTCAGAGGAGAAAAAGAGGTATTATTCAACAGATATTGCGAAGATGAAATCAACAAGCCTTGGCAACAGTTTGGATAGGGGGAGAGGGGAGATAGTGAGGAGTCTAGGTAAGAGAGGTGGAGAACCTAGTCCTGGAGGCCACATGCAGCCCTCTAGGTTCTCAAATGAAGCCCTTTGACTGAATCCAGACTTCACAGAATAAATCAACCTAATAAAAGGATTTGTTCTGTAAAACTTGGACTCAGTCAAAAGGCCACACCCAAGGACCTAGAGGGCCACAGTGGCCTCAAGGCCACAGGTTCCCCACCCCTGGCTCTAGGATGTCAGCAAGATTGCAAGAGGATGATGGTGCCCTCCACAATAATAGAGAAGTTTGGAAGTGGGGAGAGTTTGGGGGAAAATATGAGTTCAGTTTTAGACATGTTAAGTTTAAGATGTCTTCTGGACATTCCATTTGAGAAGTTTGAAAGACAATTGGAGATGTGAGAATGAAGATCAGCAGAAAGGTTAGTTAGATAGGTTAGCAGACAGATAGATTTGAGAATCTTCAGCATAGTGATGATAATTAAATCCACAGAAGCTGATGAGATCAAAAAGTGAAATAAAGGGAGAAGAAAAGAAGGTCCATGACAGAACCTCACGGCAATACTTATGGTTAGAGAGCATGACCTAGATGAGAATATAGCAAAAGAGATAGAGAAGGAGCAGTCTGATAGGCAGGAGGAGAACTTGGACAGAGAGGTGTCCTAAAAAGAAAAGACAGTATCAAAGAGAAGAGGGTGATCAACAATGTTGAAGGCTGCAGAGAGATCAAGGAAAATGAAAACAGAAGAAAGGACATTAGATTTGGCAATTCAGAGATCATGGGTAACATTGAGAGAGCAGTTTCAGTGGAATGACATTGAGCACCACCCAACTTTCCTTTTGATTAATATTGTCATCTTATACTGCCTTCTGAACTTTTTAAAAAAATTAAATTTATCTTTAATTTGTGGAATAAAACAAGCATTTCCATAATATAATATTAAAAAAGATTACACATAAAACTACAAATCTATTGTGTACAACTTGCTATTCCTTTTAAATATATAATAAAGCTATCATATAAATTTACTTTTTTTATTTTTTCCTCCCCCCCACCCTAGAGATGGTTACCATTAGATACAAATATGTATATGTATATACCATATATGTAAAATCATTCTATACATACTTCTATTTATCAGTTCATAGAGTTTTCTTTGTAGCCTACAGACCACTGCCCTCTTACTTCTTGATCCTAATCCAGATTTTCCAGTATATTATTTGCCATCTTCCCATATTCCCACTTTTGCACTGAAGCTTCTCAGTATATGTGTGTGTGTTTGTGTGTATGTATGAATAGATGGATAGACAGACAGATAGATAGATAGATAGATAGATAGATAGATAGATAGATAGATAGATAGATAGACAGACAGACAGACAGACAGATAGATAGATATTTATTTTGGAAAGTCTACTGAATTCTTGTAAGAATTTCTTCGCTTCTGTCCTCTGCAAGAGAGGCTGATGTATCAGCTGCAACTATTTTCATATCAGTAATCTTCTTGCTTGTGTTCATTATGAGTACAGCCTTCTGAGATAAGCAAATGTCTTATGAAATGACGTTCCTTTGAAAACATGATAAAACTAACTCTGTTGACTTCCTTAAATGACTCTTCAAGGATAAACAGTGAACCTATTCCACCATTAAGCTATAATTATTCTACCAATTAGCTATAATTTCTTTTATCTTACATCTTTTTTCATTTATATTGAGAATGTAAATTCTTTGTTACAGGGAAGCAGTATTTGGGAGGAAATCATTCCACAACAATAGAGAGGTTTTTAAAAAGGAGACCAATAAAACATTTTAGGAGACTTATGATTGATATGATCTAGGTTTTCCAAGTTTATCCACGTACTTGTCATTGGCCAAGTTTCTAACATTTAGAATATCAATATCAAAATCAAAGTTCATAGATGGCCTAAAAGCTATAATTTCATCCATCCACCTGCATGAATGAGTGAATGAATGAAGCGTTTATTGAGAGCTTATAATGTACAAAGCTCAGTGCTAGGAACTAGAGATACAAAGAGAAAAGAAAGACAGCCCCCTTTCTCAAGGCTGCTTGTTCACTATCCTGCCACCATCGCTGCAGAAGCAGAAGGACTATCACACATTTTTCTTTGTTTCTTGGGTTTCTTGATATGGACAAAGAGGTTGTCACCAAGCATCCAGTTCATTTGGTGATGAACCAAGCTCTCTGTGCTAAATTAGCATGGTCCTTAGAAAGAGGATTCAGTCTATAACTGGATCTATATTCAAAGACTTTCCAGTATGGTAGAACCTACCAGAGCTCATGCTTTGCTGGTACAGCCTCTAAGAACACAGGGCCACCTCTATGCTTCAATGAGTCACAGTAGCAGAATTTCTGGATATGTTATTATAACTGTTACTAATACCATTGCAAAGTACCAGGAGTACATACAATCTGATATGGCTGGTACTGGGAACAAGGAACTAAATAAAGTATTTTGACTACCCATTCATGGGAAATCTATTTTTATTTTTCAGAACACTATATTAGAGAAGATAAGTTCATCATCTAATTTAGAGACAAAGAGTTGAGGGGGAAAAAAGCTTTTTAACCTGACTCACAGCTACCATGCTAACTTAAATGCAAGGTCATTTTTTTTTACTAAAAGCTCTTAAATCTGGATAGTCTATTTTGAGTTCATTTGGCTGCCACAGTTTCATCTCAATTGAGGTATATTTTTACTGTCTGGCACTCTTAAAGCCCTGTTGTTTAAGTGAAGGAAAAGACATTAGTATTCACATAAATCTTTACTACTAATTTAAACATGAAAATGAAAGTTTATATTGATCTGTCCTTTCTCTGAACTCTTTTAGGAGTTCTCGTCATACAGCTCATTTGGGTAATTAATAAGCCCATGCTTCTTCATGCAATTATTTTATATTGTGTCTCCCTTGTTTGCTACAAGATTGAAATCTCTTTGAGGACTTTGATGACTATTGAGTCATACTTGACAGATATTTGATACAACACCTTCACCTACAGAATTGAGCACAAAGTAGGTGATAAATATAAATTGATGGAATATAACAACATGAAATTGACGTAGAAAACTGTGCAGTGTAATAATTCAAGCAGATACCGAAGTGACCAGGAAAATCAGGTGGAAATATTAATGGCAGAACATACCTATCTTACCTCTTAGCAAGAGAAATAGTAGACTATAGGTGGGGTATGAAGCATGTGATATCAGACAGGGTCAATAGATTGGTTTTACTTAAATATATACATATTTTTGAAGACAAAAGGAATTTATTAATACACCAAGGCAGCACACTTTGGTGGACTGGCTAGGATTTTTTTAGGAGACATCTCACATCTGTCTTTTTTATTTTATTTTTAAATTATGGAATTTCCATAAATTCCAAGCATTTCCATAACATAATATAATAAAAAAGATGATTGCACATGAAACTGCAAATCTATTAGGTACACCTTGCTATTCCCTTTAAATATATAATAAAATTATCATGTAAATTTTTCCCCTTTTTTTTTCTTCCCTCCCTGAAAGATGGCTACTGTCAGCCATGGAAGGACTCTTTAGGGAAGGGAGTCAATAGGACATAACTGATATTTTTAAAGACTAAATGAAACATTTATTTTTTTAAAGACAAAATCTTGATTCTCAATTATTCCACTCATGAATTAGCTATGTCCTGACCTCTTTAATGTCATCAAAAAACATTAAGTACCTGCCACTACACTATATGCTTTGTACAAAGAACACTAGAGAGTAATGATCCCCTCTTGTCAGGAATTTACAATATGACAACACACTGATATGAAAATACATGTATAAATGTGTTAGACACACTAATTTATAAATATACATGTAAACACATGACTCTGTGTGTATGAAAATCCAATATATAAAAACTCCAATTAATGAAGATCAAAGATTTTAGAGTCATTAGTCATGCTGAAAACAAATTTTCACTGTATAAAAGGATGCAAGCTTCTTTTCATTTGTTCAACAAGACTGGAAAAAAATAAAAACATAGTTTATTTTCGAAGCTAGAGTTAATGTTTAAATTTACTACTAGGAAGATCTTGCCAAAGAATCTTCATTGTTTTATATGTAACTGAGTTCAGGGAATAGTCCTGACAGAATATATAGGAAGTATAGATATGTGGCAACTTACTCAATAGGAAAATGTAGGGTATTTTAATGGAAGCTATTGTAGTATGTTAATACTTAAGTTTCTTGCCTAACAAAGCAAAATAAGCCTAGAGATAAACAACCTTTCTTTTCCCGTCTTCCCCTGTTATTTGCTCACCCACCCCCAAAAAATTTCCTGAAAGCTTCCTTTGCAGTTTTCAAGTTGTTTCAAAACTTTCTAGAAGAAGATTTTTGGCATGGCCCTGGATTGCTTTTTCTTTTGTAAGTGTTCCTAATTCTCTCTCCCTTCCCTGACCTCTACCAATTAAGAAGTCAAGAAAAATCAAACCCATTACAAATACATGGGATTATGTAAAACAAATTCCCACCCTCAGCTGTTTCAAAAAAGAAAAAAACAGAAGAATATATGCTGCATTCTGCACTCTGAGACCATCAGGAGGTATACAGCATGTTTCATCATGAGACCTTTGGATTTGTTGTTGGTCACTGTGTTGATCAGTTACCATGTCTTTCACAGTTGATTGTATTTACAATATTGCTGTTACTGTATAAATTATTCTCTTGGTTCTGCTCACTTTACTTTGTATCAGTTCATACAAGTCTTCTCAGCTTTTCTGAAACCATCCCCTTCATCATTTCTTGCAGTACAATAGGATTCCACTGCACTCATATATGGTAACTTGTTCAACCATACCTCCATTGATGGGATGCCCCTGTTTATTAGTGTCCTTACCCAGAAATTACTTTGCATTTATCTTGTATTTAACTTTTTATGTAAAAGTTGTTTCTTCCCCCCCCCC
>CM053622.1:241102640-241156397 GCA_028646595.1 Phalanger gymnotis
AGATATATACACATATATACACATATATATACCACATATATACATATATACTATATATAAATATATGCATATATATATGTGTATATGTATATATATATATATAGTATATATATATAGACAGAGGGCACAGGGTGAGTTGAATATGAAGGGATGATACCTAAAAAAAATCAAATTAAGGGATGAGAGAGAGAGTATATATTGAATATATTGAGAGAGGGAGAAACGGAGAGATAGAATGGGGTAAATTATCTCACATAAAAGTGGCAAGAAAAAGCAGTTCTGTTGGAAGGGAAGAAGGGGAAGGTGAGGGGGAATGAGTGAATCTGCTCTCATCAGATTTGGCTTGAGGAGGGAATAATATACACACTCAATTGGGCATCTTACCCCACAGGAAAGTAGGGAGAAGGGGATAAAAAAAGCAGGGGATGATAGAAGGGAAGGCAGATGAGGGGAGTATTGAGGAAGTGTTTTACATAATGATACATGTGTGGCCTGTGTTGAACTGCTTACCTTCTTAGGGAGGGTGGGTAGGAAGGGAAAGGGGAAGAGAATTTGGAACTCAAAGTTTTAGAATCAGATGCTCAAAAGAAGAAGTTGTTTTTGCATACAACTAAGAAATAAGATACATAGGGAATGGGGCATAGAAACCTATCCTGCCCTACTAGAAAGTAAGGGGAAAAGGGATTGGTGTGGGGGATGGGGTGACAAAAGAGAGGGCTGACTGGGAATGGGGCAATCAGAATATATGCCATCTTGGAGTGGGGGGGGAGAGTAGAAATGGGGAGAAAATTTGTAGCTTAAAATCTTGTGGAAATCAATGTTGAAAACTAAAATATTAAGTAAATAATAAAATAATTTTTTAAAAAAAGAAGAGGTGATCAAAGGAAGGGCAGATTAAGAGAGGTAGTAGTCACAAGCAAAATAGACCTCTGAGGAGGGACAGAACAAAAAGAGAAAGAAGAGGATAAATAGAAGAAAATAGGATGTAGGTAAATAAACAGTTAGCAATCATAACTGTGAATGGGAATGGAATGAATTCATCCATAAAATGGAAAGGGATTGCAGAATGATTAGAAACCCAAATCCAACAATATGTTGTTTACTAGAAACATACTTGAAACAGAACGTTATCCAGAATTAAATAAAGGGCTGAAGCCGAATCTATTACGTTTCAGCTAAGGTTTAAAAAAAAGGCAGGGGTAGCAATCATGATCTCAAACAAAACAAAAGCAAAAATAGATTTAATTAGAAGAGATATTCAGGGAAACTACATTTTGCTAAAAGATACAATACACAATGAAGTAACATCCAAAATTTTTGCAGCACATTTCTCTGAAAAAGGCCTCATTTCTCAAATATATAGGGAAGTGTGTCAAATTTATACAAATAAGACCCATTCCCCAATTGCTAAATGATCAAAGGATATGAACAAGAGGTTTTCACATGAAGAAATTAAAGCTATCTATAGTCATAAGAAAAAAATGTTCTAAATCACTATTGTTTTGAGAAATGCAAATTAAAACAATTATAATATACCACTTCACATTTATCAGATTGCCTAATATGACAGAAAAGGAAAATGACAAATGTTGGAGGGGATGTGGAAAAATAGAGACAATAATGAATTGTTGATGGAGTTGTAAACTGGGCTAGCCATTCTGGAGAGCAATTTGGAATTATGCCCAAAGGGTTATAAAACTGTGCATACCCTTTGACCCAGAAATAGCACTACTAAGTCTGTATCCCGAAGATATTGAAGAAGAAGGAAAAGGACCTATGTGTACAAAAATATTTATAGCAGCTCTTTGTGTGGTGACAAAGAATTGGAAACTGAGGGGATGCCGATCAAGTGGCAAATGGCTGAACAAGTTGTGGCATATGACTCTGATGGAATACTTCTGTGCTATAAGAAATGATGAACAGGATGGTTTCCAAAAAGCTCGGAAGACATATATTAATTGATGCAGAGAGAAGTGAGCAAAACTAGGAGATCATTGTACATAGTAACAGCAACATTTTAATGATAATCATCTGTGAAAGACTTAGCTACTCTGATCAATACAATGATTCAAGTGAATTCTAAAAAAACTCACGATGATAAATACTATGTACCTCCAGAGACAGAACTGATGAACTCTGAGTGCAAATTGAAATGTAGTTCTTTCACTTTCTTTATTTCTTGCTGTTTTGCAACACGCATGATTTCACATGTATAATTGATATCATATTGCTTGCCTTCTAAATGGTTTGGGGAGTGGCTAGAAGGAGGAATAGAATTTAGAACTCAAAATTTAAAAAAAGAATGTTAAAAATTAATAATAATTTTAAAAGATTTTTTTAAAAGAAAAAATTTAATTTGCCCCCAAAAAAGGCCCACTTTTTTTTAAACTAATACTGTTATGCTCTTCCGGATTTCTCTCCAAAGTAAATCTGCATGTTGTCACCTCCTCCAGAATTTCAAATCATGTAGCTTAATGTTGGATAAACCTTTTTTTCTTATACTTCCAAAAGCTGTATTGCCAAAGGACAGCAATCGACTACAGTAATATTAGAGGAATTCAATTTTGCCAATTTAATGAAAAAAAATCATATTTCCATTTCCAATGTCAAGCACTGAAGCATCCAATGAAAGCATATATTTTCCATCCACTTGAATAATCAGTTCATACTTTCTTCTCTAAATCAGATTTCTCTTGAATCTCCACATTCTTGAAAAACTTGCAGTTGTATAGAATCCCATTGTTCTTAGGACCCCAGGATCAAGAGCAAGAAGCAGCTTCTTCCTCCTCCTAGTTCTCCCCCTCAATCTTCCTAGGGGTCACCCCAAATCCATGCCTTTTCAGTAGCTTTCCCCCACGCCTTAAACTCTGTCCCTCTTCATCTCCACCTCCTGATTTCATTGGCTTTCTTCAAGTCTTAGCTGAAGTCCCATTTTATGCAAGAAGCCCTTGCCAATTTCCCTTAATGCTTAGACCTTCCTTCTAAGATTGCCATCAACATTCTCCAGTTGTCTCCTGATATATGTCTTGTTTGTACATAGCTGTTTGCATCTAGTCTACCCTGCTAGATCTGAGCTTCTTAAGAGAAGGGACAATTTTTTTTAACTTTCATTGTATCCTCCCCGCTTTGCACAGTGATTGGCACCTAGAATTAATTGATACTTGGTGGTAATGATTAATTTAATTAATAAATGCTTACTGGTTTTATTTTAAGCCTTAGTCCCCTGGACCAATTCTCAAGGACATTCTCAATGCCTTTATAAAGTAAAAACTAACCTAGCCTGCAAAGAAGGGTTTTAGGATGTTAATCCTACCACATTTTATATTATAAGAGAATAGTTGCTCTCTATTGCCTCAAGGATCAAATATATATATATATATATATATTTCTCGGTTTGACTTTTAAAGCCCTTCCCAACTTGGCCCCAATGTAGTTTTCCATCCTTATTATGTTATATTTTGTACTAGAGTCTTTAGTCACTGGTTTTCTCTCTATTCCTCATGCATAGCCCTCCATCTTCTGTGTCTCTGTTTTTGTTCTGGCCATCCCCCCACCACCACATCTAGAATACACTCCCACCTCATCTCCGCTTCAGAATTCATTACTTCCTTCAGGACTCAGCTCAAGCACCACCTTTTCTAAGAAGCCTTTCTCAGTTCACTTCCTCTCCCTCTACTATGTATTTATCCTGTACGTATTTATCCTACCTATACTTTTAAATCTACTTGTTGTCTCACCTGATAGAATATAAGCTCCTTCAGCACAGGGGTTGAGGATTCTTTCTTTCTTCGTTTTGTTTTGGTCTTTGTACCCCTAGTGCCTACTAGCTCTACCTGGCACACAGTAGGTGCTTAATAGTCATTGTTGATTGACCAAATAGGCAAAGGGACTAAATTTGTGAGGACGATGTGCACATGTAGGTACTGAATCCTTCTGTCTCCTGCCTCTAGAAAACTCTTCCTCTCAGTTAAATGCACAGGAATTCTGCTACAAGGTTCCATGGGCCTGCACAAGAATTTTGTCTTCTCTGCACAATACGCTTCATCATATGTTACTATATCCTATGACTACATGAACTGAGGTAGAGGGAAAGGGGCAGGGATGGCAGGAAATCAAATCCCCACCTCCCTTACAACAAAGACGATACACATCCTAGGGAACTTTGGAGTTGCATAATCTTTATTTAATTGCATTGTTCTTCAGATAAAGAGAAATTATCCAGGCAATTAAGGATCCAGGTGAGATTTATCACCTGGGGAAAAACAGGTGTTTCCTTTAGAGTCATCTTTAAAGAATGTAAATAATGCTTTTTCCCTCAAAAAACCCTATAAAAAGAGTGCTTCTAGTCAATAAGGAAGAAAATAGGTCAATAGAAGAAACACATTCATAAAAATACGTTAGAATTGTTATGTAACATGTTCTAAAAATAAGTTCAGAGTATTTTGTACCAATTATTTGGACATCCAAGATGTTTATATTATTATCCTAAGAAGACTTTAAGTTAAAGAAGAAAAAAAGTTAAAAATTAATCAGTTGATTTACTTAGAACTAGGGATATACCTACTCTTTTGCATTTGTCAAAGAAAAAGCTTTGATGTAAGATTAAAATGTAAAAAAGAGTAACTAAATAAATATCTGCTAAATTATTCTCGTACTGTTAATAATTATAAATATTTCGATGACAGGACTCCCTAGAAATATGATGAACCTCATTTGAGGAAGGGAGACAACAAAAAGATTCCTATTCTCACCTCCATCTTGTGACCTTCTTGAGATACAGAAAAATTATAACAGGTTACTGATGTACCTCTAGTAGGTCTAAGCCATATAAAAATCTCCTTCCCTTCATGCCCCTGAACAATGCCCTGAAAGCCTTTTTGAGGCCCTAGGTCCAAGGCTCCCCAAAGCTTGGCAGAGACTGTAGGAGCTAGAAACTATTAAAACCAGAACAGCTAGAGGGACCCAGTTGCACATGTTGTAATTTCAAATTGAGTCTGTGGAATTGGCCCCTTGTGTCAACTAAATTGGAAAATGTTTTACAAGCTGATCTTTATGACTTGGAAAAAATCAAACAGCCATTGCTGTGGTTAACTCAATATTCTTTTTTCTGCTTAATCATAATAAGAGATGTCCAGATGGCTGTTTGGTAACATTTGAATCCATTGCATTAAGCTATAAACCCTGCTTTAAAAAAGAAACAGCATTTCTAAAAATGAAATTTTATACATAGCTGATTTTTCATGAGTCATCCCTCACTTTTAAAATTATAAGCAGATGAAGACTAATCACCCTTTTCAATTAGTATTTTTTAAATGCACTGGAAAACCAGCCTTCCTAAAGGCATTAGCCATTTTGCAGAATGCATAGTACTACTGTGATTGAATCTAACAGGGACATTGACATAGAATAAGCATACAGGAACTGAATATACTCTCTCTGCCCAATTCCCACACCTTTAATCTGGGAGCTGACATGATTTATGGCCAAAGATTTACACAGGCTGATGAAAATTGAAAACAAGAAAAAGACAAAGAGACAATTCCCAGAGCATATATTCTACTGGCAAAGAACTTTAGTCATTTATGAATGCACTGTGTTTGCCATAAAGTGATAGAACAAAGGTCTTTCCTTTTAATGAAAGTAGGTCTAAACCTAATAAACAATAAATGATGGCCCCAAATATTTCCCCTCCAAGCACATCGATTTAAGGTGAATTTAGCAAAAGGCTTGGATTTATTTGAACTAAGGGAGGTACCATATGGTGAGGGATGATGTGCTGTACTTGAGGGCAAAAAAAAAAAATCATGTTCACCTTAAATGGCATACTTGAAAAATTCTTGATTGTTATCAAAATTTTATATTTTATATTACAGACTCCAAACCAACTTAGAGGATAAAGGACCTTAGGTCCACTGTACATTTGGGCCTGAGCACTTTTGTCAAAGCATGCCCAGAAAATGATTCAGCTGACAGAGATTAGCCCATTTATGAGTGCATGTGGTGATCACTGAGCAGGCCGAGCTTTATCCATTTAATGAATATTGGTTTAAATCCAGAGGGGTATCCAGTTTAAAATAAAGGACTCCATTTAATCCTACCAAAGCCTTGGGGAGGGGTTAGGGGGAGGGAGAGGGGGAGGGGGAGGGAAGGAAACATCATAGTGCAATATTACCGTTGAAACCTCAAAGGCATTTCCAGCATGAGACATGGAAAATAACACATAAATCCCTCTGGGGATATCAGGATATGTGCACAGCACTGCACGCACATTGCCTGGAAACTATTTATGGGAGCTACTGAGGGAAAGAGAGTCAAGGATTCAGCATGCTTGCAAGAATGACAGCTGTCAAAGCTGGATGGGGCTAAGCACACCAATTAGAAAACTTTGCAGGCTTTTCTTTATTTATACCCAAATTATTTCTCTGCCCCAAATCAAGGACCTTAGAGGCCAGGAATGTCATTAGGAACCATCAAAAATATTGGTCAATATTAGTGCAAGTGAATTATGTTTATTTTGCACCTACCATTTAGACTTAACAGTGCAATCAGCATTCAGAGTGGCCAAATGGGCAGTACCGTATTACCGAAGCACCAGGAGATCATAGCATCACGAAAGTGCTAGCACTATCTCCAACTAGATTTTAATCATTCACTTGTAGCTTGTGTTTCAGACACAGTAGTGTAACTCCTAGAAAACCTGCAGTGTGTGCATAGATGGCAGGGGGTGGGGGGGAGGAAGGGAGGGATCAGGGACAGAGGGGTGGGGCACAGAAGGGCGGGTCATTGCAGAAGAGCGAAGAAAAGAGGTGCGGCTCTAAAGAAAAAAAAAGAGAAAGGGAAGTGTCAGAGGAGAGTATTAAAGAAGTAAAACAAATATTGGGGTTTTGTTTGTCCTTCTCTGTGCCAAGATGTGTAAATGCATCATGAACATACATTGAGATGTTTAGCATGGAAAAGAGAAGTCTCAGAGGAAAGCACCATGCCTTGAAGTATTTGAAGATCTCTCATATAGAAGACAGATTAGACTTCTCTATTGAGCCAGAAGACAGACCAGAAGTAATGTGTAGAATTTGTAGAGAATCAAATTTAGGTTTGATAGAAAAAACTTCCTAACAACTCTCAATAGGATAGATGGGCCGCAGTGAGAGGTCACCTCATTAGAAGTCTTAAAGCAAAGACTGGATGACCACTTACTTGTCAGATAGATTTAGCAGTGATTCTTTCTGGGGTATGGGTGGAACAAGATGGACTCCGAGGTCCTTTCCCACCCTGAGATTCTGTGATTTTTATGAATCTGAAAACAAAATCTTTGTTCTCAAACTTTCGGTAGGGAAAAAAAATCCTTATGAACTTCATAAAGTATTGATCAGTCAATAAACACTCAGTCAATAAATATTTATTAAATGCCTAGTATGTGCCAGATACTGTGCTAAGTTCTGGGGATACAAAGAAAAGCAAAAGACAAAAAGTGGGTTTTGATATTTTATGCTGGCTAGTTGCTATCTGGCTTGAGATTTTCATCTTGTACAATTAAGTGAAATCTCTGGATCAGCCCTTCAACATTCCATACAAGCATTATTATCCCCAAGGAGACAAAGGGAGGATCTAGAGCTCAGAAAGAAGGGATGGCTTACCCAGGACTATCATGAAGGAAAGCAAGCATAAGGGCCAGGTTTTAAATTTAATGCTTGAAATATAGTGGTTGATCAGGAGAATAGATTCGGCACACAATACATTTTAGCAAATGACCATAGTAATCTAGTATATGATAAACCCAAAGATCCAAACTTTGGGAACAAAAACTCATTGCTTGATAAAAATTGCTGGAAAAACTGGAAAACAGCATGGCAGAAATTAGGTATAAACCAACATTTCATACCATAGAACAAGAAAAGGTCAAAATGGGTACATAATTTACACATAAAAGATAATACCATAAGCAAATTAGGAGGAGAGCATAGGATAGTTGACCTGTTAGATTTATGGATAAGGGAAGAATTTAGGACCAACTAAGACATAGAGCATTACGAAACAGAAAACAGATAATTTTGACTATAAAAATTAAAAAATTTTTGCACAAACAAAATCAATGCAACAAAATTAGAAGGAAAGCAGAAGATGGGAGGGGGGAATTTATTGCAGCAAGTATCTCTGATAAAGGCCTCATTTCTCAAATATATAGAAAACTGAATCAAATTTAAAAGAATACACAGCATCCTCCAATTGATAAATGGTCAAAGAATATAAGCAGGCAGTTTTTAGATGAAGAAATTAAAGCTATCTATAGTCAATACAAAAAATGTTCTAAATAATTATTGATTTAAGAAATGCAAATTAAAACAACTGATATTCCACCTCCCACCTATGAGATTGGCTAATATGACAAAAAAGGAAAATCATAAATGTTGGAGAAGATGTGGGAAAATTGGAACACTAATACATTGTTGGTAGAGTTGTGAACTGATCCAACCATTCTGGAGAGCAATTTGGAACTATGTCCAAAGGGCTACAGAACTGCGCATACCCAGTGATCCAGCAATATCACTACTAAGTCTGTATCCCAAAGAGATCATAAAAAAGGGGAAAGAACCAACATGTACAAAAATATTTATAGCAGCTCTTTTTGTGGAGGCAAAGAAGTGAAAATTGAGGGGATACCCATCAGCTGGGGAATGGCTGAACAAGTTGTGGTATATGAATGTGATGGAATATTATTGTTCCATAAGAAATGATAAACAGCAGACTTCATAAAAACCTGGACTTACACTAACAGAGCCAGGAGAACATTGTCTACAGTAACAGCAACATTATGCAATGGTCAGCTATGATAGACTTAGCTCCCCTCAGCAAT
Organism: Phalanger gymnotis; assembly: GCA_028646595.1. NCBI lineage: Eukaryota > Metazoa > Chordata > Mammalia > Diprotodontia > Phalangeridae > Phalanger > Phalanger gymnotis. The sequence continues at coordinate 241,111,492 of CM053622.1, forward strand.
ACAATGGTCCAGGGCAATTCCAAAAGAGTCATGATAGAAAATGCTATCCATGCACAGAGAAAGAAATATGGAATCTGAATGCAGACCAAACCATACCATTTTCATTTTTTTATCTGTTTTTTACTTCTTGTGGTTTTTCCCTTTTGTTCTGCTTCTTTTTTCACAATATGACTAATGTGAAAATATGTTTAACATGACTGTACATGTATAACCTATGTCAGATTGCTTGATGTCTTGGGGAGGGAAGAAAAAGAGGGAGAAAAATTTGGAACTCAAAATCTTACAAAAAATGAATGTTGAAACTATCTTTACATGTAATTGGAGAAAATAAAATACTATTGGTGCAAAAAAAAGAAAGTTATGGTGTCCAAAAATTATTTCTAGGATTGTTGAAATTTTTAATAAAATATAGGAAACCCCAATTTTGAACAGTATGTGTAAAGTGAAGGGGAAGCCAATATTTATATCTTCTAGAAAAATTCCTAAATTCCTAATTCCTAAAGCTAGGGGTATGGAATCTGTGGCCTCGAGGCCACATGTGGCCTTCTAGATCCTTGGGTGTGACCTTTTGGCTGAGTCCAAGTTTTACAGAGCAAATCCTTTTACTAAGGGGATTTGTTCTGTAAAGTTTGGATTCAATCAAAGTGCTACACTTGAGGACCTAGAGAGCCACACGTGGCCTTGAGGCCACAGGTTCCCCAGCTCTGCCCAAAGCTATTTTCTTAACAAGGTTGTAGGTGAACTAGCTACAAAGATCTTTCCCAGGCATCATGTACCATAAGTTGTTGTTCAGTCATTTTCAGTCATGTCTGACTATTTGTGACCCTATCTGGGTGGTTTGCCATTTCCTTCTCCAGTTCATTTTACAGATGGGAAAACTGAGGCAAACAGGGTTAAGTGACTTGCCCAGGGTCACACAAAGTGTCTGAAGCCAAATTTGAACTCAGGAAGATGAGCCTTCTTGATTCCATGCCCTGTACTCTATCCTTTGTACCACCCAGCTGTCCTATGTGCTATACAAAGAGTATAAATAAAGAGTCATGTCAGAGCTAGACACTCAAACAGGAGTTGATATCACCTAGTCTGCCACCTGTCTAAGCAACAGAGATAATCTGACCACCTCGGGAACAATATAACTCTCTAGTTCCTTCCTTATTGATCACTAAGAGACACAGACCCATGAGTCACCTTCCCAGGGTTTGTATGTTTCCCAGAAACATAGAGGTAAGACAGTGTTCCCTAGACCTGGACTTGAAGAGTCAAGTTTTAAGTGCTATGTACTAACACAGGCATCCCAGTACAGTAAGGGTGGAGATTCCTGGTTTATACAGTCCTGAGAGCACTACAACTGGGTAGTACGATGACACTTCTCTCAATGATACCATGCTCGATTAAACAGACATCCAATAGCCAGGTCAGATCAACAGTGTCAGAGCAGACCTGTCACTGGTTCTAATATGTTCACTTCCTTATAGCGTGAAGCAAAGTAGAATGGAAAAGAAGACCTAAGCTGATGAGAACCTATCCCCAATTAGAGGACTGCAGCACTGCTTGGCTTCTTCTCTCCTGTGCCTATGCCTATACATTTGTATTCTCCATACCAGCATACTTGAGGGTCATTCTGGCAAAGCACTCTTGCACAGGAAGGATGGCTTTCCTAGATCGTATGTGGTTTTGTTTATTCCCTGTCTAATTTCATCATAGCTGTATGGGAGGGGATGTCCTAACTGGGAGATGTGTGATCAGTGACACCTCAACTGGCATTCAACTTGCCCACATTCTTTGTGTAGCACTCTGGTGTCAGCCACGGTTGGGAAAGATAGGGGATCTTCCCCCTTCTCTAGCAGTTAATCTGTGAAGCTTTCTCCACTCTAGCTTCTCTACTTTTTGGCGCACTGGCCAACTGGCCTATTGGCACATGGCATATACTACTGTTGGTTATCCTTTGTTTTCAAAGAGGACCAATGACATCACAAGAGTGATGTCTTGACTCATGCATGAATTGGATTTAAGTGAGGCAGAGTTGTACAAAGTCATCAGTCTCATTCTTTTTTCCAGAGTCACTGAAGACCAATGACAAAAGTGAAGACAACTGATGATGGCCTGGGATACAGTGGATGACCCTGGTGTCTTCAATGCCTAACAAGCTCTAAGAGCTCAACAGCACATGCTTCAACCACCTTCATGATCATTGAAACAAACTGTTCTCATCTGCCCATTCCGCTTTGGGGAAGTCTTCATATGCCGGGGGTAAACACCCCCCTAACTCACAGACAGGTTTGAGGTCCATCAGTCACTCTCAATGTGGTTTAGCCTGGCTGCTGAGACAGTGTACCAGGTGTAGCTGATACACATGCTACACACAGGTAAGAGTTCAGGACCAGGTAGACATCACTTTTCAGGCAGCCCTGAAAGGGGCTTGGCAAGCCCTCACACCAGAGGTACTCATCCCTGAACACCACATATACCTCGCTTATACTACTGGTCACATCATGAATACTTGGACCTAGCTTCCTGAACTAGCAATGTATTTAGTCCTCAATTAAGATAGGCATTGATTAAAAACTATAATTATCTTGGGTATTACTGCAAAATGGATTTTCTACATTTCATATCTTTATAGATTTCTTTGTCCTGTTGAATGTCTCGTAATTTTCATTTATTAATTTTTGAGACTAATCTTGGTTCACCACCAGTAGGCTACCCACTCGATGACAAAGTTCCTTGACCAAAGCAACTCATGAAAAAAAGAAGATTATAAAGCTATCCTTAGTCCTGTGTGGTCCTCTTTGCTTCTATAGCGAGTGGCAAAGTAGAGGAAAAGGCATAGAAGGTGCTAAATCATTTTTAGACCATCGATAAACATTAACTTAGCTTTGGGAACCGTAAATATAAGATCCTTGTCCAGTCACCAACAAATGTACATACTACTTAAGTATCTGAATCATATCAATCTGGATTGATATCAATCTGACTGTAAGTTAAACCAGAAGGCAAAAGAAAGTAAGAGCTGAAAGGGGGCCTTACAGCTTCTCCTGAAGGAGTTGGAGGAGTAAGATTTATCATGCATCCAAAGGCGAAAAGCATCGTTTCATGATATGCTTAATCATCTTATAGAACAGTGCTCGTGATACGCATATTTATGAAGTCCTAAAACATTGTAGAGCCATAAACACTCAAGAGAATTTAGTCTAACTATCCACATAGGAAAAAAAACAAATGGAAGAAGATTGCCTCTTGTTCAATCAATGAACAGTGTTTGTCAAGTGCTTAATATGTGCCAGGCACTGAGATCACAAATAAAGAGAATCAAACAATCTCTACTCTTAAGGAACTAAGAGTCTAATTCTAAGAATCTGCCTACGAGCTAAGATTACAAGTACAGATATAAGTGTACATAAATTAGACATAAAGAGAATTAAACACAAATAAATTTTAGATAGGGCAGCTAGGTGGCGCAGTGGATAAAGCTCTGGGCCTGCAGTAAGGAGGACATCTTCATTAGTTCAAATTCAGCCTCAGACACTTACTGTGTGACCTTAGGCAAGTCACTTAACCCTGTCTGCCTCAGTTTCCTCATCTGTAAAATGAACTGGAGAAGGAAATGGCAAACCACGCCAGAATCTTTGCCAAGAAAACTCCAAATGGGATCATGAAGAAACAGGTACAACTGAATAAGAACAACAAAATTTGGGGTAGTTAGGAAGAGAGGATAGACACACTAGCAAATGGAGGGAACAAGACAGGCTCCATGTAGAATGCAGTGCTTGAGTTTCACCTTAAAAGAAGAGAGGGATTCTATGAAGTGAAAGCGATGAGAATATATTCCAGGCCCAGAGGATAGCCAGTACAAATGTTTGGAGAAAGGTGAGACATGAAGTATCATAGCTGAGAAAAAGAGAGAAAGCCAGTTGGGCTGGATCCCAGAGAGTGAGTTGTACAATGAGGCTGGAAAGCGAAGTTGTTGATTGACTATCATGTGAAGTGGATGGATAACTCATAGAGCTGGGCCAGGAGCACACATATCTTAGACAAAGACTGCAAGCGGTCAATGAATTGGACAGAGAATTGAATAATAGAAAAGGGTATACTGGATTGCCTTTGAGAAATAGCGATTCTTTTAATAACCTCAAGCTTCCCCCTAAGAAAAAGGGCCCAAGCTTTGAACATCAGTATTCTCCCCCACAATGCTGTGAGTCATAGATTACCAAAGGCACAGACTACAAAGAATTAAAGAGGCAGGTCACCCAAAGGTCGGTGGAAAGGAACTTATAGGCATGGGTAAGAAGACTGCAATACTTTACCAACAGAGAATGGCATAGGAAAAGTGGCTTAAAGGATATTATCAGAAAGGAGATAGGCTAGTGACATTTTTAAAACAAACAATAAGGAAGGTTTAACCAATGAGCAGCCTACATACTCCTTGGTTTCCATGAAATGTCAAGTGATGTAAAGGAAAGTTCCAGAATGTTGGGCTAAATTGTGTGATTTTGTAATCCTCTATGGTGGATGTATGGAAGGACATAGACAAGAGGAGCTGTTTATGTGTTCTGATCTGTGCCATTACTGGGAATATATACACTGATGAGATCAAAGATACACTAAAGTATCAAAATAGGAATATAGCACACTTTCGCTATATTAATCTTCCCGATTCATAGCTTAGGTCATGTTCCTTTCCTGCTCTAAAATCTTCGATGATTTCTCATGATCTGCCAAATAACATCCAAACTCTTCATCACGGCATTCAAGGCCCTCTATATTCTGACTCCAAATTATTCTATTGGCCTCAACTTTTACAACTCCTCAACATTAACCCTATATTCCATGTAATCCTGACCTTGTTTTCCTCATCAGTAAAATGAAATGCCTATTATGCCTATGATAAGCACTGGGGATACAAATAAAAAGAATGAATTAATCCCTATGTTCAAGTAATCACTGCATTCTGACAGAGAAAACAAGTACTCATTTAAGAATATATAGGATGAATAAAAAGAGAATAAAGTCCAATATGTAAATACAAGGTAGGTAGGCAGAGCAAGTACTAATGGTTGGGAGACATCAGGAAAGGCTCTACTGAGAATCTCGTGCTTGAGCTGTGTCCTGAAGGAAGAAAGGGATTCCATGAGGGGGAAGTGACGAGAGGAAGTGAATTACAGGCATAGAGAATGGCCAGTGCAAAGGCACATGGACAATCAGTCTGCCAACAAAAATTTATTAAGCTCCTACTATGTGCCTGACACTATGCTAAACATTGGGGATACAAGTTAAGTCAAACAATACATGACATTAAGGAGTCTACTTTAAAATGGAGGTGATAACATATTAATAAATAGGTACAAACAAGCAGGGACGTACTGGTAAATGTTTAACAACTGGCTGCGGGGGGAGGGGGAGGAATGTATCCCTAACACAATAAGTTTAATATACATTACTAACATTTTCTCCATCACTTTCTTAAGTTTAGTAACCACAAAACAATAAATCAGACCTAATTTTTTGTAGCATTTTCTAATAGCTAAAGTTTAATGCTCACACTGAAAATTTAACAACTGGCTCTCCCTAACTAGTACAAGCTCATTTGAGCACACCCATGCATACATTATAACCAGAGAATATGACAGTCAGTCTGAGAAGGGAAGAACCCTGCCAAGAAGAACACCAGGAAAAGCCTCCTGTAGAGGATGATATTTGAGCTAAATCTTGAAAGAAACCGGGGAAAACAGGAAGGACTTGTAAGGGGACAGAGCATTCTAGGTATAGGGACCAGGCTGGGCAAAAGCCTGGAGATGGAGTCTCATATGTAAGTAGCAGCAAATAGTCGGTATTGATGGATCATAGAGTGAATGGAGGGGAGACAAATGTAAGAAGGCTGAAAGAGGAGGAAGGGTCCAGGGTATGAAAGCCTTTAAATGCCAAACAGCGAGTTTAGGTTTTTATCCAGCGGGTAACAATGAAGCTTATTAAAAAAAGGGGATGACACCATCAGACCTATGCTTCAGAAAAACTGTATTAGCAACTTACCCAAAGATGGATTAGAATAGAGAATAACTTGAAACAAAGGCTTGTTAGAAGACTATTGCATACAAAGACCCCAGACAATTCCAAAAGACTTAGGATGAAAAATGCTATTTACTTGCATAGAAAAAACTGATGGAGTCTGAATGCAGATCAAAGCATACCATTTTTTTTACTTGCTTTATATCTTTTCATGGTTTTTTTTTAATCTGTGTTTTCTTTCACAACATGACTAAAATGGAAATATGTATAATCTATATCAAATCATTTGCCGTATCAAGGAGAGGGGGGAGGGAAGAAGGGAGAAAATGAATTTGGAACCTGATTTTTTTTAAATGTTAAAAATTGTTGTGTAATTGGAAAAAAATATTTAAAAAAGAAAGACCATTGCAGTAGTCTAGGTGAGAGGTGATAAGGGCCCGAACTAGGGTGGTATTTACATAAATAGAGAAAAGGGGACATTTATAGGAGATGTTAAAGGTAAAAAAAAAAAACAAACAAGATTTGGCAATGGATTGGATATGTGAGGTGACAGTGAAGGGTCAATTATAACAGTAAGTTTTCAAGCCTGGGTGACTGAAAGGATGGTAACTCCCTTGATGGTAATAAGAAAGTCTAATAGAGAGTAGGGTTTGGGGGCAAAAGATAAGTTCTGTTTTGGATAGGTCACATATGACATACCTCTAGGATATCCTATATGAGATATCCTAAAGACAGGTGGTGATACATTACTGTAGCCCAGCAGAAACTAGGACTACATAAAAAGATCTGGCATAAAGATGAAACCGAGAGAGAAAAGGTAAATTATCCAGGTAGAGATGTCCAATAGTGTCAGATATTGAAGAGAGGTCAAGACAGATCAGAATTGAGAAAAGGCCACTGGTGGGGCAGCTATACAGATAAGAGTACCGGCCCTGGAGTCAGGAGGACCTGAGTTCAAATCTGTCCTCAGATGCTAGCTGTGTGATCTTGGACAAGTCACTTAACTCCCATTGCCTCCAAAAAAAAAAAAAGAAGAAGAATAGGCCACTGAATTTGGTGATAAAGAGATCTCTGATATCTTCGAAGAGAACAGTGTCAAATGAATAATGAGTCAGAAATCAGATTGTAGAAGGATAGAGGCACAGAGTGTTAGCTTTCTCAAGTCATTGCTAGCAGGGATGATGGGTAGCTAGGGGGCACAATGAATAGAGTCCTGGGGCTGGAGTCAAGAAGATTCATCTTCCTGAGTTCAAATATGGCCTCAGATTATTATTATTGGCCTTATTATCTGTGCGACCCTGGGCAAGTCACTTAACCCTGTTTGCCTCAATTCCTTATCTACAAAATAAGCTGAAGGAGGAAATGGCAAACCAGTCCAGTATCTCTGCCAAGAAAACCCCAAACAGGGTCACAAAGAATAGGACATGACTAAAAAACAACTGAATGACAACAAAAAGCAGGGATGGTGCAATCAAGTAAAGATTTTTTAAAGGATGAAGAAAATATGGGAATGGTTATAGGCAGCAGGTGAAGGAATTAATAATTAGAGAAGATTGAAAATAAGAGAGAAAGTAGAAATGATGGGAAGAGGTGAGACTCAAGGGTATGTGTGGAGGGGTCACTTTGGCAAGAAGAAGGGAAACATCTGAAACATAGATTAAGATGTTTGAATGATGTGAGATGGGTATGTGGGGAGGATGAAGGAGTACCATGTGTGAGAAATAAAGAGAAGGCCAATTTGGCTAGCCTTAACCTGGCTACGAGTCAGTATTTCTATGTGATTAGAATTTCTCACAACTTAACTACTGTGCAGTTATAAACCAATTCAAAATATATGTGAAAAGACATAGATATAAATGCTTTATTTTCTTGTCATCTGTTTCAAATTATTTAAATATCTTAATTTCAAATGTTTTAAATAAATCCATGTGTGTTATATGACTAGAAAATACTAAGAAAATAAAAAATACTAAAATATTCTGGAGGAGGGATAGAATTTGTGTATATTGGAATAAATATATTGACCTTTTTAAAAAAAAAAATCGTGAATGTTCAGTTCAATTCATGTGTTTAGCTTGATCCAAGAGGGCTTGTAATTAGACTTTAAATACAAATTCTTTTCTCTAACTGCACTAAATTTTATCAATACTTTATGCAATTTTTCAGTTCATCTTTGCCATGAAATCTACTCCATTTGCCTTAGGATACATTTCTGCCAAATCTATTCTATTTTCATTCAGTTATCCTCCTTTCTATTATAAAAGAAATCTTATCATGTAGGCTTTTAAAACATGTAGGGGCTGATTAGGTCCTTTCCAGCTCAGATATATATGCATATACATGCACATATATACCTACACATGTATGTGCATAAAACATATATGTGGAAATATGCCTTATGCTTTTCCCCTCCTGTACCATTTTTTAAAATATTGTTCCCTTACCTGTAATGCCCTCCTCTCAGCCCAATCTCAACTTCCAGCTCATAAAAATCCTACTCATCTTTCAAGGCTCATCTCAAAAATCACATTAACTCACATTTATATCATGCTTTACTGTTTACAACATGCTTGCTTCAAATAACTCTTTGAGAGAGGCAATGCACATCTAAAGAAACAAGAACAACAGAGAAACAAAGGTTAAGTGACTTGTCCAAGGTCACACAGCAAATAAATGACATAGCCAGGACTCAGAAGCTAGTTTCTTTTTTTTAATTTGTTTTATTTTTAGTTTTTAAAATAAAATAAGCATTTCCATAACATAGTACAACAAAAAGATGATTGAGAAGCTAAGTTTCTCTGACTCCAAATCTAGGGCTCCCTCCACTAAAACACATTGCCTCCCCCTGCACCAGATCGCTCCAGCTAAAAGGGATCTCTTTTCCTCTGAATTCTTACATTATTTTGTTTGTAGCACTTGTATGGCACTTACCACACATATGTTAAGAGTTTCATTTTTTGATGTATTTTTTTCTCTTCCTTACTAGAATTACAAACTCTATGAGGGCAGCAACTTTCTCTTGTAAGACTTTCCATCCCCATATCAAACACTGTGCCTTGGACATAGGTGATAATTAATAAGTATTTGTCGAATGAATAAATGAAAGCTACAGTCTAGAGGCACCATGGTAAAACCACTAGACTAACTGTCGGGACAACTGTATTTGTGTCTGGCCTCTGCCACTAATTGTGTGACATTGGGCAAGTCGTTTATTCTTCTCTGATCTTGTTTCCTTTATACTAAAAAAAAATGAGGTTTTTGACCAAATGATTATAAAATCTTCTCCATCACTAAAATTCTTAATTAGTCTAAATCATTACGTAAAGGTGGTGAGTCAGGAGACACAGCTTCTTCCCAGCTCAACCAATGACTTTTCATAAGACCACAAGCATGGACTCATGCATGTTTAAAAAGTTACCACAGTGCTTTGAGATCCCTTGATGAAAGGCAACATAGAATCACTAAATACAAATTAACATTCCATCCCTGCTCACAGAAGAAATCTGATTTCAGCTTATAATTAGCAAAGATAAGACAGCCAGAGTTGGAAGGAATGTTGACAACCCTAATAGCTGGCAGCAGCTGTGGGGCTTTTGGTTGCCTAGTTTAACCCCTGACAGGGCTGGCTGACATCCTAGAAAAACCCCCACAGTCACAGGCCCATAATCGTTGGAAACTTGGACTTGATATGCCATTCAAACAGCTTCTCAGCAGGAATTTTCCAGATGCAGTTCCTTGCATTGGAGCCCACAGTTAGGACAGAAGTGTATGAATCCTATGAACCTATGAATCCTAGAGATTCTCTTCTTTGTGCTCCTCCTTAAAACAATGGTCCAACTTTTGAAAATGGCTACATGATGGATTTATTATACACTTAAAAAGAAAAGCAAGCTCTTCAGAACAGAAATGTGCAGTTTCATCTACAATCTTCTTCTGCACTACAGTGTAGATGGAAATGCCCATTTTACTTGGTTTAGTTGATGTGAGTTCATAGTTCTCTAAAGGAAAAAGTAGAATGAAGGTAATTGAACTAATAGTTAAAAAGCAATAGATCTACTTAGAATTCGTTTTTGTTGTTGTTCACTAGTCGTTCAGTCACATCTGACTCTTTGTGACCCTTGGACCATAGCATCCCAGGTCTTTCTTTCCTCTACTATCTCCCAAAGTCTGTCCAAGATCATGTTCGTTGTTACCATGACAATATCTATCTATCCAATCTCTGTTGTCCCCTTCTTTTGCCTTCAATCTTTCAATCATCAGGGTCTTTTCCAACGAATCCTGTCTTCTCGTTATGTGTCCAAAGTACTTACCTTCAGTATTTGATGTTCCAGTCAATAGGCTGAATTAATTTCTTTAAGCATTAACGGATTTGATCTCCTTGCTGTCCAAGGGACTCTCAAAAATCTGCTCCAGTGCCACAATATGAAAGTGTCTGGACAGCACAATTAAAAACAGAAACATCACCTTGCTGACAAAGGTCAGTATCATCAAAGCTATCATTTTTCCAGTAGCAATTTATAACTGTGAAAGTTGGACCATAAGTTAAGCTGAGTGCTGTAGAATTGACATTGAATAAATGGGGGGAAGAAGATGGAGGGAAATATAGTTAGCAAAAGTAACTCTGAAAAAAAATTTGAAGCAAGTTTCTCTGATAAAGGCCTCATTTCTCAAACATATTGAGAACTGAATCAAATTTATAAAAAGAGCCATTCCCCAATTGATAAATGATCAAAAGATATAATCAGGTGAAGTAATCAAAGCTATCTATAGCCATATTTTTGTACTACCTCATACCTATCTGTTCTAACAATTCGGCTAGCAGCTGCTATGGGGGTGTAAAACCAACAACAACCAGCTCACAGAAGCTGCAAGCCCAGGTTCTTTTGATCTGCTTTACTAAGAAAAGCAATGATAAGGGGTTAACAATCTTACTTTAATCCAGCATACAAACACCATTCACTTAGTTCAGGGGAAAAAGCCAGCACCCTGAACTTCAGAGCAAATACAAACAAACTACAAACACCTACAGACAGACTTTGTGTGATTCAAATCCCAATTCATAGTTACCAGAGTTTAATCAAGTCTGAATGTCAGGGCAAGCTGGAGGGCTCTTGACTATGGCTGCCTGCATCAGCGCACCACCAAGAGTGAGAGCCCCAAGCAAATAGCTCTGTCTTCCCTTTTTATGCACTCTTTAGCTGTCATGAAACAGTCATCTGAGCGACCAGAACTTAAGCTCTTACTATTGGCTCTGGAGTTAGCACCTCCCCCTAGGACCTTGAGGGCTTCGAGCCCACATCAGACTTAGCACCTAATAGCTAGGGGTTTGGGGCCTACTTGGGAGAGAACATACAATCAGACCTCCTTTCACTGGCTCCACCTGAAGCCCCACCTTAGTTACCAATTCACACCCACATAGGCTTAGCACCTAATAGACAGGGATTTGGGCCTGGGGCTTAGCACCTTAGTAAGACTCAATCAAAGCCACTTAATTAATCATTTTAAAACAGTAAGAAAGTCCCAACTTAACTGATATTACACTATTAGATTGGCTGATAGGACAAAAAGGGTAGATAACAAATGTTGGAGGGGATATGGGAAAAATGAAACTTTATTGCACTGTTAGTGGAGTTGTGAACTGATTCAGCTATTCTGTAGGGCAATTTGGAACTATGCCCAAAGGACTATAAAACCCTAGTAATAATACTACTGCTAAGTGTGTATCCCAAAAGAGATAAAAAGCAAAAAGAAAAAGGACCTATATGTGGAAAAATATTTATAGCAGCTTTTTTCTGGGGGCAAAGAATTAGAAAATAAGGGAAGGCCTATCAACTGTGGAATGGCTGAACAAGTTGTAGCATGTGATTATGATGAAATACTGTTGTATTATAAGAAATGATGAGCAGGATGCTCTCATAGAAACCTGGAAAGACTTACATGGGCTGATACAAAGTGAAATGCACTGTGTCCAAAGGAACAGCAATACTGTAAGATGATCACCTTCGAATGCTATTTCAGCAATACAACAATCTGAGGCAATTCTGAAGGACTTAGGATGATGGATGCTATCCATCCCCAGAGAAATAACTGATGATGTCTGACTACAGCTTGAAGACTATTTTTTTTACTTTCTTCATTCTTCTTGAGGCTTTTTTATCAATGTTTTCTTTCACAACATGACTATTATGCATATGTTTTGCATGACTACACATGTATAACCTATATAGAATTCCTTGCCCTCTCTATGAGGAAGGATGGGGAGGGAGGAAGGGAGAGAATTTGGAACTCAAAGTTTTAAAAATGAATGTTAAAATTGTTTTTACACACAACAGGAGAAAATAAAATACTAAATTAGAATTTTAAAAAAAGAAATTCTTAACTAGCTTCCAGAATTCCAGTCTGCCCTCTATTGAACTGATTTTTTTAAACATTTCTAGCTTAATCTTCTTAAAACACTGATTTCCCCTATTCAAAAACTCTCACAGTCTCCCTAATTGCCTACAACATCCAAGCTAAACACTGCCTGATTTTCGTAGTCCTCTAAAATCTAGCCCTACTCTATCCAACGTAATTTCCCAACACTCATAAACACAAAGCCTCCGTTCCAATAAGAATAATATCCTACCTCTCTTGCACACCTGTCATGCTTGCTCTTTCCCCCACTGTGTACTCCCCTTCCCTTTAAAATGTCTTCTTTGACCTCCAAGTCTAGTGCTTCTATCCTTACCTCTTACCCTAATGACCCCACAACACTTGCTATATAGCTATTTTAGAATAAAATATAACCTTTGCAAAAAGACTGTCTCTGCCTATGGCTTTCAAGGAAAACCTAGATGAGAACCTGGTACCTCCCCTCTCTGATGTTTATTTTATATTAAATTTGCCTTTGCTATTGTGGAATTTAGGTTTTATTATCAGGGTAACTAAATTGGTAAAATACTGAGTGGGATGGTGAAGCCCTCTCATGGAATCTGGATCATGGCTTTTCTGTAAGTTGAGTGGAATGAATGGGTGTGGGGACTTTTCAGCGTGGCTGGGGGCTTCTGATTGTCAGCTAGGCCTAAGTTTTGAATCACCTGGCTTGTAGGAATCTGAAACTTAGAGCAGCCTGAACCCCCCAGCACAAACATTGCCAAATAAGGATAAAAGTGTTTTTAAGAGTTTGGCATTGGCTAAATTGTACCTGGGGTAGTAGATTTCCACATTTACATTGTAAGCCTGAACTCCATCAATGAGAGTAAAAGGCCAGTGGTGGGGTGGTGGTTGTTTGTGTTAGGGTATAAAGCTAAAGTTCTGCCCTCTGGGCACCGCCTCTCCCTACCGATTGTCTGTTAGTTAGGAGACCTCCCTTTCCCACGAGATCTTAATAAAATTCATTTCTACTTTCTATTTGAGTAGCCTCTGAGTAATTTTGGGTGAAGTTGCTGTCCCACACAATACCAAAGATATAGTCTACTCTATCATTGATAAAGCCTTTGACAAAGCCTCTCCAGATGTTCTGGGAGAAAAGAAGCATCATGGGCTGGTTTATAGAACTGTCAGATAAGATTTGGACCAATATAGAGGAAATTTTTGGTCAGATATTGGATAGTCTAGTAGAGTTCTCTGGTCTGTTCCAACTCTAAGATTCCATGATTCTCATGACTCATGGCTAGTGAATAGCTTCTCCAGGATTTTTGGTCTTGTTATATAAACATGATTTTGTGTGAATTTTAACTGAAAAAAAGTTAATTTTATGTTATTATATTATGATAATCTTATATTAAGGTATGTTGTATATCTGAACTAAAGAGTATCATCAGGGATATGCTGGTAAATAGTTAACAACCAGGCTCTAAAAAATGTGACATGATCAGAACTGGGTTCGAAGAAAATGACTTCAGTGGCTGAATGGAGAATGCATTGGAATTGGGAGAGATGTGAAGCAGGCAGACCCACCAGCAGGTTATTGCAATAATTCAGTATGAGGTGATGAGGGCCTGTACTACAGTGGTGGCAGAGTCAGAGGAAAGAAGGAGAAGTATTCAGAAGATGTCTTTGCTAAAGTGAAATTGGCAGGCCTTGGCAACAGGCTGGATTTTGGGGGTGAGATAAGGAAGAATCCTGGATGACTCCTAGGTGCAAACCTGAGAGATGGGGAAGGTTGTGTGTTGTCCTCTATAGTAATAGGGAAGGTGGGGTGGGGTGGGATGTGGGGGCTTAGGGGGAAAGGCAATGAATTATGTTTTGGACATCCTGTATTTAAGATGTCTACTAGATATCTACTTCAAGATGTCTGAAAAGCAGTTGAAGATGTATGGTCAGGGACTTCTAAAGAATCTGTTCATTTAGACTCTTTTAATTAGTCAGTAAGCATGTATAACTACATGTCAGGAACTGTATCAAGAGCTAGGGATACAAAGAGAAAATGAATGTCATCCCTGCCCTCAAAGGGCTTGTGTTTTGTTGGGAGATACAACAAAGAACACACATAAAGATATACAAAATGCACAGTAATCTTGGCAGGGGAAGGCATTAGCACCTTAGGGATCCATAAAGGACTTATGTAGATGGTAACATTTTAGTGAAGCTTTGAAGGAAATTAGGATCCTAAGAGGCAGAGATGAAGAAAGAGTTCATTCTAGGCTTGAGGGACAACTCAAGCAAATGCATAGAGATTAGACATGGAATGTGGTGTGGGAAGAACAAAAAGCAGGCTAGTTTGCTTAGACTGTAGCATGCATGAGGGGAAGTGGTATATAATAAGGCTGAAAAGGTAGGTTAGAGCCAGACTGTAAAGAGTTTAAAATATCAAATAGAGGTGTTTATACATAATTATAGAAAAAACAAGGGGCCACTAGAGTTTGCTGAGTACCATGTGGCAAATAAAGAAACAATTCGACAAAGGGTCTGTGAGGAAGATTGCAGGAAATCCAGAAGGGTCAAGGCGATACTGGGATGAATGTTAATTGTAATTCCAGGGCTATCTGGGACAGCCAGTTCCCAGAGAAAGCAATCTAAATTATCAATAGCCAGATGAAACAATGCTCTAAATGCTAATAATTGGAGAATTGCAAATTTTTAAGGCAACTCTGAGATTTCATCCCATACGCTTTAGATCAGCAAAGCTGACAAAGAAGAAAAATGAAAATGCTGGCAGGACTATGAGAAAACAAGTACATTAATGTACTGTTCAGTGGAGCTATGAACTGGTCCAGCCCTTCTGAAAAGCAATTTGGAACTATGGCTAAAAAGCTATTAAGCTGTGCATACCCTTTGAACAGGTGATACCACTACTAGGTTTATACCTCCAAAAGAATTCAATTCATATGTATGGAAATATTTACAGCAGCTTTTTTCATGCTGGCAAAGAACTGGAAACTGAGGGGGTGGGGGACCCATCAATTAGGAAATAGCTGAAAAAGTTATGGTATATGATGGAATACTATTATGCTATAAGTTATGGTATATATGATGGAATACTATTGTGCTATAAGAAATGATGAAAGGAATAATGCCAGAGAAATCTTGGAAAACTTGTATGAACTGATGCAAAGTGAAATAAGCAGAAGTAGGAGGACAATTTATACAATAACAATATTGTAAAGTCAAACAACTTTGAAAGACTTAGGAGTTCTAATCAACACAATGACCAACCACAATTCCAGGGAACATATGATGAAACATGCTACCCACCTCCTGACAGAGAAGTGATAGATTTGGGATACAGGTTGAGACACACATATGTATGTGTGCACACATACATACACATATTTTGTATATTTGGAAACAACCAATGAAGGAATTTGCTTTCCTTGATTATTAATATTTATTTGTTACAAGGGTTTTACCTTTCTTTTTTTCCTTCTCCAGTGGGGAAGGGTAAGAAGAGAAAATAGATTTTTGCTGATTGAAAAAAAAATCAACTGAGTTTTAAAAAAAACCTTCAGTGATATACTTAATTGAGCCAAGCTAAAAACGAAAACAAAACCTTAACTTGGCTAAGAGGAAAGTTAAGCGTCAATGAACCTAACTGATTTGTTAAATTGTCAGTGGCCTGTCAGAAAGGTAAAAAGGGACAAGGAACCAGTAACTGAATTGTACTGGCCAACAGGGTTATGGTTTTTTAACTGATTTTTCATAAATTAAAATAAAAGAGAAAGACTATATAATTATGAGGCAATAGTCTTAATGTCATTTTCTGATTTGCTTTCCTGAGTTTTTCATTTTTTTCAAAATATTTAGTAATTTTTTTAAATAAATAGCTTAACTTTCATTTATAAATTTAACTTTCATTTATAAAGTACAACTATTCTGTGTGCAGATGACAAACTATATAAAAGGAAAAATATGCTCTTGACTGTATGCCTCTGTTGGCATCTCTTAGATAGATTTTAGCCTATAGAAAGAAAGGCAAGATGTCATGAACCTGATGAGCCAGATATAAAAAATAAATTTAGGAAAAAAAGACTATTGGCCCAAGACAATTATATCATCCTTGTTTGTAATTCTGAAAAACTGGAAACGACCTAAATGTCAAACAATGAGCAACAGCTGAACAAACAGATACATCAATGTAAAAGAATATTGCAATACAATTAAAAAGAGAGATCTAAAGAAACACATTAAAGTTTACATAATAACATGAAATTTAAAAAGAACTAGATAAATATGTTTATTACAACAAAATAAAAGGAAAACAAATATAAAAATGAACTGACAAATAATAGAAGGAGGTACAGCTAACTATTCTCAAGGAGGGAAGAACTCAAAATTATTTCACTATTTGCTGAAGATCTTTTAAAATTCTAAATCAATTCTAAATATAAGTTAGGATAATTTAATTCAACAAGCATTTATTAAGGACCTACCCTGTACCTGGCATTGTGCTAGGTATTAAGGATAGCCCTGGGGATACAAATACAATTTTTAAAAAATTATCCTTTCCTTCCAGGAGCTTACAATCTAATGGGAAAAGACAATATACAAAAGAAAGTTGAAAAGCCTGGGTAGAAATACAGGTGAGGGGTCAAAGCTATCTGGCCAAAGAGAACAAGATGGGAGAGTTCCAAAGAAGTACAAAGTAGGGTAGCTGGCAAGAAATGGGGGAGAAGATTGTGCTGATCCCCTTTGTTAAAAAGAGGTTCTATAAAAGGTACTCCTATAGAAGTAGAATATGCATTTATTCTAATTTCAGAGAGATGATCTGGGAACAATGCCCATAAGCTACAAAGAGGGAGATTTTATTTCATAAGAACTTATTGATAATTTTTGTTGTTTAGTCATTTTTGGTCATGTCCAACTCTTCATGACCACATTTTAGAGTTTTCTAGCAAAGATACTGGAATGGTTTGCCATTTCCTTCTGCAGCTCATTTTACAGATGAAGAAACTGAGGCAAATGGGGTTAAGTGACAACCCAGGGTCACACAGATAGTAAGTGTCTGAGGTCAGATTTGAACTCAGGAAGGTGAGTTTTACTGACTCCAGGCCCAGCCCTCTATCCACTGTGCCAACTAGCTGCCCTCCTGATATTTAGAGTTATCCAAAAACGGAGTAGGCTGCCTTGTGAGATAGTGAGTTTCTCATTCCTGAAAGTGTTCAAGCAGATGTAGTATAATCACTATTAAGAGATGAAGGGGATTGTGTACTAAGAATGGGATGGGATTAGATTACATCGAAGGTCTCTTCCAACTCTAACATTCAACAATTCATTTTGTTAATTTATTATATTGTTTATTTTATTATCTCTTTGTTATTTAATTATATGATGTTTATTACTATTTTATTAATATGCATATTATTGCGAATGCTCATAAAAGTCATAAAATGTACGTCCCAACAATTATCAACAACATAATTTCTGTTCCTCAGTGTTGTCAGTGTTCCTAACAGTGAGATGAGTATCACGATGCAACTTGGCCTTCAACCAACAAATAAGAAAGATGTTTAGACAGAGAAAAGAACTTACAGAACAGTTCCTTAAATTTTCAACCAACTTATCTTGATAGATAAACTGGGCATTTCATAGTCTATCAATGGAAGGCTGTGAAATTGTTTCTCACATTCATTATCTTCAATTGATTTGTCTGGAGCTCTTCTGCCCTATTCCCTGCCCCCATTCCCCAAGCTTCTGGCAGCATGACTAAGAAAACAAGGGGAAGCTGGACCTGAATTCCTTTCTCCGGCAAATATGGCTCGAGGCAGAGTGTGTTATTTTAAATATTAACATGAAGGGCTTATTGAACACACAGAATGGGTGACCAGTCTTTAGGCTGATGGTATTGTTATCATTGTTATAGTCCAGTTATTTGGATCATCTATGATTTTCTGTCCTTTTTCACAATAGAATTTGATTTTTTTTTTTTTTTGCTTTGGAGAGACTTGGAGATAAGTTAAGTAAATGTGCATTTATGGCCATAGCTAAAGTGGGCAAGCAAAATGAGGACAGATAATGACAAGCATGAAGAAAGAGGCTATAATTATCTTTGCATGTTCTGTTCTCTCAGCAAACAGCCCACAATAAGCCTCTTCAATGGACACAGTCAAGATACCTCATACAGATGTTTCTGAACTTGATGGCTGTTAACAACCACCCAAAAGGCTGACAATGACTTCAGACTTATTTTGGTTGAATCTTTCCTGCAGTTCACTAACTCGTATTCTTTCAGGAGGTGCAGAAGGAAAATGATCTGTCCTGAAATTGTTTTTTTTTTTTTCATTTGGAGTGCACTTAGCACGTTAGGCTGTAGTGATTCCATGAGGATGGGGCAGAGGCAGCTATGGAGGCTGCTAATGGACCCCTGTGTCTAAAACAATAAGTTGAGGTGGAGGTCACAGCTGTGGCCCTTTCTCTCCTCCCTGGTCAGAAAGATTAAGAGCTGGGTTTCAAATCAATTTCCAAGCATCCATATTTAACATATTGACATTTGGAAGCCAAAAGGAAATCCTTTTTTTGGAATACATTTGCATTCCAGAGGGGGCATGTTGGTTTCAGATAACTACTTGGCTGTTCCTAAAGGCTCTTAGGCTCAAAAGAGGTAATGTATGTAAAGGCCTTTGGCAAATTTTAAGCATTGCGGAACTGTCAAATATTATTATTGCTTTTTATTCTATTCAGTAGCAGTGTAATACTAGCTTATATTTACAAAGTTTGTGTTTATAGGGTTGCAAATTTTAAAGATGTGAAAAGTGTTTTCTTCACAATAACCCTAAGAGACTCCAGTCTCCCTTTTAAAAGAAAAGTTTAAAATATGAACAAAATAGGTAAGAAAAAGAGAGAAAAGTAATATTTTCACTTTTAGGAATGCCATTAGGTGGATAACTGAGATATTTAAGCAAATTTAGGTGAGCGTCAAGACGTCAAAAAGAGAAACAAGAATATACACAATGAAATAAACATGATGCCCCCCTCCCTTCCTTGCAGATGTGGATGACTCTAGGTATGGAACACTGCAAATATTGTCAGATGCAATTAAGGTGTTGGTGAGTTTTGATGAAATGCTTATTTGATCTTTCATTTCTTAATATTCTATTTCTCCATTTCATATAAAATATGGCAAACTAGGTAGAGGAGAGGGCAGAGACATTTGAAAATGAAGGCACTGCCTATAGGAAAATAGAGGAGAAAGGAATTAGAGAAGGAGGGGTGGTGATAGAAGGGAAGGCAGATTGGGGGAAGGGGAAATCAGAATGCATGTAGTCTTGCAGTGGGGAGAGGGAAGAGATGGAGAGAAAATTTGGAAATCAAAATCTTGTGGAAGTGAATGTTGAAAACTAAAAACAAATTAATAACAACAAAAAAGAAGAAAATTAAGGCATTGTAAATACAAACTACATCTTTTAAAAAAATTGTCAGTTGATTTTCTCCTATGGTGCAGGAGAAAATAAAGTAATCCTACAATTCTCAATAAGAATCTGAACTGAAACATTTCAATGAACATTCTGTCCTATTATTTTCTGACAAACCTAAAATCAGATCCCTTTTAAAAATTCCAGTCATTTTAGAAATATTCAAAAGGTCATGCCATATCCTGGGCTTAAATTACATTTGATATCCTTTGTTTTTCAGATTTTATGTGGACCCCCAAAGAAGCTGTCACATTTTTTGCATTATCAGCACCCCTTAGAAAAAATGATTAAGGAATTCAAATGTCTGAGAAAAATGTGGCTCTTGGAGATGACTGACATGAGCAATGAAACTGTTCAACCAAAACAAATCCAAAACAAGTGAACTGATACTCCAAGAGAATCAAGGCATCTTTATTTCCAACAAGAAATAAATCACTATAAGTGCAATTCTATTGAGACAATCCTAAGTGGAGCCTGTTTCAATTAAGAGTCACAGCCAGGTAAGGAAATGTGTACTTTCAGCTGCCCTGTACATGTTGGGTTTTTAGAATGGGACAGGAGGGGACCACCAGAGCTTGGAATAAAACAAAAGCTTATGGTTAGGGCAAATAAAAAACTCATATACCCTTTCAGAAAATTTAGATTTTTAGACAGTTACTTGGGGCAAACTCTTTTTTTCATGGAAGGAGAAGATAAACCTCTAGATTTCATCCCTCCCCCACCCATACTCATTTATTATAATCTCATACACTGTGCAGTTACTCATTCAGTCATCAGAATCTGACTTTTTCAATCTAATGGCCAGGCAGCCATGGAAACAGTGGATAAACTCTTTCCAATTAGGCCATTAAGGATATTGGTTTTGCTTTACTGTTTAACGGGAAATGTTTGTTGCTAATGCCAGCTTGATGTCCCTAACCAAAGTAATGGAAGTAGAGCTCCCTGTGCTCTATCCAAGGAAAGGAAGGCTGAGCCAGGCAGTCTCCCTGAGAGGTTGCTGCAGCAGGTGGCTGCTGTCATTGGTGGGGGCCGGGGAGGACAGGGGGAGGTCTTGTTTCCACTCATTCTTCCTCTTTCTCCCCCTCACTAAACAGTGTGGGTGTGAGTAAGGCAAGTTGAAAGAAATTGTGCCCTTTGAAGACTAGAAATGTGCTGAAAAGCAGTTCAGGAAACTAAAGAGGCTAAATGCTACCCTAAAAGACACTTATTTGATCAAGAGATCTTAATTTCCCAAAACACTTTCCAGAGGAGGACATGCTGTAATTTATTGACTGAAATTCAGGTAGAGAAACTGCATGGCTGGAGGTTTTATATTGCTTTTATGTATTTATGAATAGCTGGGATGTAAAAATGGAAAACAACAGATCTGCTCATTGGCCCTGTACAATCTGTCCCCAACCTAACTTTACAGCCTTATATTCCTTTGTTCCCCATAGGAGCTCTTCATTCCAGCCAAACACCCTCCAAACAGTCCTTAAGATATCCCACCTCTACACCTTTGCTTACCTGCACCTGGAATAACACCCCCACTGTACCTTTTCCTACCTTTCCTTCAAGACCTGGCTAGAACCCTACCTACTCATGGGTAGCTAGGTGGTACAGTGGATAGAGCACTGGGCATGGAGTCAGGAAGATCTGAGCTCTAATCAAGCCTCAGTGGGGTAAATTATCTCACATAAAAGTGGATAGAAAAAGCTTTTTGTTAATAATGGAAGGGAAGAGGGGCTAGATGAAAGGGAATGAGTGAATCTTGCTCTCATCAGATTTGGCTTAAGGAGGGAATAACATACACACTCAATTGGGTATTTTACCCTACACAAAAGTAGGAGGGAAGGCAATAAGAGAGGGGAGACGATAGAAGAGAGGGCAGATTGGGGGAGGAGGTAGCCAAAAGCAAACACTTGAAAAGGGACAGGGTCAAAGGAGAAAACTGAATAAAGGAGGACAGGATAGGATGGAGGGAAATATAGTCTTTTACAACATGACTATTATGGCAGTTTTTTATAACAATACATGTATAACATATATTGAATTGCTTGCCTTCTCAAGGAGGGTGGGTGGGGAAGGAAGAAGGGAGAGAATTTGGAACTCAAAGTTCTAAAAACAAATGTTAAAAAAATTATTTTTACATGCAACTGGGAAATAAGATATACAGGCAATGGGGTATAGAAATCTATCTTGCCCTACAAGAAAGTAAAGGGAAAGGGGATGGGGGGAGAGGGCATGATAGAAGAGAGGACAGACTGGGGAAAGGGGCAATCAGAATACATGCCACCTTGAGGTGTGGGGCGGGGTGAGGGGAGGTAGAGATGGGGAGAAAATTTGGTGAATGTTGAAAACTAAAGATAAATTTAAAGAACTTGGTTATCTAAAAAAAAAAATAAAGGAATCCTTTTTCAACCTCTCCTAAAAAAAAGAAATGATGATAATCAGGATAAAAAATCAAGCCTCAGACATTTATTGCCTTGTAACCCTGGGTAAGTCATTCTGTTTGCCTTAGTTTCCTCAATTGTAAAATTAGGATTAATTACAGTACCTACCTCCCACGGTTGTTGTATCAAATGAGTTAATATTCATAAAGCACTTAGCATAGTGCATGGCACATAGTAGTAACTTAATAAATGTTTGTTTCCTTCCTTTCTTTCCAAAACCATCTCTGATCATTCTGTATAGGAATGGTCTATTCCCTCCTCTGAAATCTCTTAATCTATGCCATTCATTTGGCATTTACCCCTGATTTCCTTATACAATTAGTTATATTTTCCTATGCATATATCTAAATCAATCCCACAAGTTTTTATCAAGGCAGCTCGGTGAGTACAGCAGTTAGAATGTTGGACTGAGATCTACAAAGACCTGAGTTCAAATCCTACCATAGACATAGACCCTGGACAAATTACTTAACCTGTGCCAGCCTCAATTTCATCATCTGTAAAATGTGGATAATAATATCACCCACCTTTCAGAGTTGTGAGGATGATATATTTCTAAAGTGCTTTGCAAGCCCCTAAGGCACTATCTAAATTCTAGCTATTGTTACTGGTTTTATGTGTATTCTGTATGTTAAGACTCCAGGGAAATGAAGACAAAATGAAAAACTGTCTCTAACATCAAAGGTCTTATAACATTTTGTCTCCCCAACTAGATATCAATGTTGTTGAGCACAAGGGCTATTTGTATTTCATATGCTTGTTTATATCCCTCTTCCCTCCATGGCTCCCATTTTGCACAAAGTAGGTGCTTGTTAGGTGGAAATGTTTAATAAACCAAGAACAGTAGTAATACTTCAGGCTTGATTCCTTTGCCTTCAAATCTCATTTCAACCCATACTCTTACAGAAGTCAGCATTTTTGATTACTACTGATGTATGTGGGTCTATGTAAATAAGTCTTTTCCTCTTGGTTCAGACCTGGAAATTTCCTCTACCAAGCCAGGTAGAGACCTGATTTACAACTTACAGAGAAGCCTGAACCACTGAGAGGTTAAGTAATTTGCTCATATCACAAAGCCATTATGTATGTGTGTCAAAGGCAGAACTTAAACCCACATCTTCCTGACTCTGGGAATAGCCCTAACCATCTGCCAGGCTGCCTTTTATTGATAGAAGGAATGAGAATGTGTAGAGAAGTCTGTCATTGTGTGTGTCTTGAAGGGAGGAAGGGAGGAAGAATAGACATTTCTTGCCTCTTCTTCCCCTAACCCTTCTTCGAGGGGGACTTTCATTCCTGCCAGGATGGGAAACGGGAGGTTGGGGCCGGAGGCCACCGCTCTGCTCAGAGAGAAGGGTGCCTGGAGTAGAAGTAAATTAATCTACCCCCCTTAAGTATTCTTTATCTAGTGGATATGATTGGGTTAAGCTAACTTTTGATCATTTTGTCATTTGAGGGGGAGTGGAGATCCCAAGCTCCATAGCCAAGGCTTGACCCCTTTCCCACCTTATACCAGTTATACAATGAACACACATTGCAAATAGCAAAGAAACTCATTTGTCCAAATTATAGCAAAACATAAATCTGAGAAGATATACATAGGAGGCTATATATACTAGACAATACAGAGTGAAGGAGCTCTCCCACTGGGAGCCAGATAACTCAACCAACACAGAATGTCCTTGGTCTCACCCTCGAAGAAGCTCTCCAAAGTCTCAGGAGTAATGAGCTGGACATGATAGAGACTGCCTGTTCCTCTCATGTCTTCCCAAAGTCTGTTTTTTCAGCAACCTGAAGTAGGGTTGGTTTCTTCCTTCTTCTCTCTTGAAGCTGGAAGCCAATTAGAAGTTACTCTCAATGAAGACTCTCGCTTGGCGAGTTCTGAAGGGAGACTGAAAGGGAACTCTCGATTGAAGAATCCCAAAAAAGCACTGGCTGAGAACTGAAGTTCTTGCTTCTCACTAACTTTACCTTGCTTCTCATACAGGGCAGGGCATTCATCTCCACCAATAAGGAGAGAGGACTTTGGGACAGGGGTTACATTCTCATTTGACTCTTGTAGCAATCCTGTGAAACAGGTGTCATTTCCACTTTATAGATGAGGAAACTTAGAGTAAGAGAGTTATTTGACCAATATCAGAAGCCTAGAAGATGTCAGAGAAGGAACTTGAATCCACTTGTAAAAACAGTTTTATAGAATCCTACTGAATGTTTACAAAGAAAACTCATTTATGTTTTTTAAAAAAAACTTGAATATTGTCACCTTTGGATGACAACCCCAAAGGAAAAAAAATTCAAGAAGAAAATCAATGAAACCCAATGTGGACAGAAGCCACTGGTGATATGGGATCAAGCCAATGATTCATTTTTATTAAATTAATGCTTGTTGTAAGTTGCCCTTTTTAAATTGATGAGTTATAATTCCATACAAAGAAAATTCCTCGAAATAGCCTTGTCATGTGGGCAGGGCAAGTATTATTATGTCCATTTTCCAGATGAAGAAAGCAAGACTCAGAGAATCACAGAATTTGAGTTAGAAGCAAGAGTATACTGGTAAATGTTACTACCAGCTCTCAGGGTAGAGAGGAATCAATCAATTAATAAACATTTATTAAGTACCTTCTATGTGACAGGCACTGTGCTAAGTGCCAGGGATACAAAAAGAGGCAAAAGACAGTCCCTGCCCTCAAAGAGCTTACAGTCTAAAGAGGGAGACAGCATGCAAACAAATAAATACAAAGTGTGCTATGTTCAGGATAAATAAGAAATCATTAAAAGAGGGAAGGCACAGGAATTCAGAGGGTTTGGGGGAGACTTCCCATAGAACATGAAATTCTAGCTGGGACTTAAAGGAAGACAAGGAAGTCAGTAATTGGAGTGGAGGAATGAAAGCATTCCAAGCCTGGAGGACAGCCAGTAGATGGAGCATCTTGTTTGTGGAACAGCAAGGAAGTCAGTGTCACTGGATCGCAAAGTTATGAGAAAGGTATTAAGGTGTAAGAACACTGGAAAGGTAGGAGGGTGCTAGGTTTTGAAGGGCTTTGAATGCCAAACAGAGCACTTTGTATTTGATCTTGAAAGCAACAGGAAGCTACAGGAGTTTATTGAGGGGAATGGGGGGAGGGGGGAACAGATGGTGTGATCAGCCTTAGAAAAATCACTTAAATAGGTGAATAGAGGATGGATGGAGTGGGAAAAACATGAGGCAGGCAGACCCATCAGCAAGCTACTATAAGAATCCAGAAGTGACATGATGACAGCCTGTACTAGAGTGGTGGCAGTGTCAAAGTAGAGAAGAGGGCATATTGGAGAGATGTTGTAAAGGGAAAATTGGTAGACCTTGATGACAGCTTGGATAAGGAAGGATATGAGAGGATGAGAATGAGGAATCCAGAATGACTCCTAAGTCGCAATCCTGAGGGACAAGAAGGATGATGTTGACCTCTACTGTAAAAGGGAAGATTTGTGGGGGAGGGGAGAGGGTTTGGGAAAAATGAGTTGTTTTTTGAACATATGGAGTTTAATATGTCTACTAGACATCCAGTTCAAGATATCTGAGAGGCAGTGGAGGTCAGCAGAGAGATTGGGGCAGAAAAGGTAGATATGAGAGTCAACAGTATAAAGATGGTAATTAAATCCATGGGAGCTAATGAGATCACCAAGAGCACAGAAGAAGAGAAGAGAACCCAAGGTAGGACCCTGAGGGACACCTACAGGTTAGAGGCCCAGATTTTAAGGGGTCAAGAAGAGACTCAAACTCAAAGCAATTATAAAAAAAATCAAGACACCTGCCAACCTTAAATTCCTATTCAGTAATCCTGAATGTACAAGGTGTCCCTAAAGTCTGGACACATAGAAAAATCTCATTAACATCTCATTAACTGTTTCACTGAAGACTCTGTGTTATTTAGTGACTTCTTTTTCTGGGGTATGCTAAAGGAGAAGGTGTACTCAATGAAAATCACAGACACAACACACTTGATTGAATGCACAAACACATAAAGAGTGAATGTGCTAAAATTGATGGCAATGTAGAATTATTGCATCGAGTTCACATGAATCTTGCAAACCACATCAACCTTTGCATCACAGATGATGGAAATCATATTGAAGATATTATTTGTTAATATTCCAATTAAATAAAATGTTGAAAATTTCCTTCATTTCATTCCTTGAAAATATGCATTTTTGCCTATGTGTCCAGACTTTGGAAGAGCTGCTGTGGAGAGTGAGATAGTGAGACGATAAGGGAGGTATAGTTGGATTGATTAGCAGTGGTGAAGTCTCAGTTGAAAGTATATAACATAAATTTATAGTAGACCTAATCAAAATGGTTGCATGATTTTCTCCACCTTTATTCAGCAGCTCATGTGTTGAATCGAAGCCAACAAATGGGGGGAGTGATCCAGGATGATGCTTGGCTGGGCACGATCAATGATGTCTTAAGTGGGGCTAGGGATTTGAGAGAGGAGGACATTACAGAGTTGAACTGTTTCACCAAGGAGTCAAGTTGGGAAAGAGAGAGTGGCTAATGCAGGGGAGATGGCCTGGGACATAACCAAGGAGTGGAGGTATTAGAGGTCATGGTGTGAATGAAGAATAGAGTTATGTAAGGGAAGGGAGAAAGGGAGGGGTGGGGGAGAAAGAGAGAGAAGCAAAAAGCCAATAGATTATAGTTGGATAAGGATATTTCAGAATTCTTGAACATGGAAGTGGTACATTTGTGGTGATGGCAAAGACCAAGGGTATGACCATCTTGGGTGAAGGAGTAGCTCATGCGAGGTGAGTAGGTTGAGAAACTTGGTGGTTAGGATGTTAGATGGGTAATCAATATGTGTGTTGAAGTCCCCTAGTATGAGGGCAGCCATTGAGGACAGAAAAATTGTAAGTTAAGTGTTGAACTCATTGAAGAGGGAAGAGGAGTGACATAGAGGTCTGACAGGATTTTGTTTGGGTGGTTGGTATGAATAGCATGAACCTCAAAGGAAGAGAGATTACTGAGTGATGGAAAAAGGGGGAGAACCTAATAGTGGGAATGGGAAGCAAGGAGTATTCCAACACACCTGCTCTGACCAGTGAGCCAAGAAGAAAGAATGAAGGTACAACCAGTACTAGAAAGGGTGGCCAGGCAGGCTATGTCATCGGGGAAAGCTAGGTTTCAGTAAGAGTTAATAAATGGAAGAAGTGGAAAAGGAATAGATTTTAAGAAAAGGAAAGTTTGTTGTCTATGGAATTGGCATTCCAAAGGGCACAGTGAAAGGGCTGGGTGGAATTAGGATGAAACTTTGAGGTGAAAGGGTTGAGGGGGATGGGGGAAACATGCATAGGACACACTTTCAAGTTTAATTACATTATTAACATTTTTTCCATCACTGTAGTATAGATAATTAACAAAAGAATAAATAAATCAAATCCTAATTTGTAGTTTTTGTCAATTTCAGAGTTGTAAATCCCCTCATAGAAAATTAAACAATTGGCTCTTCCCCAACCCCCATTAGAAGGGACCTCAGCAGCCACTTAAACCAATCCATACCCAATTATATGACTTGTCATGGTCATATAACTAGTGTCAAATTACTTAACCCCAGGTCTTCTTACTATGGGTCAAGTACTCTTGCCACTGGAAGAGGAGATTTTCAAATAAAGTATTCTCCTCAAGATGGCCAAAAATGCCTATCTGTCCAAGGGCTTCTCTCACTTCAGAAACCATCTTCTAAGTAGGATATGGTTAAACAAGGCTTATTGATTACATGAAAACCTTCTGGAGTGGAACTGGGGATCATTTGTTCTGAAAGACAAAAGTAGTATGGCACAATCATTTACTCCAAACCACATCTGCCCCTTTGATTCCCTCCATCCCCTTAGCTTGTCATACCCCTAAGCTCTTGCATACCATACTCCTATAAATATTTCCTTAAACCATGTTAGCATAATATTCCTCTATCATATTCAGCCTACAATCTACCTGGAACTTGAGGTCTATTTTACCACTATGCTTAGGTCTGACCAGTTTTTTTCTTTACCCTGAATAGTTTGGGGTTTGACCATCTGTGCAGTACTTTGCAAAGGTTCCTAATGGTTCCACTTTCCAGTGGACCATTTCTCTCTCATTTGTCAAGGTCACTGAATTCTATTCCTGTCTTCCAAGACATTACCAACTTGGCTCAGCTTGGCATCATCTGCAAATTTAATGAGCATACTCTCAGTTCCATCATCCATCAACATCACAGTCAAAGGTTGTTATTAACCATCTGACTTCTTAGCTCATAGATCATTAGAGCAGAAAGGGACATTAAAGATCAACTAGCTCAACCCCATCATTCTACATGGATAGAGCACTGGACCTGGAGTCAGGAAAACCCAGGTTCAAATCCTGTCTCAAACATTAGTGATACAACCCTGGTTAAGTCACATAATCTCTCAATTTCCTCATCTGTAAAATGGGAATAACAAGGGCACCTACCTCATAGGGTTGCTGTGATGATCAATAAGATTTATATAAATGCCATGCAAATGTTAAGACACCATAAATGTTGGCTATTATGATAGTAATGAGGACCTGAGCAGGAGTGGTGGCAACGTGAGGAGGGAGGATGAGGTGACAAGATGCTGTGACAGTAGAATAGGTAGATCTTGGCAGCTGTGGTGCCTCTTAGTGTTGTGCCTTTCCTATGGCATCCAAGAAAGAACAAAGAACCTTCACATACAGTGAGAGAGCTCACACAGCTTAGAGATAAATGCCACATGTGGGCAAAATCAAAAACTTCACTGAAACTTCACTAGATTCCATCTAATGTTTTCTCCTAATCTACATGGTAAAGACATGTGGCTCACTGCTTTATTGGGCTGTGTCTCAAAGCCCAGAAAATATTCAGAATTCTGTAATTTTGGCTTGACTACTGGCCAGCTCCATAATCTTTAGGTAAGTTTTCCTTCTCCTGGATTCAGTTTCCACATCTGTAAAATAAGGGGTTGGACTAGAAGAGGCCTTGACCACCCTTCTAGCTCTATGAATCTATGGCCTGCTATCCTATCACTACAAACTCCAGCAAATAACTAAAAAGATTTTCCAAGCCAAGATCAAGTCAAAAAGTATTAATTCAGAGCTTTCCGCGTGCCAGCCACTGTGTTAAGCACTGAGATACAAAGAACGTCAAAATTGTCCACCGCTCTCCAGGAGCTCACCTACTAATGAGTGACAGAAGTTTGCACTCTTCAAAAATACTTTGGGGGGTGGGGGGATGGAGGGGGAAGGAAAGGAGGATAGCTTCACCTAATGTACAGTGAAATCTCAGTTATCTTTAAGATACCCAAAGTGGTGGACCATGTCAGAGGTGGGGGAACATAGGTGTGGAATGTTGGATATAATGTCAGAATTTTTTATATGTTAGTTTTGCATATCTGGTGGTTTTCTTTTTTCTGTTTTCTTCTTTACTATAAGGGTCAGATCTCTGGGAGGAGGGATTGGTGGGATACAGTGAGCAACGTGGGGAAACATAAAAACATAAGATATCAAGAAAATGTATTTTCAAAAATTATTAATTATCTGGAATATTTAGGGAATGAATTTGATCTATTATTGCAGTATTTTTGTTTAAGAGTATTCTCTAAACTTTAGAATATGTTTTTAAAATAATTGATCCAACATAACTATCTATTTGAATATTCCTTTTTGTCTCCCAAATAAGGTTTGTAAAAAAAAAAAAATCCTAACTGGCCCATAACCACTTTTACACTAAAACCGTGCCAACCTTTTTTCTTTGTATTTCAAAGAAATCTCTTTGAAAGAGTTATAGCCCACCCTATATTTGGAATAATATGGCAATTTAATATTTCTTCGATACTCGAACATCTTACATCGAAAAGATCCAGCCAGCTCTTATTATGTGTAGTTGAGAGGAGAAGGGGGAGAGGAAATTTCATTTATTGCTATACATACGAAGTACTCGTGGTTTTACAAAATCGTAAAATTATAAAATGAAATTCCAAAAGACCACTCCCCTATGGATACCTAAGGAATAAATCAATAAAAGAAAACACCCATTAGTGGCTAGTTCATAGTAACCTGGGCCATGAAAGATGTGAAATTTCACTGGACTTAGGATTTACCAACCATCTTAGCTCTGCTATTTAGAGGAGGCCTAAAAGAATCCTCAGACCAAACACCAGAACTTAGTAGAAAAGTCAGGGAATGCAAATTTTAGCTACTGATGTCTAAGAAAGAAAAATCAATTAGTTTGTAGAACTGGCAAAGAACTGACAGGCTAGGGCCTCAGGACAGTAATTACCATGCGGTCTGTCAATCAATCAAATTCATTTATTAAAGTGTTTTCTGAGGTACCAGGTACTGTGCTAAGTACTGGGGATATAAAGAAAGACAAAAACTATTTCTGTTCTCAAGGAACTAATATTCTAATATAGGGAGAGGGGAGAGACAACACAAAGATAATTACATACATGCAAAATGTATATGTAGAGTAAATGGAGAGAGGCCTGGTGACTAGCTAGATCAAGAAATGACAGTCTAATTTCATCTAAGAATAGAAGTAGCCAAGTGGCTAAAACCAGAACAATTTATACTAAAACAACATTGTAAAAACAAACAACTTCGGAAGATTTAAGAGCTTTGATCAACACAATGCCCAGCCATGATTCTAGAGGATTGATGATAAAGAAATCAAAGAAATGGTGGACTCAAGCTGCAGAACAGGATATATAATTTTTTGGATGTGACCAATAAGACAATTTATTTTGCTTGACTAGACATATTTGTTAGGAGAGTTTTATTTTTCTTTTTTTTCCCCCTGGGGGCGGGGGTGGGGGCTGGGAAGGGGAGGAAATAAATGTTAATTGAAAAAAAATTAATTAAAAAAAAGAACCAGATTTAATAAAACTAGTGAGAACATTTCAGGCAAAAAAATAATGATAATAATAATAATAATAACCCAGACAGGAAGAAATGATTCATAGGCAAATCAAATAAAAACAATTAACATTTATTAAGTATCTATTTGTGAAGAGCACTGTTGGAGAAGCTAGGAAAATACAAAGTTAAGACACAGTCCCTGCCCTCATAGAGCTTTTGCTTTAGTGAACTGGAACAGACCTTCCCGGAATTCAAAGAAACATGGAGAGAACTGTTTGAATGGATGCAGAATAAAGTAAAGAGAACCAGAAAAACAATAAAAGCAATGACTACAATAATGGAAATGAAAAAGACATTCAAAGTCAAACACTTTGTAAGGGTAATGAACAATCTTGAATTTGAAGCAGAGATGAAGAAATAGAGTTCCCTCCTTTCCTTGGAGAGGTTGGAGGGGGGAGGTACATGCTTATATTGTCAGGCATTGAGTCAGATTTCTTTTCTTAGCTGCTCTTCTTTGTTATTAGAGAAGGTCCATGGTGGTGGGGTGGAAGCAATCATGGTGCAGAGTGTATATATACAGAAATGTCTGTAATGTAAGAACAAAAGATAACAATAAAACTTTTGAGAGAGAGAGAGAAAGGAGAGAAGAGGGGAAAAAAGATATGAGAGAGAGAAAGAGAAGAGAAGAGGGAAGAAAGACAGAGACAGAGAATGAGTGCAGGCCTTCCAAGGAAGGCAAAGCAACTTCAGTCATGGAGCCTTCTAGGAAAACTACAATGAATGAGTCTGCAGGATAACTACATATTGTCCTGAAGGCCAGAAAAGGAATCTTTGGGGCCACATGGGGAAGGGCCATCATAAATCAGGTATCTTCGAACAAATGGGAAGGGATGTTAAATTGTTGGTGTTTTTTAAGTAAGACTTATGATTTCGCTGATGTAGAGAACTTCCAGTGCGGAAACTCCCTCCACCAATACCAATCAATACCTACTCTGCACCTTTGGTCTTAGAGTTAACTTTTCCTAGGGCTCTGAGAGGTGAAGTGACCTGGGCTGCATAGCTAGTTAGTGCCACAAGTGAGACCTGGAGCCAAATCTTGTGAAAAGCTGCCTTTCTGGAAAGTGTTATGGCAAAAAAGAAGTATGGAGGCAGAGATGCCCCTTTGCTTTCTTTAAACCAAACTGTGATTATATCATTGTTTTTTGGATAAAATTTCTCTGCTTTATAATCTCAGCATATTTTTCCTTTTTTTTTTTACTAGTAAAATAGTTACCCAGTAAAATAGATTTTGAAAATCTCAACTTTTGTCCCACTTAAAACATAGAAGAAAGGATTTGACTATATAGAGAGAGAAACAGAAATGGGAGGTGAGAGAAGAGCAGAAAGCCCCATAACATAAGCTATGGTTCTGGCAGCAATACTGTATAGTATTGTATATATATTGTATATATATATATATATTGTATATAGTATATAGCAACACTATAAATATGCCATTGGTCACACAGGTAGTAAATGTCAGAAATGAGAGGAGCTCAGATTCTCTGATTCCAAGTTCAGTGTTCTGGCCACTATCCTATATGTTGTGGTGAAAAACACTCTCAATTTGGAGTCAGAGGAACCGAGTTCAAATTCCGGTTCTGCTGCATACTATCTCTATGACCCTTAGACAAGTCACTGACTCTCTTGGGGTCATACTTCTTTAGAAACTAAGGTCCTTGAGAGCAGGGGCAGTCTAGATTGATTGCATTTCTATCCCTGTTTAATTACTGCTCCATCTATCTATCTACTCATCAATAAAATAAGGAGGTAGATTAATTCACCTTCTTCCTCATCTCTTCCTCCTGCCTTCCCTGACTTCCTTAAAGTCTCAAACAACAGCCCACATTCTACAAGAAGCCTTTCCCAATCTCCTTTAAGTCTAGGTTCTTTTCCCTATTATTTCCAACTTATCCTGTAGATTGTTGGTACATAGTTATTTACATGTTTTCTCTCCCATTATATCATGAGCTTCTTGAGAACAGGCACTATCTTTCACCTTTCTTTGTATTGCCAACATTTAGCTCAGCGCCTGGCACACAGTGGGGGCTTAATAAATGTACATTGACTGACTGACTTATATGAGCCGTATAGGTCTAAAACTATGATCCTTTGATCTATGCTGACATAAAAGGCATGAGTTTAAGCTAAATTTGCACTGACTCCAAGATACACTCCCTAAAGCGTTGTGTTTTAAAAATTAAAATGCTGATATGAGCTTGTTTTCTTCGAATTTGCCTCTCTGACCTCAATCAATCAATCAACAAATATTTATGGCTACCTACCTACTACTGTAGCACAAGCCTCTGTGCTAGGTGCTAAAAGTGGAGCTGGCGGGGTGGGGGAAGGGGAATACTTTTTATTTAGGCTATTGGTTTATTCTGTTCCAGTTAACTGAGGTTTTGCTGTAGTTAACTATAATACAAAAAACTCCCAAGATTGATTAGAATTTCTGTTACTATGAGAATTACCTTATTAATAGCTTTAAATTGCTTGCTTTTATCAAAACAGCAGCTGGCTCCTTTTGTTTTGCAAACCTGGGTAAGATTGCAGCTAGACAGGGTCTTACTCTGCCTAGCAACTGATACACACAAAAAAACCCTTTGTCATTGGCTCTCTCTCTATTTGAAACCCAGCGTGAGCTCACTGGTCTTAATTTTAGCTACTGGATTGCATCACTGCATACCAACAAGAAAGGAGGAAAGAATAGAATGGAATGAAAAACATTCACATTTATATTTGCAGCTCATGTGCATTTCCCTGCTGAGTTAACACAGGTCCCTTGCAACTCTTGAGATTTCTAAGAGACTTTGCTGGAGAGGAAATTCATGAATTGCACAGAGGAGGTGGGCTGGATGACCTGTAATATCTATTCCAACTTGGTGATTCTATGAGTCTGTGATTCTAAGGTCAATTCAACAAACATTAATTAAAACCTACTCTGTGCAAAGAACTCTGGCAAGGAGCTGGGTCCAATGAAAAATCTGTGTTAAACAACAGCCCCTGTCTTACTGAGCAGGAGTCTGGTAGAGTTATGATATATATTTGAAAGAAAAAAAAAACACAATGTAAATACGCTTAACTCTCAAAGCAGTTTCTGTTACTGCGTAATGTGTGGTTCGTTTAAAAAAAAAAAAGAAAGAAAGTTCTCAGTGCACGTGTTCCTGTTAAATCCTTAGAAAATGATTCCATTGCAAAGCAAATTCCAAAGCAAGGTCCCATCAGGGATTTAATAAAAATGACCAGTTTTAGACTGTAAGCTCCTTGAGGGCAGGCACCTTTTTGGGTTTTGTTGTTGCTGTCATCGTATCTCTAGTGTCTGACACATAGTAAGTACTTAATAAAATGCTTGTTGGATTCAAAGCAGCACAGCGTGAAGGAGAAAAACAACACTCCAGAAATTTTTTTTTTAACATTGGTAGCTGAACATGGGCAGCTAGGTGGTACAGTGGACAGAGCACTGGGCTTAGAATCAAGAAGAGTTATCTTTACGAGTTCAAATCTGGCCTCAGATACTTATTAATTGTGTAACCCGGGGCATGTCACGTAACCCTGTCTGCCTCAGTTCCTTATCTATAAAAGCTGGAGGGGCAGCTAGGTGGTACAGTGAGTAGAGCACCAGTCCTGGAGTCAGGAGGACCTGAGTTCAAATCTGATCTCAGGCACTTGACACACTTACTAGCTGTGTGACTTTGGGCAAGTCACTTAACCCCAATTGCCCTGCCTTAGCCCCCTCCAGGAAAAAATAAATAAATTGAGCTGAAAACATAAATGTCAAACCACTCCAGTATCTTTGCCTAGAAACCCCCCAGAAAAATGGAGTCCCAGAAAGTCAGATACAACTGAAACTACTGAACAATAACTGAAGGTGGTATGCTAGAAAAGCTACAGAGAAAGGGGATCATTGAAGCATTTATTTTTAATGTACAGAAGCAAATAGAAGGAAGTCCAGAAAATCTCAGACAAGCAGGACAGCTTTCAAAGTTACATGTGAAATTTATTATGTGTTTTCAAAGAAAATCCAGCTGTATATAAAATATTCACAGTTTCATACACCATCCTTTTTCCATTACACCATGTATATGCAAATGTCCATTTTATTTGGTTTTTAAGTTCAGAATTTTTTTAAAGCAAAAAACTTGTTTTACCAAGTAGCCTCACTGACTCCCATTATCTTGAATAGTGCCAGACTATAAGTGAGACTATGTTGTCATGACCATAAACAGGGTCCCATGGGGCAGAAGTTCTTAATCTTTTTTGTGTAATGGACTCCCTTTTGGGCCTTCTAGTGAAGCCTGTGGACCCCTTCTTAAAATAATGTTATTAAATTATTAAAATAAATTACAAAGGAAACAAATTATACTGAAATTCATGTCTCAAAATAGTTTCTTTAACAACAACAAAAAAATTCACCGAACATAGGTTAGATTTATAGTTCTTATTATTATAAATCATACACTACAGATTTCATTTTGTGCTTTTAAAAAGTCTGTCAAAGTATTTTTGCTTATCTTATTTTTAGCTTTGCTATCAGAAGCAACAAAGGCTTTGGGGTGGGGGTGAGGGGTAAAGAGACCTGCCCAAGGTCACAAAGTGAAAATGTCAGAATTCAGACGTGCTGATATCAGACCAGTGCTTTTGACTCTCTAGAGGTAGGGAACCTTCAGCCTTGAGGCCATATGTGACCTTCTAGGTCCTTGGATGTGGCCTTTTGACTGAATCCAAGTTTTACAGAACAAATCCTTTTATTAAGGGCATTTGTTCTGTGAAATTCGGATTCAGTCAAAGGATCACACTTGAGGACATAGAAGGCCACCACATGTGGCCTTCAGGCCACAGATTCCCTACTCCTGCCTCTAGCCCATCAGAATATCTGCTATACATGCAAAATGTCTGCTACACACTACAACACTGCTACACACTCCTTTCCCTACTCTCCATCACCCCCATTCTATTCATTCTGATACTGAAGTTATGTCCACAGAATCACCCAGCTTTCACCAGCAGTGCTTTGCCCAGGTGC
This sequence comes from Phalanger gymnotis, assembly GCA_028646595.1. Lineage (NCBI taxonomy): Eukaryota > Metazoa > Chordata > Mammalia > Diprotodontia > Phalangeridae > Phalanger > Phalanger gymnotis. The sequence continues at coordinate 241,147,681 of CM053622.1, forward strand.
CAAGTAAGACAATTCCATGTCAGAAAGAGAGGTAAGAATGCATGGCTCTGCCCCCAGGGCCATTCGCAATGTGTACACAAAGTACCCTTTACCAACCTCCAAACTATATAGTCAGAAGGAATGTACCAAGGGCATGGAAACTCACAGGAAGGGTCCAACATATTCTCCCTCTTGCATAAACCTAGGAGCACTCCCACCATAGGATTATACAAGAGTAGTTCTGAAACCCAAAGTTGACAGAAAAAAGGTCCTGCATATTTTAAAACAGACATTAAAAACAAATTTTTAAGTGAACTTTAATGTTCACATTAATCACATTAATGATAATGACCAAGTTTGGTTCTGAAAAACAGGTCTATTAAACTCATATTTAGTCTATTAAAATCCTCAAATCTTTTTCACAAGAACTGTTGTTGTCTAGCTGCTTCACCCACCATGATGAAGAAGTTGATTTATTTTTTTAAACTAACTACAGGACTTTACGACTACACAAGAATTTAAGGATAACATTCAATTCAATTCAACAATCTCCATACCTTCTCTTAATCTCATCTTATAAGCTTTGTATGAGTTCTTGAACTGGGAAGGGCAAATAAGGGTGAGGGCAAAGTACAAATGTGTAGCCAAGTACAATCCCCTAAACCCCAGTATTCATAGAAGAGAAGCATGAGAAAACCGACCTCTGCACATTTTCTCTTTCCCAAATAGATAGATATACATGTATACACCAGTATACATTTATACAAGTTTCCACCCGATTAAGGAGGAAAAATTAAATTCCCAGAAAATCCAGTTTCAGATTAAATAATTCACAATTCTATTGACAATTGAATATTTTTTCATTTGTAAATTAAGTTAGTAGAAAAAACACCATAATAGAATATGGTGCTATGGAACAGATTCAGTTCACACTGCAAGTCAATTTATGTTTAACACACTGACTATGAAATGCATGTCTTTCTCTCTGGGCACAAGGAGCCTTGTCCACAGACACCAACATCCAGAGCTCTAAATAAGAATTGTAGCACCTGAAGTGGACAAATACCATAAATGCTCAGGGAAAGCTCATGAAGCTGCAGTTGGGGCAGATTGGGAGGTTGGTGGGAGTCAAGATTGAAATAAAAAAGGCACTTACCTGGGATATAATCCCTAAGGTCAGTAGAAAGAGCCATCCTCTCACTTCCTATTTTTACTAATTATTCTGGTTAACTAGGTGCTAAAATGCTGCAGAGACATCACCTGGCTGACAAAGATCTGTATGGTCAAAGCTATGGTTTTTCCAGTAGTGATTTATGGTTGTGAGAGTTGGATTATAAGGAAAGCTGGGTGGGCACTGTAGAATCAATGCTTTCGAATTGTGGTGCTGGAGAAGACTTTTGAGAGTCCCTTGGACAGCAAGGAGATCAAATCAGTCAATACTTAAAGAAATTAATTCAGACTACTCATTGGAAGGACAAATATTGAAGCTCAAGCTTCTACTCTGGCCACATAATAAGAAGACAGGACTCACTGGAAAAGATCCTGATGGTGGGTAAGATTGAATTCAAGAAGAGAAGGTGATGGCAGAGAAAGAGATGGATATGTAGTGTTGTGGAAGCAACAGACAGAAACTTGGACAGACTCTGGGAGATAATGGAGGATAGAAAGGCCTGCTGTGCTATGGTCCATGGGGTCAAGAAGAGCTGGACACAACAAATGAACAACAACAAAAACTGTTATTTCTATAATAGTCAAGGAGTATAAATGTTTTAAGCACCCTGAGACAAGATGCCATTGCTCCACTCCTACTTACAGCTCTTTCAGCATCATAATATCATTCTACTGTAATGATAATGATAATACCATATGAAAACCAAGCAGATTTATTGAGCAGATTTACAAAAAAATAAAAGGTCACAGTCCTCAAGTATGACACTCAAAGTCTTCATATTAAGCATAGAAAGCAAAGCAGGAATAGCAATGAACCTCTTCTATTTTTTTTAAGAGAAAAGAGTCATCACTAATTTTTTCTGAAAAAGAGGAATCTAGACAAATTATCCTGACTGGGTTAAATCAATATGACCTTCAGCATGTTTTTCCTCTCATTTTCATCATCTATAATCAATCTTAGAATGAAATTTGGCACAGGGATGGTGTTACATTAGAACTCTTAGTTATTAGATCATTGACTGGGAATTCTTCTATTTCAGCTGCAGAAAAACAATTCCTTTTTCTGATGCCTTTACATTTTGGTTCAAATAACCTAGTTTTCTGCTCTATTTCAAAAGCAGTTTATGTGCATTTCTTTCTTTTGGCTGACTAGTGAGAAAAAGAAAACTTCTCTTTAAAACAGCAGAAAGAGGATTTACTTATTGCTATCAATATTGCACTCAACCTGCTTAGAAAGTGTAATATAAAAACTTATATTTACTTTAAGGATAGCAGAGCTTTTTGTATACATTATCACACAAGAAGCCCATAAGGGAGCTAGTTCAAGTAGTACTATTCACAGCGGTAGTAAGGTGGTGATTCCAGTGACCTGGAGCCAGGCAGACCTTGGCTCAAAACTACATCAGACTCTCACTACCTGTGTGATCCTGGGCAGGTCATGTAAATTCTGTACACTTCAGTTTTTTCATTTGTAAAAATGGGAATAATAGTGGCACCTACCTCCCAGAAATGTTCTGAGAACAAATGGGTTAACATATGTAAAGTATTTTTGCAACTTAAAGGTTAATGTAAATGCTTTTTGTAATTGTTTAGTCCTTTGAAACATGTCTGACTTTGTGACCCCATTTGGGGTTTTCTTGACAAAGATACTGGAGCGATTTGCCATTTCCTTCTCCAGCTCATTTTACAGATGAGGAAACTGAGGCGAACAAGGTTAAGTGACTTGCCCAGGGTCGCACAGGTAGTAAGTGTTTGAGGCTGGATCTGAAGTTAAGAAGATGAATCTTCTTCACTCCAAGCAGGGCACTCGATTCAGTGTACTACCTAGCCACCCCATAAATACCAACTATCATTTTATATAATAACAATATTATTGTTATTATTATTATCTTTTACAGAAGAAGAAACTGAGTCTATGAAGGTTAAGTAATTTGCTCAAAATCACATAATTAATAACTGGCAAAACTGGACTTCACACCCAAGGCTTCAGGTTCCAGTTGGCCCCAGTCATTTTTCCAACACATTAGATCGACTTCTCCCTTTGTCTAGTTTGGGGAGCGTACCCTCTCCCTACCCCATTCTACAGTTGAATGGGAAGGATGGATATACTTTGGGTCAAGCTGGGAGTAGAACTGACAGTCTGAGAACCTTCCAGCCAGGGACAAGCAGGAAAGAGAATGAACCTTCCAGGCCTCTCCAAATCAAAAGGCATTTATTAAGTGCTTACTAGGTGCCAGGCATTGTGCTAAGCAATAGGGATTCAAAGAAAGGTAAAAATACACTCTCTGCCCTCAAGGAGTTCACTATCCAGTGGAGGAGATAACATGGAGGAAGAGAGTAAAGCTTACTATAGAAGGTGGGATGATAGGGGACACTTGAAGAAAACCAGGGGAAGTGGCAGGGAGAAACAAAGGAGAGGATTCTAAGCACAGAAACAGCCAGAGAAAATACAGAGATAGGAGATAACATGTCTTCTATGTGGAACAACCAAGTAGGGTTCTACCAGAGTAGGGCTCTCACCTCTACCCAAACCTACTTCCCAGAGCTAATCCTTAAATATACTGACCATGAGCAACTAAGTAAGTATATATTCATTCTTCCATCTTATGCCATGTCAATTTTAAAGGAATTGTGGTAGTAGCCGAACTCCTCAATTAGTCAAAAGACTGATTTCTGGGTCAGAAGGAGGCCAATGCCATTCCTGCCTCCCAGTCCTTACTCTGCTTTCCAAGAGAAGAGCGATATAGCCACAATACTTATACTACCAGAGTACTCCATAGGTCTATGTGGTCACTAAGGTAGGTTGGTTTTTTTGTGGAGTTTTATTGGACAGAAGTCCAGTTCTATCAAATTCCAATCATAAGAATTTTGCATCATTTTGAGTTTGCAAAATTCAGTTGATGCCATGCAAATATGCAAATTCTCCTAATAGATTATTAATAAAATTAAGCTCTAATTTTCCATGTTTTAAGGTGTTTTTTCCACTTGACCATGCTCTCTTTTTGTGTCTCTAGAATTTAGCATAGTGTCCAACACATAGCAATAGCTTAATAAATGGTTATTGACTACCTGAAAATTGAACTGCTAAAATGTGCAAGTATTTGCTAATAAAAGGTCAGTTTGAGGCAGCAAGAAAAAACAATGCCTTAAGAGTCTCTCTGTGCCTCAAATTTACTAGTCTGTAAAATGAGGGGGTTGGACTCATCAATCTCTATGATCCTTACCCATTCATCAACATGTTTCATCATCAAGCCTATAAAGCAATGACTGATTGTTGCCTTGATCAGATTTCTTAAGTCTGTCAGTATAGCTTTTGCCAGAGTAGTGATTTGCTCACATCACAAAATAAGTGTCTGAGACAGGATTTGAACTTAGATCTCTCTGACTCCAAGTCTCAGACTTTATCTACTATGGCATCTTAATGCTCCTCTACAGAGAATAGATGACTATAGGTGTAGAACCAGACATCTTTGTTTAGACTTGGTTGATATGTTGTTTTATTTGTTTGATTCTACTTCTATGGTAAAAGAGGGGTGGGATCAAGATAGAAAGTCTTTGGGAAATGTCAATGACATATATTATATGCATATAAGATATATATATATATATTTAAGAACAGCAGAGTTCTGAGCTTCAGAAAGTCTCTCTCATAAAGCAGGCTGCCACCCCAAAAGTCACAATCATGAACCTTTTACAATTCATGTTGAAAAAGAACACATATTTGAAATACAAATAAAAATACCTCACATTTCTGAATGTGGGAGCATTTGCGAGTTTGGAGCAGCCTATACATTCACATATTATTCCCTTTTCAAAACTGATGTGATCATTAACAGAAACAAAAATCCAGAATCTTGAGGCAAAAGTGAATCCTAACTCATCTCCAAAGCTTATCACAATTTATCAAAATTGGAAGCCTGCTGAAGAGCTACAGATGGTCAAACAGTTGACCATATGATGAGTCTCCCCTTCTAAAGTTCATTTTATGAATCTAGTGGAAACATTTCTGCACAAACTAGACAGCTGAAATCAGTTTGCAGAAGTTCTTGTGCTATATTTTTAGGGTTCCCCTACATTTTGGGGTTCTGAATGAGAAATAATTGGCAAGGTTAGCAATATGTGCACAAGGCAGAATAAAGTTCTCATATCTGATATCTTGTTATAAAGTTGAATTTTATATAATATATGTAGTTCATTAGAGTATTCATAAGAATTTTTGCATGCATTTACACTTATATATTCTTTCTTGAAATGGGACTGGGGAAAATATATAATGATTTGTAAGGTAAATTATCTTCTGTGATAAAGTGACACTATATTTAGTTTTTTCCAAAGATTAGTTAAATATTAATTTCGTCACTGAACTCACCAGTCATTAGAAATATGTATAAGCTTTACAATGTGAATATTTGAAATGTATTTCCATTACAACATTTAAGGATGTTTTACTCATATCTTCCACTCAGTTGAAATACAAAAATTATTGTATTGAGGGGGTTTATTATTAATTTTTTAAAAATCAATAAATTTTAAAGTATTGAATTCAATCTATAAGGAATCTTCTATGTCTGACATTTTATCATCAATCTAATCACTTCTTCCTCCTTTAAAAAAAAGACATTTGCCAAGACAAGAGTTCTCTTGATTCAGTAACTTGTTTATTCTTTCATTCATTTAACAACACCTACCATGTGTTCCACGCTGTAATTAGTACTGCAGGTAATACAAAGACATATATATTGCATGGTTCCTACCCTGAAGGAGCTCACGATCTGTTGTGGGGACAATAGTGCAGTACTTTATCCTGTGGTACTCTGCCAAGTATATAGCTAGGATGCTTAGCCTTTATGAGAAACTCAGTCCTTAATGAATTAGTGATCCTTTTTGTAGTTCAAGGCACTCCACAAGGAAATAGATATTCTCCCTTCAAGAAGGGTGCAGATGTGACTGTCTATGGTAGGCGACAAATTAAAAACACAGAAAGCAGCCCAGAGCAATTCATCTTTCTTCCCCTCCCTAGAGGTGGGGGAAGGTAGCCCCCTCTTGGTGGCTAAGTAGAAAAGAGCCAATAGTTCTGTTGTGTTCTGAGTCGATTGCTTCTGGAGCTGTCCAGCAGAGGGCATTACAGTATAGCTAGAAAAAAAACTATTCGGCAGTATTTCATTCACTGCAGAGTAAAGCCCCAGAAAAGCATATTTTTGTAGCATATTCGAAACTAAAAGAGTCTCAGAGACTTTGTAATACTTCAATTGATTATGACTTACTCTTTAAATAATTTCTCAAAAAAAAAAAAAAGAAATAATTTCTCAGCAGCCCTTTATCACAGACTTTGTTCTATGTTTTGCACAGTCCCTCCCATAATTTTCAGCTTTGATCACTTTGGCCAATTTGCTAGATACTCAATGAAACCTCTGAATTGTGGTGATATTCATTTCTCTGACAACTGTATACTCAATCAGTAAACACATTTGTTAAAAGCTCTCTTTGGGCAAGGCACTGACTGCACAAGGTGCTGAGCGGATACAAAGGGCAAGATATGGTCCCTGCCCTCAAAGAGTCACTTTAGAATGAAATACCTTTTACCCTTCACCCCAACAGCCCATTCTAATAATGTGTCATGGACCACTGCCATCAGCTCTCCTTCTAATAAAAGCCTTAACTCTCTGAGAGACTTTCTCTACTTCTACCTAAAGCTGAAAGGGAAGGAACAAAATGGAAAGAAATAAAAAGATTGTAGTAAGAAGAAGAAGAAAGGGAGGAGGAGAGGGAGGAAGAAATGAAAGGGAAAAGAAAGAGGAAAGGGGGTGGAGGGAAATGAACCATTTTAGAGAGAAAGAGGAGAAGGAGGCGGGCAAGACTCAAAAAGCAGAATAGAAAAGGAAATTGGTAAAATAATGTCAATGTGAGGGCATTAGTGAAGTGAGGAGGTTTTTTCTCTTCTTTGTCCCCAGAAGAGTTAACCATAGAGATTGGCTAACAGATAAAAAACCAAATACTTGAAGATCAAGAAATATGAAGAACAAGATGGTTGTTCAGCAACCTGCATCAAATGAACAGTTTTGTCATGGCCCAATAATTACCTATGTGTGAAGTACAGGCTGGTCTCTCCCAGAAGAGAAGGTACTCTCCAGGTAAAGAAGGACAAAAACCCTAAGAAACTCTACAATGTGAAAATTTAGAAAAAAAAAAGGAATCTGGAGAAGTACAGGTGTTGTGTTGTTGTTGAGTTGTTTTTTCACTCCCGACCCCTTTTGGGTTTTCTTGGCAAAGATACTGGAGTAGTTTGCCATTTCCTTCTCCAGCTCATTTTACAGACGAAGAACTGCAGCAAACAGGGTTAAGTGACTTGCCCAGGGTCGCATACTTAGTAAGTGACAGATTTGAACTCATGAAGAGGAGTCTTCCTGAATCCACACCCAGCACTCTATCCACTGTGCCACCTAGCTGTCCCAGAGGCAGAGGTAAACATAAGTATATAAAGAAGAGACTCATGCCAAGGAAATACAATTGTGAGAACCTCGGATACAAGATTCTGAAGGGAAGGGAAAAAAAACTCGTTGATGAATGAGAGAATATAAATAACTTCCAAACTATATGCCTACTCTCCCATCTACAAAATGTTTTCCTTAGACTCATCTATACATGAGTTGAGGGCATCCTCAATGAAGGTATCAGTAGAGAACAAGCAGGTTCTTGCAAGTGAAATTCAGCAACAGGTCAAATTTTTACGTACCATCAAGGCAAACTGGTGTAACTGACTACTTCAGCCAGGCAGTCTTAGAAAAGACAGGAAGCAACATGTCAGGCATGCCAAACCACCACCTCCCCTCACAACCCCAATGGAGACAGCCCAAGAATCAGAGCCCAAGAGCCCTGGGAGTACAGCCCAGTCTCCACAGCTATCATCACAGGAACCAACCTATATGGAGATAACCATTGTCGTTTGGTCCTTTTCAGTTGAGTCGCACTCTTTGTGACCCCATTTGGGGTTTTATTAGCAAAGACACTGGAGTGGTTTGCCATTTCCTTCTGCAGCTCATTTTATAGATGAGGAAACTGAGGCAAACAGGGTTAAGTGACTTGCCCAAGGTCACACAGCTAAGTTTCTGAGGCTAGATTTGAAGTCAGGGAGAAGAGTCTTTTTGACTGCTGGCCAGGCACTGTATCCACAGCTCCAGCAAGTAGAAATCCAAGCAAGAAGGTGAAAGTTCAGCCTCCTCTCCTGAAGACTTTCAATTAGGTGGATGACAGGGGCCTCTCCTAGGTGGACTTTGAGGAGCTGCCAGAATTCCAGCCAGAGAAGGTGCGGACCTCACCCAACCCTGCAGTTGCTGACCACCCGCCCAACCCCCACCCGCACCCCCATTCAGCCATTCTGGGACTCCTATGGAAAGGAGGAGAAGAACTCTACAGACCCGGACTCTCAACACCGGAGGACTCTGCCTCCTCCAAATGCAAAATGAGGTCTCATTAGAGTTGCACCCCTGAGTCCAACATGCTAAAGAGCCAACTGCGAAGGCAACAATCGGTGGAGGACGTGCTAGGAGAAAGTGCCTCAATCGTCCCTG
>CM053622.1:241156497-241186373 GCA_028646595.1 Phalanger gymnotis
CCTGGGCTTCAAACTTGACTGGCGGCGGATTCTAATCATGCAGTTCCTCCAGGACCATGGCTTTTTCCTCTCAGCCCAGGCCACGGTGGTGTTCCAGGTCCACTACACTGACATCTTCCTCTCCAAAGTATGTCTCCAGCGGAAGATCAGAGAGGTCCAACAGAAGATGGTACAGGTGGCCACACCCACAGAACAGCCCCGGGGCAGCGGAGCAGCCCCTGTATCTGGGCCTTCACCAGCCAGTGCAGCAGCAGCTGCTTCCCCGCTCCCCACTGAGGGCCGGGACTCACCATTTATTCCGAATTCTTCTGGGTCCTCTATCCCTCCTCAGCTGCCCCTCCCCAACCACTGGAACAAGCACTCAGTGAATCCAGCCGGGATGGAGTCACCCAGCCTTCCCCTCCAAACCCTGGACCTTCTCCAAGGGGCAGGTGAGGTGTCTGCTATGGAGTAACATCGCCAAGAGCTTGTAAGCATTGAAGAGACAGATGGCCTTGAGCAGGCCTCAGGCATGGCGGGCAGGAAGCTGTGTGGCAAGGGAAGGGTGGGTGGCCCTGTACATTAAGCCTTCCTCCAGTGAAAGGAGGAATAAAGTCACCTCCTCCTACTGCTTCTTTCCCTGGGGACTAGTCAGGAGGCAGTGGAGAACAGAGGGGATACTCTGCCCCCCACGAAGTCACTGTACATCACCTGGAGTTTGTTACCTTTCAAATCTTCTTACTGTATCCAAAATGGCTCATGAGGGCAGGATTGAAGGAGGGAAAGATGGGGGCCCCTACCCCACCCCCATGTGTGTGGGGGAACTGGGGAGATAGGCCAGAACTGAGGGGGTGATGCCCTCTTCCCTCTCTCCCTTCCCTCAAAAGGCTGAACTCAGGTTAAGTTTTGGAGTAGGGGTGGAGAATCAAGGTGGGAGAGCATCCTGCACTTTGGTCCTAGTTTGGGGGCCAGGCAGGGCAGGGTATACCCCTTTCCTTCTTACCTGTTCCTCCACCAGGCTGTACTTTCTAAGAAGGCAATTTCTCTGCCCCTCCCCCCATAATACATGTTGATCATGTGCAATATTTTTTACTCTACTGAGAAGCCTCAAAGATAGAGATTAGAGCTATTTTCTCTCTCTCTCTCTCTCTCTCTCACACACACATACACACACACACAAATGCACACAAATGCCCCATGGAGATGACTAAGTAAATGCTTTTGCTGGCATCCTACCTCCTCAATAGCCACAACTTCTGAAGAACCAGAAAATAATGTTCTTTCCACCAAAGCTCTAGGCACCATCAGATGGTCCAACATCAAAAACGGAACTGATTTTCAGTAGGAATTGATGGGGAATCTGGATCCCTGAACTTTCCCATACTTTTCAGCTGCCCAGATCCTTGGTTCATCCAAGGTATCTGCCTATTCCAGTAATCCTTATGACTGTCCTTTCTTTGTGGCCCTCCAACCCAGCCCAGACTACTTAAATCCTTTCACTGTCTGCACCTGGCCCACTCCAGGCTACTTGCCACTCCTTGATCAAATCCAGATCTCACTGACCCTCTTTCCCTTTTTCTATACCCATTTTACCCTCCTCAAATCAAATCAGATTCATTAGGAATCTCTCTCACCTAACTGGTATTATAATAAAACTTCATTAATCTGACTGAAAGAAGGTTTGAGTGGTCAAATTCTTTCAAGGCAGACCCCCCCCGTACCCTTGCATTTCAGGGTTCCAAGCACCCCAAACTGCAATGGATACCCCAAGTGAACACCAGGGATCTGTGCTGCTAAAATGTATGGGAAAGTTCAGGGGTCCAGACCCCCCATCAGGAATGTCTTCAAAGATCCATTACCATCTTCTTTGTCACAGTACTCTAAAGACCATGTTACCTTTCCATCTGACTTATAGCTAAAACTTCCTATGTGCATTGTCTCTTCATGTTACATTTTTATGATATCCTTGAGAACAAAGACTATCTTGCTTTTCTATTTGTATCCCCAGCACTAAAAACAGTGCTCTGCACCTAGTAAGCAATGAATACAATTTCATTTGTTCATCTCTCAATTAACTGAAAGATGTAGTGAATATAAAATCCCATTGTGCTTATTCTTTATTGATTAAGAAAAAAATGATTCTGTATTTGCCTGTCTTTGAATTCCCATGGCATAGACCAGTGCCTGGCAATTAGCAAGTACTCAATGAATGCTAGTTAACAGACTGATTCCATATTCCATATTCATAGAATAAAGTGCTACCTTACGAGCCCTTTTATGGCAAGATGTCTCCTGTCCACACCTCAAAATCATTCAGGATTTCTAGGATGATACATCCATAGAAATAACCCTGTTCAATGATAACGACCACCAGATGAGTATGAAACAGAGAGGTGTGTGCATACTAAAATACCTTCGCAAAAGAAGAGATCCAGCATAGAGTTCAGGTCAAGAAGGGATGATCCGGAGATGGTGAGGTTCTCCAGAAATTCTTTCGTGAGTGACATTGTACTAATTGCAACAAGCCCCAGAACACTGCAAAGCTGAGGGGGTGAGGGGATGGGAGGGAAATATGAGGAAGGACTCACCATGTGACAAAAATTGCTGGGAAAACTGGACAGTGGAATGATAGAAATGAGGTTTGGACAAACACCTCATACTATATACCACGTAGGCTCCAAATTGGAAAAAAAAAATGTTCAGTGATGTCCAATTCTTCCTGACCCCATTTGGGGTTTTCTTGGCAAGGATACTGGAGTAGTTTGCCACTTCCTTCTCCAAATCATTTTACAGAGGAGGAAATGGAAGCAAACAGGGATAAGTGACTTGCCCAGAGTCACACAGCTTATACATGTCTATGGCCAGTTTTGAACTCACAAAGATGAGTCTTTCTGATTTCAGGCCCAGCTCTTTATTTATCATGCCATCTACCTGTCCAAATGGAAAACATTAGCTATCAGATCTATAGATAGAAGAAAAGTTCACAATGAAATAAATGATAGAGAATCTCACAAGATAAGATATACAGTTTTAGTTACATAAAATTTGAAAGATTTTGCACAAAAAAATCCAATACAGTAAAAATTAAAAGGGAAAGTTAACTGGGGGAAAAAAACCTTTGCAATAAATTTCTCTGTTAAATGTCTTATTTCTAATGTATAAAAGGAACTTATTTGAATTTATAAGAAGAGCCATTCCCCAATAGATAAATGGTCTAAGGATATGAACAGGCAGTTCTCAAAGAAAGAAATCCAGACTAACTAGAGACATGAAAAAATACTACAAATCACTACTAATCAGAGAAATTCAAATTAAAACAATTCTGAGAATCAACTTCATGCCCATCAGAGTGGCAAAGACAACAAAAAAAGGAAAACGATAAATGTTTGAAGAGCTATGGGAACAGGCATATTCAAGTACTATTAGTGAATTCTAGAAAGCAACACGGAAATATACGCAAAGAATTAGTAAATAGTGTGTGCCTTTTGATCCATCAATAACATTTCTAGACCTTTACCCAAAAGAGATTGAAGAAAGAGGAACTAAGGTTCTTTATTTACAAATATAGTTATAGCAGCTCTTTATGAGATAGCAAAAACAAACCAAGACTGGATCCTAAGGGAAATCCTTCCAATTGAGGAAAGGCTAAATAAGTTGTGGTATATGAATATGATTGAATACTATTGTGCTGTAAGAAATGAAGAAAGAGGTGATTTAAAAAAAAGACATAGGAAGACTTAAATGAACTGATGCAGAGTGACCAGAAGAATTTATACCATAAGTATTACGAAAATGAGCAATTTTAGATTGCAGAGATTTAAGAAGAGAATGAGAGGAAAAGAAGTGGAGACGGGTCTTGTAGACTGCCTTTTCAAGAAGTTTAGTCACAAAAGGCAGAAGAGGTATAGGATGATAACTAACAAGGTGCACCAATCAAATGAGGATGGGTGATACATGGGCAAAATTGTACACAATAGTGAAGCAGCCAGAAGAAAGGAAGAGACTGAAGATGAGTGAGAGAGTAAGGATTAAAGAGGAATGATGGAGAAAACAGAGTGGAATGAGATCACTTGTGCCAGTACAGAGGAATTTGTCTTGGCAAGGAGATACTTAGCTAATGATCACAAATATATAATACCAATGAATACATGGTTAAAGAACATGAACAAACAGTTCTCAAAAGAAAAAATGTGAACTATTAACAACCAAAAGAATAATGGGAAAAAATGCAAATCCAAAGAACTTTGAGATTTCATCTCATACCCAGCATTTTGGTAAGTGCAAAAGATAGAAACAATGAATGTTGAGGGGATATAGAAAGAGAAACTCACTAGTAAAAAGTGAGTGAAACTATGAATTGATCTAAATACTCTGAGAAGCAATTCAGAATTATTCCTTTTTAAAAAGTGACTAAAATATCTCTACCCATTTGACCCAAAAATTCTGTTGCTAGTCATATAGCACAAGGAGGTTAAAGACACCATATACACCAAAATATTCATAGCAACACTTTTTGCAGTAGCAAATAACTGCAAACAAAGGAAATAATCATCAATTAAGTAATAGACTACAGCAAATTAATTGTGCCACATTAATGTAATGGGGGGGGGACAATGTCAGAAGTTCTTTATGTTATATTCAGTTGACACACTTGTACTTAATGGCTTTGTCCCCCTCTTTCTTTTTTATTCTTTGTTAATTAGGGATAACTTGCTGGTTAGAGGAAGGGGAAAGAATATATTTGGAAATGAAGGTAATATAAAAATAGCAGACATCAATACAAATTTTAATGGTAATATATTTGCCTGAAGTTTTATAAATCTAATCCAAAATGAAAAGGAAGGAGGAGGGAGGAAATTACCTATGTAGACCCACAAGCTTTGTACCACAGATATCAGTTATACCAGCTATAACAGAAAAAATAGCAAGAGAGATTTCCCAAAGGTCATAGGACACAAAATCCAAAAAGAACTATACTGGATTGTCTAAAGGCTGTTATACTTCACAGAGATGAGCAGTCACAATGCTTAGTCTTTAACAAGAAGAATAGATTTGATCTGTCCCTTCCCACCTCCAAATCTTGCACTTCAGAGAAAAATGCTTTACTCCCTTTCAACTTGAAAAGCATGGAAATAAAGCAATGCATTAATTACATATGTGTGACTAATTCTGATATCCCTATTTGATTTAATCAGTATTTACTCAGTTCACTGTGATTTATTGGGTATCAGTGACTGTATTAATGAGTTAAATAGACTAGATTTAAGTTTGCTTTAGTTAGCACATAAGAATAAGAGTTAAAATTAATTAGCCCACCATATATTGATGATGGTATTACTGCTATTTGATTTATAGGATAGCTCAATACTTTATTACATAGATTTATATTGTATTAGGCCTGATGTAAGGACTTGTATTAACTTGTATTAAGATTTGCTGTATTAGCACTATCTCCCTCCCTCCTCCCTCTTCCCCCCACACCCCACCATGAGAGAACCATGCTTGAAAAACTAGTTGCCTTTGTCATAAACGTTCTTCCAGCAGTAGCTTCAGAATATCCCTGACAAGTAGATGCACCCAAGACATTGCTGACAAAACCTTAAGGCCTATGGAAAGTCCCTGAATACTACTGACAGTATACCAGTAATTGATGAATAGCTTCCTTAGCCAATTATAGGAGTTCTACTTCTGAAGATGATCTATCATGAACCTGTGACACCTTTTAGCATCCTCCCAAGGTCCATAAAAAACCCCAGCTGATGAGCAAAGAGATCCTTGACCAAGAGAAACATCTTGGATTCAATCATTTAGGGACCACCCATCTCCTTGATAAATTGATCATGATCAGAGGTCTGCCCCAATTGCCTTTTGTTATGGATTGGAATTTTGCAGCACACACATATTTATACATCCTTAGTTTACTTTAATATAATAATACATATCTTCAGTGAGCAGTGTCCTGACTCTAGACTACTCCCATCCCAGTCCCTCCCCATTTTCACAAGGGGTATGTTTCTTAGGCCTGGTTCATTCATGTCACAAAGCATAACCTGCCCATGGAAAAACCAGAATAAAGTATGGCTTAGAGTTTGTGCTTTAGGGGGCATTACTTTTAGGGATATTATCTTTTACTCCTAGTTCTCTATACCTTGGGGCCTTTGGATACTGTTGATTGAGACAATACTACTTGTGAGGTATTTTCTTAGGGTCAAAGGATTTAAAGCTGGATAGGACTTCAGGGATCCCATAGTCTAACCTCTTCATCTTACATAATAAAATAAGGCTCAGAGGGCTTATCACTTGCCCAAGATTAAATAACTGGAAGAGCTAGAACTCAGGTCCTCTGACTCCATATCTTGTTCTCTTTCCAATTTTCTTCATTCTTTTACTTCAATAACTAAATCTCATAGTCTTTGGGCTACATTTATATTATTTTATGTTATATGATATTATTTATAATATTATATAAAATATGTCATTTTATTTATTTTTTATAATTATGATTTATTCTAATTACATTTATTATATATTGTATTTATTATAGTTTATCAATTGTAAGTATATAAATATAACATTTATATTATTATATATGATGTGATATACTAGATACTAGATACTATATATATTATAGTCAGTTGAAGGTGTGAAATGGAGGTTGGCTAAGCTCATGTCTGGCTGTGGAAGTACAGTGTAGACAACACACATATGGGGCCTCATTTATATGCCCTTTAGGTGGCTGTTATGTTAACTATTCAGATGGAAGACTCGGACATAGAGGTTTCTTGATGCAAAAACCCTCAAAAATTACTAGTACAAAGGCTACAACAATAGGTTCAAATGATTATTCACTATGACCTGGTTAGACTTACACCAGGAATGGTTCGATTTTATGAAAACTTACAAACATAATAGACTACTCAGTCCGCAAATACATACTACACATTTACTATATGCCAGGCAACATTCTAAGCACTTGGGATAAAAAGAAAAATCATAAACAATCCCTACCCTCAAGGAGCTTGCATTCTAATGGAGAGACAACATGTATATAAATGGGTACATAAAGATACATATAAAATAGATGAAAAGTACCCTCAGGAAAGACACCAGTCTTTCTGAGAAAGCCAGGAAAGGGTTCCTAAAGAAAGTATTTGAGCTAAGTCATTAAGGAAGCCAGAAATTTTAGGAAATAGAGATGAGGAGAGTGTGAATTCCAGGCATGGAGGACAACCAGTGAGAGATAGAGGATCATATGCAAGGAACAGCAAGTAAGGCCAGCCTGAATGGGCTGGAGAATAGTTGGAGAAGAGTAATGTACAAGAAGACAGGAAAATTAGGAAGGGGCAAGGTTGTGGAGAGCTTTCAATGCCAAATCAAAGAGTTAATATTTTATCTTGGAAAGAATTAGGAGTTACTAGAGATTACTGAAGCAGGTGGGGTTAATGACTGTAATGCCAAGCAGGGTGAGACTTTTTGCCTTTGTTTTTTGTTTAAGAGTGCTTCTCCGCAGTAAGGCAGTCAAGTGCCTTTAATGAGTCTTGCCTTTGAATCAAGTGTCATTGATTGGAAACAATATATATGATGTGGTGCTAGTGATTAAAGATCTTTCCCACACCCCTTTTGCTAAGTAGACATTGAGCCCTAAGAGCCCTGACCAGGTTATATAAGCTCTGAGGTTGGCAGTTTGCTTTAAGGAGTACACTCATTGGAAGAGTATCGGGGATTTGGCCAGATGAGACTCTAGGTAGCCCTTAAGGAGCCACCCCCCACCCCCAGCTTTGAAAACCCAGATGCCTCTCTCTCTGGTAAGTATGTATGTAATATCCTGGTCAGACAGCTAGAGAGGCCTAACTGTTGATTTCTGTGTGTTATTTGCTCTGCTTATATAATTTCTGCTTGTAATTTCTGTTTGTATTTGCTCTGAAGCTCAGGGTGCTTACTTTTTCCCCTGAACTAAGTGAATGATATATGTATCTTTAATTAGAGTGAGATTGTTACCCCTTAAAGTTGCTTTCCTTAGAAAAGCAGATCAAAGAACATGTGCTAGCAGCCCTTCCGTGTGTTCTTGCCGTTGATCTTGTTGGTCTTTCACCACCACAGCAGCTGCTAGCAACATTGTTGTTACAATGACATGGCCAAAACTCTAGGAAAGTCACTCTGGTAGCTATGTGGCAGATGATTTGGAGGACAGAGAGATTTGTAGCAAGGAGGCCAATTAGAAAGCTATTGCAATAGTCCAAATAAAAACAGATAAGGGCCTGAACTAGAGTGGTGGCTGTATGAGTGGAAAGACAAGGGCTTAGATGGATGTTGTGGAAAAAGAAATGACAAGATTTATCAGCTGGTAGAATACATAAGGTAAGTGAGAGTGAGGAACTAAGGATTATACTGAGGTCACAAACCTGGGAGACTGAGAAGATAATATTGCCATAGGCAGTAATATAGAAGTTTAAAAGATGATTGGGTTGAGTTCAAGATGACTACAGGATAACTAGTTCAAAATGATTGTGTTAATAGCAAAAACAATAGACAACATAATCACATCAATAGGAACATATAAAGCTTTTGACAAAATAATATACTCATTTATTCATGAACGAAAAATTATTAAGGACTTACTACATGCCGAAAAGCTGTAATTCACACCTGCCTCACATGAAAAGATAGATCTTTTCCTTGCCAAGTCAAACCCATTCTATGATCACAAGTGATCCCATTCCATCCCATCTTCTCCAAGATATTGCCCCCTCAATCATGCCCACTCTCATACTCATTTTCAACCTCTAGGATGCTTCCTTAATATCTACAATCCTTAGAAAACACTCACTTGATCTGTCCATCCCCACTAGCCATTGTTCCATACCTCTTCTGACATTTGTGGCTAAACATCTTGGGAAAGCCATCTACAATAAGCATCTGTACTGCTCTCCTCTCACTCTCTTCTTAATTCTTTGTGATCTGGCTTTTGATTTCATCATCATTCAACCAACACTACTCTCTCCAAAATTACTGATGATCTCTTAATTACCAAAGCTTATGTCCTCATCTGTAAAATGAGCTGGAGATGGTAATAGCAAACCACCCCAGTATCTTTACCAAGAAATGTTCATTGTAGTAGGAAGGCTAGGGATTGAACTTGTGAGTTCATTGATGTAGAGAACTCTTAGATAAAGAAACTCTCTACCAACATGGAATCATGTATGTTCTCTTTGACTCATACAAGAACATACATTTCTAGAAATATGTGTGTGTGACACGTGTGTGTTTATGTGTATGCATGTGCATATGTGTCTGTGTATTTGTTGTTATTCACTTGTTCATGACCACATTTGGGGTTTTCTTGGTAAAGACATTAGAATTGACAGGGATCAGGAAAGGCTTCAAATACAAAACCCGCTGGTGTTCAAAGCCCTTTATTAACTGCTCCCTCCCTTCCACCTTTCCAGTCTTCCTACTCCTCACACATCCTCCCCTAAGCACTCTTTGATCCAGTGACACTGACCTCCTTGCTGTTTCTCAAACAAGACTCTCCTGATTGTCAGGATTTTCTCTGGCTGTCCCCCATGCCTGGAATGCTTTCTCTCCCTGTCTGCCTCTTGGATTCCTTGGCATCCTTCAAGTACCAGTTAAAATCCTACGTTTTACTAGAAGCCTTTCCTGATCCCTGTCAATTCTAATGTCTTCTTTCTAGTGATCATTTCCAGATTTTCTAGTTTACCTTCTCTTTTCCACTTTCTCTTATTTATCAAACACAGTTATTTTTGTGCTGTCTTCCTTGCCCTTTAGATTGAGCTCCTCCAGGGCATTGATTGTCTTTTAATTTTCTTTGTATCCCTAGCTCTTAAGAACATTTAATAAATGTTTTTTGGCTGGCTGATTGTATTTATACAAATACAAAAGCAAAGAGAGTCCTCAAGGAGTTTGCATTCTAATGTGAGATATTACACAAAAGGAAGTAGTGTGTAGGGAAGGGCACTTTAGAGCAGAAAGACTAACTATCCTATCTGAGAACTATCTAACTAAAAACAAAAGATACTATTATTCATAATGAAGATCCACTATAACCTTTCCATAAAATTAAGCTGATGGGTGAAACTAGGATGCTTACCAACTACTACTATGTATATAGTTCTAGAGCAGCTAGGTGGGGCAGTGGATGGAGTGCTGGGCCTGGAGTCAGGAAGACTCATCTATCTGAGTTCAAATCTGACCTCAAACACTAGCTGTGTGATCCTGGGAAAGCCACTGTTTCCCTCAGTTTCCTCATCTGTAAAATGAGCTGGAGATGGTAATAGCAAACCACCCCAGTATCTTTACCAAGAAAACCCCAAATGTGGTCATGAACAAGTGAATAACAACAAATACACAGACACATATGCACATGCATACACATAAACACACACGTGTCACACACACATATTTCTAGAAATGTTCATTGTAGTAGGAAGGCTAGGGATTGAACTTGTGAGTTCATTGATGTAGAGAACTCTTAGATAAAGAAACTCTCTACCAACATGGAATCATGTATGTTCTCTTTGACTTACAGAATCATAGAGAGTTGCCTTTGGTACAAGGTAAAGTCACTTGCCTAAGGTTATACAGACCCTTCATCCACACCATGACTTCTAGTCCCTCTACTCTTCAGTTCTCTCCCAGGCCATCTCCCCTGCACTAGCCACTATCTCCTTCCCATCTTGACTCCTTGGTGAAAAAATTCAACTCTATAATGTCTTCCTCTCTTGAATCCCTAGCCCCCTTAACACATTGCTGATCATGCTTAGCCAAGCATCAGCCCTAGATCATTCCTACCATTTGTTGCCTTTACTCCTACACATGCACTGCTGAATGAAGGTGGAGAAAATTACGCAATCATTCTGACTGGGTACACTACAAATTTATATTACATAACGTCAACCAGGATCTCACACTCCACAGCAGCTCTTCCAAGTCTCTTCATCCCTCCTTCCTCAAACTTCCCATGGTATCCCCTCCCCCAAATCTCTCTCAGAAGAGAATCTTGCCTCACATTTTCTAGAAAATTTGTGGCCATTTACAATGAACTCCCTTTTCTCCCCTCTTCCGCATCTCCTTTCACTCAGGTGCCTTCTTCCACTTTCGGAGAAAGTGAGGCTAGTTACCTTGCATAGCCCTCCCTCACTCAAATCAAAGTCAACTGCAAGTTTTATTTGTCATCATTTCCCTGATGTCATGGTCCTCTTCCAGAATGAAGGACAAACACCACCACCACTGTCCACCACCACTATCTCCCTATCTCACATGATGAAGTGGCCTTATTCTTCACCAAGATTAACCCCTCTACTTGTTCAATAGATTCCATTCCATCTAAGTCTCTCCTATTCTGAAAAAACCCTGACTTGACCATTCTACCCCTGCTAATTATCATCCTTTACCTTTTCTGCCCTTGGTAGCCAAACTCCTCTAAAAGGCCCTGTACAGTAACTGCCTCTACTTTCTCTCCACTCATTCTCTTCTTAACCACTTACGATCTGGCCACCATCTTTATCATCCCACTGAAATGGCTCTCTCCAAAGTTACCTATGATCTTACTTGAATTGGATGCTTAAATAATTATTGCTAGCATTATATAGCTATGCTTTGCAAATCACTCTACATTTGTGCTCTCACCTTGTGAGTTAGGTGCTGTTATTATCCCCATTTTTCAGTTGAAGAAACTGAGCCAGATTAAATGACTTTCTCACAGCTGAGGCAGGACTCAAAGAATAGGAACTGTCTTTTGCCTCTCTTTGTACCTCTGGCACTTGGAAAAAAATAGTACTTTTTCCCCAATTATATGTAAAAGCAAATTTTAACATTCATTTTTACAAAATTTTCAGTTCCAAGTTTTTCTCTCTCCTTTCCTTCCCTCCCCTCTTCCTAAAACAGTAAACAATTTGATACAGGTTATATATGTGCACTCATGTAAATACGACATATTTCCATATTAGTCATAGTTTGTAAAAGAAAAAACAGATCAAAATGGAAAAAAAAACCCACAAAAAATATAGTGAAAATAGTATGCTTCAATCTGCTTTCAGACTTCATCAGTTCTCTCTCTGGAAGCAGATAGTATTTACCATCATGAGTCCTTTGGAATTGTCTTGGATCACTGTATTGCTGAGAAGAGCTAAGTCATTCATAGCTGATTATCAACTAGTGTTGCTCGTTACTACATACAATGTTCTCCTGGTTCTATTCATTTCATTTTGCATCAGTCCATGTAAGTCTTTCCAGGTTTTTCTGAAATCCACCTGCTCATCATTTCTCATTGCACAATTATATTCCACTACATTCATCAGCTACAGCTTGTACACCCATTTCCTAACTGATGGACATACCCTCAATTTCCAACTTTTTGCTACCACAAAAATACCTCTAGTACTTTGGCGCATAGTTGGTGCTTTATAAATACTTTCTTACTTGACGGTGACTCCAGGTCTAAAGCTCAATACATTGTACTACCTAGATGTCCTAAAATACCTCTCTCAACACTAATTGTAAAGTTGTAAAGTTGTAAAAATATACATTCAGGATTACTGAATAGGAATGTGGGCTCAGCAATTGTCTCAATTTTTTCTTTAATGATTGCTTTGAGTTTGAGTCCCCAATTAGCTGGAGAAGGAAATGGCAAACCACTCCAGTATCTCTGCCAAGAAAACCCCAAATGGGGTCACCAAGAATCAGACAGGACTGAAAAATAACTTAACAACAGTTAATATTTTGGAACAGTAATATTTTTGGAAGAAGTTTTTGAAGGAACGAGGGATGTTAGTATAGGTAATCATTGTCAAGAATAAGACTTTTTCTGGTTGGTCCCAAAGGACAGAACAAGAAGGGGAAAGAAGTTGCAAAGAGGCAAATTTAGGCTTTATATTAGGGCATACTTCCTGACATCCCAAGTGTCCAAAAGTGGTAAAGATTGCCTGATATAGCTGTCAAAAAAACTAATTCTATTTTAGGCTATATTGAGAAGCATAGCAACTCAGAGCAGGGGAGGGGTAACTGTATAATGTCAAAGCTCTGGTCAGATCATATCTATAATATTACGCTCAGTCCTGGGTACCACATGTTAGGAAGGACAAAATCAGAGAATTTTTGAATTGGAAGGGGTCTCACTGCCCATCAAAATCAATATGATGCTACCTTGACCTACTCATGATAAACTCCTTTTAATTCTCTTTGTCTTGAGTTTTGCCTCATCAAGATGAAAGCCCAAATGAACAATTTTCCTTTCAACAGTTTGCCTGCCTCAAGTGTCTGACCACTTCAACCCAGCAGTCTCCATTCAGCCACTAAAGTGATTTTCCTAAAGCACAGGTCCAACCCCGCCCCCCCCCCACACATATACTCTCTCTCTTTTTCTCTCTCTGTCTCTCTCTCTCTCACACACACACACACACTCAATAAACTCCAATGCCTCCCTACTGCCTCCAGGTTCAAATATAAAATATTCTGTTTGGCATTCAAAGCTCTTCATAACCTAGCCCCCTCCTACCTTTCCAGTCTTCTTACACCTTGCTCTCAGTACTATTCAATCCACTGACACTGGCCTTCTGGCAGTTCCACAGACAAGACATTAGATCCCTCAGCTCTAGGCATTTTCTTTGATGGTCCCTCATACTTGGAATGCTCTCCCTTCTCTGCTGTCTGACTACTGACCTCCCTGATTTCCTTTGAGTCCCAGGTAAAATCCCACTTTTTACAGGAAGTCTTTCCCAACCCCTCTTGTTTCCAGCCTTCCATCTGTTAATTATGTTCTATTTATCCTGTATAGTTATCCCTTCCACATCTCGACTTTCCCCATCACGGTTTTGATATATAACAGAGGTCAGTAAAAGAAATTAAATGGGAATTTGGGGGGAGTTTTGCACAATCCACGGATGACATGCAAAGGCCAACACACAGCACAGAAAAAGTTTGGAGATTCAGAAATGCATTTTATATATATGTATAATATATATATAGTATTGTATAACATCAACATATTTTATCTTTTAATACCATAATAATTCAGACTTCTCTGGTATGAAGGGAGGGCCAAAGAATTTTACACAGATTTTCTAGGTCAAGGGGAGAAAAAAAGGGGTGCTGCCCCTGTGATATGGATTATTATATGTGGACGCTTGCCTTGTATATATTTGTTTGCATGTTGTCTCTCCCATTAGATTTTAAGCTCCTTGAGAGCAGGGACTATCTTTTGCTTCTTTTTGCATCCCCAGAGTTTAATACAGAATGTCTTGCACACAGTGGGTACTCAGTAAGTGTTTACTAATTGATTGCACTAGGCATTCTAAGGAGCTGCATTTACAAATTCAGGCTTAAATGTGAAAATTGCTTCATATTTACTTCTTTGTTTATGCTCTCCCTCCATGACACGCCCTCCCCCCCTCCCCTCCAAAAGAAAAAAACAACACTTCAAAACACAGTTTTTTGGTGGGGTTTTTTTTAGTGTTTTTTTTTTTTTGTCTCTATGCCCCTAGTGTTAACACCATGTACTGCACAGTTTGGGGGTTTGTAATAGTAATTAAGGTGGACCTTTTTGCTGTTCTTCTAAAATAACCAATTGTCACTTACAAATTCCCATTCACTCATCCCAAAGGTGTAGATCCAGATTAGGTTATTAAGGGAGCGAATGATAGATAAATGAATAGAGCATTATTGAATAATAACTATATGCCAGGCACAAGGTGAAGGGGTAAGAGTAGATAACACCAGTGGTTCCTTCCAACTCTATAACCTCCATAAATAGGCAGGTCAAATTCTTAAAACATCAGGTCACAGAGAAGAATGTCCAAAAATTTCCAGAGATGTAAGGATTACCCTTAATTCTACCCACACAATTGCAAAAAGCCCAAGGCTACCCTAACAGCCATTTAGCCTAATTACTCTCTGGAAAGAGATTCTAAATTTGTCCAAGAGGGAAAACAAATGCATCGACCAGCCCCACGCAAAAAATTGAAGCCAAATAGGATTCTATTGAGCAAGCCAGTTTTACCCTTCCTTAACTTCTCCTTTCCCTTCTCTTTCCTGGACTGGGGCAAAAATGTGTAGTAGTAATTATAAGGCTTCATATTGGAGAATCAGCATAGAGCAGTGGATAGAAGGGTGGCCACAGTGTCAAAGACTTGGCTTCAAGTTCACACTCTGAGGCACATTTACCATGTGAACACAGGGGAGTCACAACCTCTCAGAGCCTGCAGATAACTCTCTAAGACTGACTTACTCTAGGTCTCTGTAAGAGTTCCTGGTAGAGTTTAAATCACAGAATTAAGTTTTTAAAAAGGAAAAAAGAAAAACAACTAACTCTTCTTTGGTGCTTGTTACACTAAAGGTTTGTAAAAATAAGGCATTCATCTTCATAACATCGACTTCTCTTTTCTTATTCGTCCCCAGCATATACTCTCAGGAACTTCGGGTTTTTTCTCCATTTTCTATCTCCTTCTCAGAAAATCATCTGAGAGGGAGGAAGCATTCTGTACCACAAAGGTCATGAAACTCAGAATTTCTCAGTTTGAGTTCCTGCTCTCTCACTTACTAGCTGTGTGACCTTTAGCTAGATCATTCCACTACCTACACACACACACACACACACACACATACACACACACCCCTTAGCTTCCTCACCTGTAAAATAGGAAAATATATTTATTCATAGTTATGTTATACAATCTCATTAAAATAGTCATAAAGTTATGCTATTACTATCTCATAAAAGTTGTGGTGAGGATCAAAGATAACGATGCAAAGTTATATAAATGCATTCTTACAATCCACTATTTTAAAGATAAATGATTTCATCCATTTGGATACACTGGGCTGATGCAGGTCACTAGCTTTCTTTTTTTTTTTTTTTGGAGGGGAGAAGGCAGGGCAATTGGGGTTAAGTGACTTGCCCAAGGTCACACAGCTAGTAAGTATGTCAAGTATCTGAGGCCACTTTTGAACTCAGGTCCTCCTGACTCCTGGGTTAGTGCCCTACTCACTGTGCCACCTAGCTGCTCCCACTAGCTTTCTATATCAACTCTGCCAACACCCCATTAGCCTGGAAGCTCCCGGAGAGCAGGGACTGTTTTTGGTTTTCTTTACAATTCCAACACTTAGCACAGGGTTTGGCACATAGGAAGCACTTGGTAAATACTTCTTGGTTTGACTTGATTTTGAATTGCTTATTTAAGGCTGACAGCAGGTGTTAAGCCTCTCCTCACTTAACTAGGTTAGTCCTGGGACAACTAATATTCATGCCATCCCAGACTAGAAACCTTTTCAGCTTTGAAGGACTTAAAAGACTTTAGACTCCACTGGTGTAGGCTTTGATCGATAGCCCAAGTCTTCCCACACCTTCAATGGAGGAAGGTATTTATAAATTCCCCTACCAGAAATAATTCAAATTCAAAGGACTCTAAACTGGTTAAGTCTAAAAGTGTGAAATTTCAAGCATCAGGGGGACAGGTTTTGGTGTCTACAGGACTAGAGGGGCCCAGGAAATCATACCACACAGAACTCTTATTTATATCATTGAGCCAATACAGAAGAGGCCTTCTCCCAAGACCAGTCCTAAAAGGTGTCATAAGCAGCTCTAAGGTGTTAGAGGGTAACAATACCTCCGAAGAGATGTTTTCATTTCAATAGGGGATTTTAAGGGGGAAAACTTGCAAGATCTAAATGAATAAAAATTAACTATCAACAAGCCTGGAGGGAAGAAAGGTTGATCAGTGGTTAGGGTAGTTGAGAGATTACCCTCTATCCTTCAAATCAAATGTCGTAGTCACCAACAGACTCAACTATGGCTAGCCTTGGTTTCCCTTCATTTGCCTATACTCTTCTCCACAGGAAAACTGCCAATTGATAATCATTCAATTCTACTAAACTTTCATTATCTTCCCATTTCCCCCCTCCTCTCCTTGCAAGGTACTGCACTAGATACTGGAGCTAGAAAGGGCAAAAGAAAAAAGGAAAACCAATACCTACCCTCAAGGCATTTACTTTTTATCGGGAGAGACAATATGTAAATTTGTTGAAGAAGAGTTCCAACAATTGACAAGATTAAGAATTACTTCTTTAAAATTTGACACCTGAGCTGACACTTAGAGGCTAAAGATTCTGAGAAACCGAGGTAGGAAAGGAGTGGCCCAAGTTTGGGAAATAATCCTTTTGAAGGCACAAAGACTGGAGATGGAATGCCAGTTCAGGCAATAGCATGGAGTCTAGTTTGTCCGGAGCCTGAATGCCCAAAAGGGAACAGTGTGAAATGAGTCAGAAAAGGTAGGCTAGAGACAAAATTATGCAGGGTTCGAAATACTACCTGTGAAGAGTTTGTACTTTATCCAAGCAATAATAGGCAACCACACTGCAGCTTCTTAAGTAGAGGAATGAAGTGGTTAGACCCGCACTTTAAGAAGATTACCTGGCAACTATGTGAAAAAAAGGGACTAGAAGAACGGAAAGTCCAACAAACTGGTTCAGGCAAGAGATAATAAGAACAAGAACTAATAACAGCAGCCATGTGGGTGGAGAAAAGAAGTTAGATACAACAGAGCTGCTCAATCTACAGACCTGGCAGATAATCAGAAATGGGGATGGGAATGTTCAAAAGAGTAAAGAGTCCGGGATCACTCTGAGGCTTTAAACTTAGATGCCCAGAAGGATGGTGAGGTCATCCAACAATCAATCAAGAATTTCATGAGGAATCCCTAAAGAATAATGGGTTCCATTTTGGACACATCAGTTAACAAGCTTTTATTAAGTGTTTACTATGTGCCAAGCACTGTGCTAAGTTATGGGGTTATAAAGAAAGGCAAAAAAAAAAAAAAATGGTCCTCAAGGAATTCACATTCTTTTAAAAAATTATTCATTGGTTTGTTTATTTGAGTTTACATTCTAATAAGGGAGATAACATGTAAACAACTATCTACATACAAAATATATGCAATATAAATGGAAGGTAATCTAAGAAGGCTGGCAAATGAGATTTGTGAGTGATAGTGGGGGCAGGAATCAGGAAAGACTTCTCACAAAAGGTACCATTTGAGTTGCTTCTTGAAAAAAGCCAGGGAGGTCTGGAGGTAGAGGTAAAGAGAAAAAGCATTGCAGATGTGGTGGAGGAAGGACAATGCAAAGAACAGTCAGAAAATGTAGTGTTATGTGTGAGGATCATCATGATGACCAGTGTTGCTGGATCTTAGAGTGGAAGGCAATAGAGAAGACTGGAAAAGTAGAGGGAGAAAACAAACAAACCAGACTCTGAAGGGCTTTAAAAATCAAATAGAGGATGACATATTTGATCCTGGAGGTAATAAGGAGTCATTTAGTGGGATAACATGATCAGATCTGTACTTGGGGAGAATCATCTTGGTAGCTAATCACAGGATAGATTAGAGTGGGGAGAAACTTAAGGCAAGGAGACCAATTAAGACAATTATTGCAATAGTCCAGATGTGATAGTGAGGGCCTGTACCAGAGAGCTGTCTGGGCAGACAGAAGGGGATGTATACTAGAGGTGTTGTGAAGGTAGAAATGACAAGATTGGCAACAGATTGGATAATGTGAAGTGAGTGTAAGTGTGGAATCAAGGATGACACAGAGGTAGAAAGTCTAGATAACCGGGAGAATTGTGGCGCACTTATCAGTAATAGTGAAATTCAGAAAAGAGAAGGGGGCTTGGGGGGCGGGGGGATTATAATTAATTTGATCTGAAGTACATTGAGTGTAATATATCTATTATACACCCAGACTAGAGCTCAGGAAAAATGTTAGGACTGGATAAACAGATCTGAAGATTATCTACATTGAAATGATAATTTACTCCCTAGGAGCTGATGAAATCGCCAAATGAAATAGTATAGAGGGAGAAAAGAAGGTGGGCCAGGATAGTGTGTTGGGATTCACCCATTTTTAGTGGGAGGTGACCTGGAGGAAGAAACATCAAAGAAGACATGTTAAGCTTGAGTAATCTGCGGGATATCCAAGTCAGTCCAGCAATTAGTTGGTGATGGAGAACTGGGATGCAGTCAACTTTGTATATTATAGATAGAAGCTTCTAGGTATTCTTTAACATATACCCATGTACTCTTAAAGGGGTACCATATTATGGAAAATGCTCTGCTTTTCTAAGAATCCTGTAGGTGGCATACATGTGTTACTTTTAATAGAAAGGCTCAAGATACCAATGACCTTTCCAAAGTTGATATCTTTACAATCTCTGTTCCACCAGTTGAAAGGAAAGATACAAGGATCAGTAATTATACCCCATCCATCTTCATCCTCATGTTTTTCATTCTAACAAATGAGGGTACATTAGCCTTTTATTGCTTAAAAGTGCACAATACTGAGAGACAAGAAGAGACCTGCTTCTAGAAATGACCCTATTACTTGCTGTGGGACGTTCAGGGTGGTGAGGAGAGAAATTGAATCACCTCTCTGGGGCTAAATTTGCCTGTCAAATGAAAGTATGGGACTAGATGATTTTTAAGACCATAGAATTACAAGATCTTAGGATTTAGACCAGGAAAAGTTCTTAGAGATCATAAAGTCAATTTAGCTCATTTTATAAATGAGGAAACCAAGGCACAGAAAGAAAGTAGCAATTGCCCAAAGTCACACACAAAGTGGGTAACAAAGTCAGAATTTGAAACCAGGACCTCTAACTTCAAAACTACTGCCTCTGTTCCATATCTTAATTTCACCTCTCTCCTTACCTGAGCTCTCTCTAAAACATAAATTAATTCAAATATGTAGCATTTGTATCCTTTTCTCAGATAGGAAAGCCTTCCATTTAAGTCTATAGGTAATGTTTATATTTTTTAAAAATACCATCAGCTGGATAATTGACACCTAGTGAGTTAACCCTGTTCATTATCCCTTTGAGCTCTTCCTTCAAGCAACTGATCAGACATGAATCTGTTTGCTTTACTGCAGAACACCTGGACATGATCACTGTTTCATCTGGTGATGCTACAGAGAAAACAGCTGTTGATAACTGGTATCCTAATAGCTAGTTGCTAACTTAAGTATGAGCCTGGGAGGAGAATAACTGAAATAAAATTATCAGGGATGGTTGATAGGCAATCAAATTAGATGTGATCAATCAGGAAACTACATGGTCATAATTATAATATAATCTAAAAAAACCATAAGATGTCAGAGACTCTTGAATGCCAGACTTAAAAGAAATTTCTGAGGCTATCTGGTCCAATCCTTATTGTGAGAGTATGTATACCATCTACAACATCCCTGAAAAGTCTTGCTTTAGGACTTGCAGGTAACTCCACATATGTAGAGTTCAAATTGTTAGAAAATTTTCCTTTGTATTAAGTCAAAATTTGCCATCTTTCACCCATTGGTCCTCATTCTCTCCTCCCAGAGTGAAGCTGAATAGGGCTTCCCTGTGAAACAGCTTACTCCCAGTTCCAAGTTATGCTTGTTTCTAGTTGTGATCTTAACAACTACCATTACAAACCACCAATATCTTTGGATACAAATCTTTTTTTTTTTAATGACTTGATTATATATCAATTTAAAAATAAATTCCATTGCTTTTTATTTATAGTATAGAAGTTTATCATTTATATTGTTTTGTTTTTACAGTAGATCAGTATCCTTCAATATCCTTCAATACAATTCAAGAGGGAAACATCTCCGCAACCTTATTCCAGAAGATGTCAAAGTACTAGAATTCCACAGGGGAGAAAAATATTCCCTCTCTGTCCTCAAAGATTCTTTATTTGAGTCAACAGGCTAGGCTCGAGGAGCTACATCCTTACTTGAAACGTGTCACTTACAGGGTTCCATCAGTTAATACATCCCTGCTTCACATTTTTTGGGCCAAGGAATAATAACAAAAGGATTAATATAGCAGTTTAAAATTATAAAGCTATTAGAAGAAGCACAGAGATTATGTTGTACATATAGCTTATGTTATGTTGTATAGTGCACGTGCACTAGCTTCTGCCCATTCTATCCTTAATTGGGTTATGTATCTCCATCAGCAGAGAAATTTCAATGTTTTACCATGGCCTCTGCCCCAACTGAATTGGCTGTAACCTGTGCAACTATGGAGGGCTTTACTCCATGGGTTTTACAAACCTTGCTCTGTAGCTCCTGCGGTATAGACTAAGAATCCAAATGACTTGAAAGTCTCTCCTTAAAAAGGAATCAGACTGTGAAACATCTCATTGGAAAAACAACTGATCTAGAAAATAGATCCAGGAGAGATAATTTTAAAATTATTGGACCACCTGAAAACCATGATCACAAAGAGTCCAAATATCATCTTTCACGAAATTATCAAGGAAAACTTCCCTGATATTCTAGAACCAGAGGGTAAAACAGAAAATGAAAGAATTCACCGATCTCCTCCTGATAGAGATCCCAAAAGGAAAACTCCCAGTAATATTATAGCCAAATTCCAGAGTTCCCAGGTCAAGGAGAAAATATTGCAAGCAGCCAGAAAGAAGTAATTCAAGCATTGTGGAAACGCAATCAAAATAACACAAGGTTTAGCACTGTCTACATTAAGGGATCAAAGAATGTACTGGTAATGTAAATTTGAAGATCTTCCCATCCATTGGAAGCCTAAGTCACATGTGGTAGGAGGAGCTTGCTGAACGAGTAGAACAGGAAAGGTGGAGAAGGAAATGCTCAGAGCATTTAGAGCAGTAGGAATGAGTGGACACAGGACAGGAGGCAGCTAGGATTGCGAGTGTTTGTGGGAAGGGCTGAGGCAGGGGGAAGGCTTTAGGATGGAGCTACTCCCTGCTGTGATAATGTGTATTAACTTCTTTGTTGCTATGATAGATTCAGTTTACTGGTGTTGGGATTTGGCTTTCTGGTGTCTGAATATTTGTGTTGTTTCTGTCTTCTATATGGAGAGCCTGTTATATTTTGTGATTCAGAACCACACTGGCATATTCATAGCAATAGCAACTACTATGAATATTGCCTTGACGATACAGAGGGCTTGGAATATGATATTCCAGAGGGCAAAGGAAGTAGGATTACAACCAAGAATCACCTACCAGCAAAACCAAGTACAGTCCTTCAGGAGGAATAATGGACATTCAATGAAACAGAGGACTTTCAAGCATTCTTCATGAAAAGACTAGAGCTGAATAGAAAATTTGACTTTCAAATACAAGACTCAAGGGGAGCATGAAAAGGTGAACAGAAAAGGGAAATCATAAGGGACTTACTAAAGTTGAATTGTTTACATTCCTACATGGAAAGAAGATATTTGTATCTCATGAGACCTTTTCTCAATATTAGGGTAGTTGGAGGGAATATATATAGACAGAATGCAGAGGGTGAGATGAATATGAAGGGATGATATCTAAAAACTAAAAGTAAGAGGTGAGAGAGGAATGTACTGGAAGAAGGAAAAAGGGAGACGTAAAATGGGATAAACTCTCTCACATAAAAGAGGCAAAATAAAGCTTTTATTACATTGGAAGGGGAGAGGGAATGAGTGAACCTTACTCTCATTGGATTTGGCTTAAGGAGGGAATAATATACACACTCAATTGGGTATGGAAATCTATCTCACCCTACAGGTAATAGAAGGAAAGGCAGATTGCAGGAGGGAGTAATCAGAAGTAAACACTTTTGAGGAGGGATAGGGTCAAAGGACAGAATAGAATAAATGGGAGG
Source organism: Phalanger gymnotis (assembly GCA_028646595.1). NCBI lineage: Eukaryota > Metazoa > Chordata > Mammalia > Diprotodontia > Phalangeridae > Phalanger > Phalanger gymnotis. Next base: position 241,179,136 of record CM053622.1, read on the forward strand.
GGGCAGGATAGGATAGAGGGAAATATAGTATTTCACAACATGACTATTATGGAAGTATTTTGCAGGACTACAGATATATAACCTATATCGAATTCCTTGCCCTCTCAATGAGGGTAGGTGGGAAGGGAGCAAGGGAGAGAATTTAGAACTCAGAGTTTTAAAAAATGAATGTTAAAAATTGTTTTCACATGCAACTGGGAAATAAGATACACAAGCAATGGGGTACAGAAATCTATCTTACCCTACAGGAAAGTAGAAGGGGAAGAAGAGGGGCGGGGTGTTGACAGAAGGGAGGGCAGATTGAGGGAAGGGATAATCAGAATGCATGCAGTCATGGGGTGGGAGGAGGGGAAAGATGGGGAGAGAATTTAGAATTCAAAATCTTGTGGAAGTGAATGTTGAAAACTAAAATAAATTTTAAATTTTTTTTAAAAATTAATCAGACCCTAGGAGAAGCTGAATCTGGGGAGATGGGAAAAAGAAGAAGAGGATTTGAGGGTAAATGAAGTAGTAGTTTGGTCAAAATGGTGCCTCTGTGGCAAAATGCAGCTTTCAAAAGTGCCTGGACTATTCTAGGGAAATGTTTTGTGTGTAGGCTGCCTGCCTGTCAGTGAAGGGCAGGGTTACCATAACCCATATATTTTGGTCCAGGTACATGCCATACAGTCTAAATAATTAAAGCATAAGAAAGAAGGGACTCTCCTAACTCTGGGTTACTTTCATGATTGCCTCAACTTTCCATCTCCTGTCTCTTTGAAAACTCAACCTGAATACTGTGCCTGATGGGTAAAGGTCACCATGGGTCCCTCAAAGACAGCTATTTCATGGGATAGTTCAAACATAGAAATTGCAAAGAAGGGCCTGTTTCTAACCTAACCATGAAGTTAATGATCACCTATCACACTTCATCAAAACATCACCTCTTTGCTGAATAGAAAATTATTTTGAACTATCTGAACCTTACAGGCCAGATATAGGAACACAAAAAATTTTGTGACCATATCAGAATATCCTTTGTCTTATTCAAAACAAAGTATCCATGTAAAAGTATCCTGGAATAGCATAAGGAGCCAGAAATATCTGAGTTTATATCCTAGGCAGCTAGGTGGTACAGTGGATAGAGTGCTAGTCCTGGAGTCAGATAACCTGAGTTCAAATCTAGCCTCAGACATTTACTAACTGTGTGATCCTAGGCAACTCACTTAACACTGTTTGCTTCCATTTCCTTCTCTGTAACATGACCTGGAGGAGGAAATGGCAAACTACTCCAGTATCCAAGAAAAACCCAAATTGAGTCAGACACAACAACGAAGACTAGCAGTCTTTCCAAATAGCATCACAAAGAGTTGGACATGTCTGGAAACAAATTATCAACAACATAACTACTCTTTCTAAAAGATCATTAAATCTAGCTGATAATCAAGGTCAGAACATACTCATTAGGGCTCATGAGTAATGAGTAATGGTGTAACCTCTCAAAGTTACTCTTAGAACCCCGAGAAAGATCGGAAGGAACGGCTTCTTTCTGGGGACTCTTCTTTGCTAATGCCAGTGTAAATTGGGAGGAATAGACGAGAGAATGCTTCATGTAGACACACAAATAAGTAAATAAAAGTTATTTAAGAAGTAATGCAGAGATAATCTATATCAAATTGCTTCCCATCTTAGGGAACAAGGAGAGGAGGAAGAGAGGGAGAAAATTTGGAACTCAAATTTTTTTTCCTTCCTTTATTTCTGCTTAGTAATATTTTATTTTTTCCAATTACATGTAAAGAGGTACTCATTTAAAAAAAAGGAATGTTAAAAATTGTTTTTACATGTAATTGGGGGGAAATAAAATATTATTCAAAAAGAAGTAATTCAGAGTAATTTTAAGAGAGAAAAAGAATTTCCCATATCATTTTTGCTTTTCTTGTATCTTCTCTGTCAGGTTAAAATGATGAGAAAGAAGCTGGCAATGGATTCTGGCCAGTGAGGGATGTCTTCCTTTTAAGCAGCAGAGTATAGTGGGAAAAGTGTTTAATGGAGAGCAAAGAAGGCAGGATTCTGGTCTAGGCTCAGCCATAAATTTAATGTGTGACCTTGGTCCAGCTACTTGACCTCAACAGATCTCATTTTCTTCACCTTTAAATTTAGAGAACTGACTCGAATAAACTCTAAAGTCCATTCCAGCTCCAACTTCCTTGATTCTCAGGAGGATGGCTTGGTGTCAACACCTTTTTTGTACCATTATTTTCTTGAATGAAGTAAAGGACTGAAGTGATTATTAGCCAAGCTCAACTTGAGGGGGATTAACACAGCAAGTTGAGGCATAGAAGCCTCTGAATAATTGGGTTGGGAAATGTGTTAATACTGACGTTAACATGTTTGCTATGTTGCTATGTTTATTGCATCATCCAATTTGCTCTCAAATTTATACTTGAGAGAAGACTTTCTTTTAAAAAAGTGTTTAATTTTGAGTGATAGAATTTGTCTTTTGTCTTCATATCACCTTCATTTTCAAATATATTCTTTCCCTCAATGAGCCATGCCTTATAACAAAGAATAATGAGAAAAGAAAGGGTGGGAGGGTAGCAAAGCGATTCAGCAAAACCAAATACATCAATTGATTTAGAAAGTATACAATATTACATGCCTAGAGTCATCCTCTACAAAGAAAGAAGGGAGGTACATTATCTCATCTCTTTTCCAGGGTCAAGATTGATCATTATAATCATATTTCATTTGGTTTAAATTTTTATGTTTTCCACTGACATTGTTGTAATCATTGTGTATATTGTTTTTATGGTCCTGCTTAATCACCCTGCATCAATTTATGTCTTTCCATGCTTCTCTGAATTCTTTTTATTCATCATTTCTTACAATACAATAATAACCCAATACATTTATATATCACTGTGTTGAGCCATTTCTCAATTGATGGCATCTACTTTATTTTCCATTCCTTGCTATTACAAAAAGCTCTTTTGTAAATATTGTGGGGTATGTGGAATCTGCCTGTCTTTGACCTCCCTGAGGCATGTACCTATTAGTAGGATCTCTGTGTCATGGATGCATGTGATAGGTGCAACATTTACTAAGACTGGAAAGTCCATGATAATAGACTAGACTAGTTTTTCCCTAAAAAGGCAATGGAATTGACCCAACACTTAACTGGGAACTTGAACCCTTACACCATAGTTTCCTGGTCACCTCAGTACAAAAGCCAAGCAGTTGTGTAGTTAGCTTGAGGCTCCATCATGGCAAATGGAGAGTCAGAGGAGCTAAGTCCAACTGAACCAATAATGCTGAATCCTTGCTAAATAACCTATTGTTAAGTAAACCTCCTTTTGTTAAATGATAGGTGGTCTATGAGTGCTTCATCTCATTCCAATTCAGAACCTGAACCAGAAATCCTTTGAGCCTGAATCAGACCTGGCCCTCAACAACATTTTGGTTACTTAATATACTTCCAAATTACTTTTCAGAGTGTTTGGACCAATCCCAGTTCCAACAACAGTGTGCCCACCTTTCCAGTACCTGGAAGAATGCTTTCTGTGGGAAGTAAGGATCCTGCAAAAGTTAAGTTTTTCTTAGTTGCTTATACCCTTGTTTGAAACTTGTATCTATATTCCAAATGGTCAAGTTACATGCAAGAAAATTTTTAATCATACATTTTAATCGTTTCCTTCTGGCAAATGACTAACTCTCCTTTACATAATTCTAATTAATTTTTGGTACTCACAACCCAAAGAGCAGAAAGAAATGTAAATAGAAAGACCAACAGATCTACCCTCCACATATTTTTTTTCTTTTTAAAGTTTTCACTTGGCTAGAGGAAGTAACACAGGTGGCTTCAGAAGCTCATTAGACTTTTGCACTCCCCTGTGCTTCCTCAAAGGTCATTAAGATATTTCAGACCCTGCATTTTCTTTTGCAACATGACTAATATGGAAATGTTTTGCATGACTGCACACATATGATGTATATAAAATTGCTTGCCTTCTCAAGGAGAGGGCAGGAAGGGAGGGAAAGAATATGGAAATTTTTGTTTACATGTAATTAAAAAAATTAAATGCAAAAATAAATTTTAAAAAGCTATTCCAGGCCTCTCTTTTAGCAGCCAGGTAAGAATTGGAGCACAACTGCTCCATTGCTCAAGTGCTGTTCTGTTTTTCTCATTGAAACAAAAACCTACATGGGGTAGCTTCTTGCCCCACATGTGAAAAAAGCACCATAGGTATTATTCAGTATCTGCCTCTTCTCTGCCAAATGTCTCTTGGATGTGATACAGAAATGAAAAAGGGTAAGTGCAGGGGGCATGAGACATCTCCTTAATGAGTTATCTGATCGCCCACTGCAAATTGTTCCTGCCATTAATTGACTAATAGTATGTGTATGATTAGATTGATGAAAAACAAGATGGAAGTATAAATAACTGTAACGAGGACACCTTTCCCCACTCTCAGAGTAAACACAAAGGCAGGATACTGGCCCATTTTTTGACTTAAACATTTGCAGAGGATGCTTTAGTGCCTTTTTTTTCTCCCAAGGGAAGAAAAATATACCGGCTATGATGGTAATCAAAATGTACTTTGCTTATGCTAAGAACTATCATGGGAAAATAAAAAATAATGTATGCAATTCAGAATATGCCAAATTGTCAAGTTTTGGCTAGACCATACATTTCTTCTTAAATGAGTATGGAGGGAAGGACATGAGAAGACAAAGTACAAGAGAGAGTTCAATTTTAATAAAGGGGTTTCACTTACACACACACACACGCTCGCGCATGCAGAAATTATTATGCTAGTAAGTCAAAAGGTATCATAGGATCATAGATTTAAATCCAGAAAGAACCATATATATTACTTAGTCCATCCCCCTCATTTTACAGGTGAGGAAATTGAGATTCCAAAAGGTCCAGGGATTCTTCCAAGGACACACAGGTAGTAAGTGGCAGAACTGAGATTCAAACCCAGGTTTTCAGGCTCCAGGTTCAGGATTTTTTCTACTTATACCACATTGCCTCAGCAACACCAATAAATTTTTTTTAAAAAATTTTAAAAATTATTTTTTAAAATTTTTTTAAAAAAACATTTTTTAAAAATTATTATGGGGGCAGGAGGATGGGGGGATCAGGGGAGGTAAATATTCCATTGTACTTTAGCAAGGAAACACATAGCCCAAAAAAGAGATAGGCCAATCACACAGCAAGAATGAAAGAAAATGTATGGACAGCCTGAGTACTCTGTTGGTATCTGCATTGTAAAGAAAACAAGAGGAAAGTCCTCTAGCCTGTTAGGCACACTCCCAGTGTTGGATATATAGGAGGGCATAGAAAAGAGTTCCAAAGAATGAGCAGGCTTGGATGGGTTGGGATCTGCACCTTTAAAGGGATTAGTCACATTTCTATAAGATCAGATCACTAAAATATTGGAGTGTTAGCACTACATTCTATGTCTTTATCCTTCTCTATTTAGAGATCTTGACAGAGCAACCAATTTAATGATCAGTAAAAAAAACAAAGGGGTGAGAGGTGAGGGAAAATGGAGAAGAGGGCCGTTTTTCAAAATCAACTTTCTTGGACTTACATGAACTGATGCAGAGTGAAGTGGGCAGAACCAGAACATTGTACATAGTAACAACATTGTACAATGAAAAACTGTGATAGACTTAGCTCTTCTCAGCAATGCATTGATCCAAGACAATTTCAGGGGACTTGGGATGGAAAATGCTGACCACATCCTGAGGAAGGCCTATGGAATTGAATGCAGATTGAAGCATACTATTTTCACTTCTTTTTTTGTTTGTTTTGTTTTCTTTCTTGTAATTTTTTCCTTTTGTTCTGAGTCTTCTTTCACAACATGACTAATGTAGAAATATGTTTAATATGATTGTACACGTATAACATATATCAGATTCCTTGCTGTCTTGGGGAAGGGAGGGAGACAGAAAAATTTGGAGCTCAAAATCTTACGAAGATGAATGTTGAAAATTATTGTCACATGTAATGGGAAAAAAATAAAATTTCAATAAGTGAAAACAAATAAATAATTAAATAATTGATTTTGAGGTGGATGAAATTTTAAAATAATTTAAAATAAATTATTATTAAATAAAAAAGTTATAAAAAAAGAAAGTCAACTTTCTTCAAATAACAAATTTTTCTGAGAACTCCCAAAATGGAGAATAAAGCCTCCATAATTACTTTGAAGCCACCTGAGTTGAATGCAGAAATACCTCAAGCATGGATATTTTCCCCTCTCCCTTCTCTTCTTTCTCTTTAGTCTTTTAGGCATACTTCTGCATTTTGAACAACTATGCAATCAATCCATCAAGGAGCATTTATTAAACACCTACTATGTACAAAAGCACTGTGCTAGACATTGGGACTACAAAGACCAAAAAGAAAAGAAACAATCCTTAGTCTCAAGAATCTTATTTTCTATCAGGAAAAAGTGTGTGTGCATGTGTGTGTATACATATGTGTGTATATGTATGTATGCATATGAGTTTATGTACACATACATAAAATATATGTACATAGTACACTTAATATATACACACAGTACATGTATACACATACATGCATGCACATGTATAAATATATACATGTATGGGGGGGTGTGTATGCATATATAAACTATACACTTAGTGTGTATATATGCACATATGTACATGTATAAATACATATATACGTAATATACATACACACATACATGCATACATATACTGAAAAAAATGCAAAAATAAATACAAGTCTGGAGGAAGGGCACTAGCAGTTTGGGAGATGCAAAAAGCTTCACTAGACAAGGGTGCTTGAGCTGCCTCTTGAAGGAAATGAGGAGTTCTATGATATAGAGATGAGAAGAAAGTGCATTCCAGACATAGGAGACAGCTAGGTTGTAGGCATGGAGAGAGGAGATCAATCACCTCATATGAGAATCAGAATGAATGTTTTGGCTAAACTGAAAAGTGCAGAAAGGTGAGTAATGAATAATGAAGCTGGGAAGATAGGTTGGAGCTTTAAGAGCCAGTGGGAAGAGATTTGAGGAAGGAACACCAATTAAGAGACCATTGCAATAGTTCAGGTGAGAGAGGATAAGGATCTAAAACTAAGGTAGTGGCTCTGTCAGTAGAGAAAAAGAATTGAATGAGAAAGACATGGGAAAAGATTGAGGAATCGAGTATAAAGCCAGAGTCAGGAATCCTAGAGAATGGAAGAATGGTAATGCCCTTGACAGAAATAGAGAACG
>CM053622.1:241186873-241204985 GCA_028646595.1 Phalanger gymnotis
TATATTGAGAGAGGGAGAAAAGGAGAGATAGAATGGGGGAAATTATCTCAAATAAAAGTGGCAAGAAAAAGCAGTTCTGTTGGAAGGGAAGAGGGGGCAGGTGAGGGGGATTGAGTGAATCTTGCTCTTGTCAGATTTGACTTGAGGAGGGAATAACATACACACTCAATTGGGTATCTTACCCCACATAAAAGTAGGGGTAATGGGATAAGAAAGGGGGGATAATAGAAGGAAGGACAGATAAGGGGAAGCAGTGACCAAAAGAAAACACTTTTGAAAAGGGACAGTGTCAAGACAGAAAACTGAATAAAGGGGGACCAGAAAGGATGGAGGGAAATATAGTTAGTCTTTCACAACATGACTATTTACGGGAGTTTTTTGCATAATGATACATGTGTGGCCTATGCTGAATTGTTTGCCTTCTTAGGGAGAGTGGGTAGGGAGGGAAGAGGGGAGAGAATTTGGAACTCAAAGTTTTAAAAGCAGATGCTCAAAAAAAAAAAGTTGTTTTTGCATGCAACTGCGAAAGAAGTACAGGCAATGGGGCATAGAAATCTATTATTCACTACAAGAAAGCAATGGGAAAAGGGATGGGAGGGGGAGAGAGGGAGTGGGGTGACAGAAGGGAGAGCTGACTGGGGAACAGGGCAATCAGAATATATGCCATCTTGGAGTGGGTTGGGGAGGGTAGAAATGGGCAGAAAATTTGTAACTCAAAATCTTGTGGAAATCAATGCTGAAAACTAAAAAATATTAAATAATAAAGTATGGAATTCAAAAAAGAAAGAAAAGGTCCTATGAATATTATATGGACAAAATCCCATTATGTTATCTTTATGTATGTCATTATTAAAGATTTCTAACCACAAAAAAAAAATTAGTTAAGTATCTAAAAAAGTTAACAGATTTTCTGTGGTTGACATATTTAAACGGTTTATTTAGGTAATTATCTTTTAATAGTTTAAGTGATAAACATCATTTAAAAGACTATTCTTCTATGAACAGGCAGTTTTCAGATGAAGAAATTAAAGCTATCTATAGTCATATGAAAAAGTGCTCTAGGGGCAGCTAGGTGGCACAGTGAGTAGAGCACTGGCCCTGGAATCAGGAGGACCTGAGTTCAAATGCGGCTTCAGATACTTGACATACTAGTTGTATGATCTTGGGCAAGTCACTTAACCCCAAATGCCCTGCCTCTCCCCCAAAAAAATATTTCAAATCACTATTGATTAGAGAAATGCAAATCAAAACAACTCTGAGGTACCACATCACACCTATCAAATTGGCTAACATGACAAAACAGAAAAACGATAAATGTTGGAGAAGATGTAGGAAAATTGGAACACTAATGCATTGTTGGTGGAGTTGTGAACTGATCCAACCATTCTGGAAAGCAATTTGGAACAATGCCCAAAGGGCTATAAAAATGTGCATACCCTTTAACCCAGCTATAGCACTTCTAGGTCAGTATCTCAAAGAGATCATAAAAATGAGAAAAAGACCCACAGGTAAAAAATATTTATAGTAGCTCCTTTTGTGGTGGCAAAGAATTGGAAATCGAGAGGATGCCCATCAATTGGGGAATGGCTAGATAAGTTGTGGTATATGAATGTAATGGAATAATAGTATTCCATAAGAAATGGTGAGCAGATGGACTTCAGAAAAACCTGAAAAGACTTACATGAACTGATGCTGGGGGAAGTAAGCCTAACCAGGACAGCATTGTACATAGTAACAGCCACATTGTGTGATGATCACCTTTGATAGACTTAGTTCTTCTTGGCAATGCAAGGATCTAAGATGACTTCAAAAGACTCATGATAGAAAATGTTATCCACATCCAGTAAAAGAACTATGGAGTCTTAATGCAGATCAAAGCATACTATTTGCTCTCTGTCTCTTTTTTGGTTTCTTCTTTCTTGTGGTTTCTCCTATTGATTCTAATTCTTCTTTACAACGTGAATAATGTGAAAATGTTTAATATGAATGTATATTATAGCCTATATCAGATTGCACGCCATCTTGGGGAGGTTGGAGGGGAAGGAGAAGAAAATTTAGAACTCAAAATCTAATGGAAGTGAACTCTGAAAACTAAGAATAAATAAATAAATTTGTAAAAATAAATAAAATGCTATCCTTGCTCTTAAGAAGCCCGCATTTAATTAGGAAGGAAATGTGCAGATATATACAAACAAGCGACATAAAGGACAAATTGGAAAAAATAGCAAAGGAAAGGCACTAGAATTAAAGGGGACAGGAAGAGGCTTCCTGTAGGCGAGATTTTAGCTGGGACTTGAAAGAGGTCAGGGAAGCCAGGAGGTAGAGATGAGGAAGAACATCATTCAGGCATTGGAGAAAGACAGTGAAAGTGCCCATAGATGAAATGCCTTGTGTGAGGAATGGCAGAGGCCCATGTTAGTAGATTGTAGAACTAATACTGGTAATATGCTGCATTGTATCAGTGATAATTTAGATACAAGAAGTGCATGCAATATTATCAGGGAACTATATCATCAGAAAAGAAGGTTAGCTGGTCACATAGCAAGAGGGAAGGATAACAAATAGAAGACCTGAATATGGAACTACTACATCAGGAAGCCAAAAAAAAAAAAAACCTATAAGAAGGCTTCTAGCATGGATGAGTTAACTCAAAATGTGTTTGGGGAAGGCAGTACCCACACTTTTGAGACTATGTGATATATCAAAGTGTTTCCATAGTTGCAGTGTCTAACACAGTGACCTTTCACATAATGGACAGTTAAGAAATATTTCTTGAAATATGACTGCTACATTATACTTTGTTACTTTAAATAAAGTGTGTGTGAGGTGGGGGGAGCGCTTAACAGGACAAGCTAGCTTGGATACCTTTATCAGGTAAGAACATGTTTACAGAATATATCAACCAAAGGCTGTAAGTCAATGTGTGTTCTGTCATGCCCTATGAGCTTTCCATAAAACGGTGAGCTAGTTCAGAACTCAAGATCATTCCAGTGTCTGATCAGCACAGAAGACAATGAGTTCCACCCAAACCCATGAAAGAGAATCACTTGGGGAGTTGAGGGGGCAGGGAGCAGAAGAAGAAAAGGCTCTGTTTTCTTCCCATCTCCCATAACCAGAAGAAGACTGTGAATTTCAAAAGCAAAGGCTTGGACCTCTCATTGATTTTCTGGCAGTTTTCCTGGAACAGTAATGAATGAAATGGCACGTGTATCTACACTGGGAGGCAAGGACAAACTAGATATGTTGAGGAAATACAGCTTTAAGATTCTACAAGGAGGCCAGCAGAAAGATTCCTACGGGAAACTTCAAGATGTCCCAATGAAGGGACAAGATGTTCAAGAAAAAGACTTCCAGGAAGTGTGAGTTATCCCAAATCTTTGCCACAATTCTCTCTAAGCTTGACCTCCCTTTCCTGTAGATTCCATATGTACTTGTGGGAGCTTGTTCCCCAGACTTTTGTGGGGAATGTTTTATATCAAATGTTCTTAACTCTACCACTTTAGTAAATACCTCTAAAAGCTAATTAAGTCTAGCTGGTTAATTGATATTAACTGATAGTCACCGAAAGAAGCACACCAGTAGGGGCTTGTGAGTTATGTAGTACTAAATAGCCATTCCCATCCCATCTGGGTCCCTCGGAATGCTTTGGGGATAAGTAGAAGCTTACCCTCTGGTGACCTGATTTGCCATCATGAGTGTGACCTAGGATAAGGGTCCCACAGCATGTAAGTGCAAACAGAATGACAGAAGGCAAATCTTGTCTTTATATTCATGACATATAAAAATGAATGGATCTGAGTAAGTATGGCAAAAAGATAAAGCATCTAAATTTGCTATTTTCAAATCATTTAGCTTCTTGGGGTCTCATCTGCTAAATGAGGGGTAGGGCTAGATATGGATGGGCTACATAAATTCTTTTCTATGTCATCAACACATTTGGCAATCCATTGAAGTCTATGGCTCCCTTTTCAGAAACAAAAATGTTTTTAAATAAGGAAATGTTATGTTTCAGTTAGAGTTTGGTGAAAATAAAAATGAATTTTCTCCCCATAGAAGTTCACGGATTTCCCCTGAAATCTAACCATGGACTCCTTTCTATGAACCTCAGGTTAAGAACCCCTGGATAGATGATTTTCTAAGATTTCTAAGCAGGGCAATTTCCTCTGAGATTATCAAGTTTCTTTACTTACCATCATATATTCTAACGCATACTAAAGCTAATAGGGAATCCAGTGCAATTTTGGCCAAAGGAATTATTCAATTTTACAAAGCCAAGGTATTGCTAACCAAGATTGCCTTTAAAAATAATGACGATGACTCTAAAGTGTGCTTGTAAAGTTAGTTAAGGACTTTTTAATTGGCATCTTTTCTTGCATACTCTTTTGCATCCCATCCATTTGCCTGATAAAAAGGTTTTGTTATTTACCCTCATCCATCAGCTGCCCTGCTCCAAGCATGTACTTGAACCGAGACAAAAGCGCAGCAGGATTAAGGTTATAAGAAGCTTTGTTTAAAAGATCTGCTAAGTGCTTTGTCTTTTTACTTAAATAAAGACACTGAAACCCAAAGGTATAATCACAAAGCTGCTGCTAAAGCTTTAGGGCAATTAGAGTTGGTTGGCAAGTTTTGTAAATTCCTCACTAGGAACTTGCAAAAAACCTGGATTCAGCTCTGGGGAGCCCCTTGCATGACTAACATAGGCCCGGTGTCTGGTAGACAAAGATTTGGGGACATCTGCTAACTCACGTTAGCATTTTGGCTCTCTGAGCTGAGGTTGGTTTCAGTGGGTTTCTTCACAAAGTGGTTTTCTGTTCCACTAAGGCTCACCTGGAGGTAAATCTCTTCACTTTTTCATGAGCCAGTCATCAATGAATGGATTAACAACCCCACCAAGCGAGTCGCGAGCATTTGTGGGCAATAATTTATGCTTGAAGGGAACGATAGGTGCTATTTAATGTCCAAGTCTGCAAGGTCATTATTATTCTTAAATGGATGCAGCCCAGCACCACAGTTATAAAATAAACATTTTATACATCTCAGCCAGGGAGTCTGAGAGCTGCCTTGAAAGAGGTGAACTAGGAAGCTCTGGGTGACAAAACGAACTGGTGATAAAAATGACAGAAAGTTAAGTTTTCTCATTTGTAAAATGGAAAACCTAGGAATAACCCATTTCATAGGACTATCATAGAGGTTCACCAGAAATAATTGAAAGATGTTTAAGTAAATGGTGAGTCTGATCCTGCCTTCTGGGACTAGACTGGGGTTTATGTAGGGTAGAGAGTGCAGTAATAGTTCATAGGATTTAAAACTGAAAGAGAATTTGGAGATTATCTAAGCTCTGGCCCAGAAGAATAAAGAGTATTAACCGAGACCACACAGGTGGAGAGTCAGAGACAAGATTTGAGTTTAATATCCAGTGATTTTATATTAAACATTATATACATTTTATATTATATATTATAGCTTTCACTGACCGAGCAGCAGCCAGGTAAGGCTGGCTAGAGCAGTGGTCAGGGAGAGCCCCTCTTCCAGGGATTCCCTGAGGTCTACTCTCCTGCATACTATTTGTCTTTACTGCCCCTTCCCCTTGGCTATCTCCCTTCCAGCTTGGTACACAAAAGCTAGCCAACAGTTCAGTTATTTTTCTGCATAATCAAGTGTCCTTAGGGCCCACTAGAGTACCTGACAAACCAAGAAATCTATTATTGTCTTTTAAAATAAATCAGGATAATGGAGTTATTTTTAACTTACATTGTTAAGTCAGGTTCATTAGCATATTCTATTGCTTTTGACTTTACTTCTTATTAGCTTAATTAAAATATTTATCTTCCGAATATAAATCCTATGTGCAAGAGGGACCCTTAAAAAAAAAAAATGAAGTGCTGAAAATCCAGCCCAATCCATTTATTCAGAGCAATTAAGCTAAGTTTTTAGAGATTCATTCTTTTTTTCTTTAAGTAGAACCCTTCTTGAATTAAGTTCAATTAAATACATATTTCCTCCTTTTGCTTTTTCTTTTTACTTTTTACTTAACTATTCATTTGCCTATGGGACAAAATAATTTTAATAAATTTAATAAATTCTTTTCTTCTCTCCCCCACCCACCCCCCATATTTTGTGCCTATGCAAAAGTAAAGGAAAATACTAACCCAGAAATTCTGGTAGATTTTTTTAGACAACCTCTGTAGAAGTGAAAAGAATTTTAGCAGAAAAGTCATATGATTTCACTAATATAATGCTGACAAGTTTTGGTTACAGCTCTGATTTCTGCATGGAAGTTATTTTAATTAAAAATAACTAAGTCAAATTAACATTTTGTCCCTAGCCAGAAGGAAGCTAAACAGCCAAGAGATAATGAGTTTTATTAACTCCCATAATGTCTGCAAAGTAGCACTGGATCAAAGTATTGGATCCTTCATTTAGTCACTCCCCAAAGACCCACTTACAGGAGCAAGCAGGTCAATGGCTAATTGATCAGCAAGATGCCATCTGTTTTCAGTCACTGGCTAAGTCTTGCCATATTGCATATGCAAGGATCATACAGGGGTCAGAGATTTGGAAAAGGCCTCGGAGACCATCTCATCCAAACTTCTAATTTTATAGATGAAAAAAACAGGGTCTGGGCAGGTTAAGACTTGCCCAAGGTCACAAGGACAAAGCCAGGATTCAAGCCCAAGTCCTCAGACTACACATCCAACAATCTTTCCACAGTATCATATTGCCTCTTTAAGCTGCAAGTGTTCTACTGTAAGTACCGGTTGTTTGCTACAGGTATGTGCTGGGTTCCAAAAGTTAATCTGAACAAACGGGCCAGGAGAAGGCCCATTTGAACCTCAAGTTCATTTTCCCCTATAAATAATATTATGGATGATTATTGATATCTGCTCTTTGCCTCAGTTTCCTTATCTGTAAAATGAGAATAATAGCATGGATCTCTCAGTGTTGTGAGGATTAAATGAGATAACATAGGTTAATTATTGACCAGGGAGTGATATAGCCAAAAGTCAGTTTCATTTTATTTTCCTAAATGCAGGTACCTAAGGCTGAATCGGAGGAGTTCAATTCAATAGACACTTAGTAAAACCACACTATGTCAAGACGCTGTGCGGAGAAGACTATGACAGAAACTTGGGAGACTTCAGGGGCACCATCAAGGCCATTCATTCAAGGTTGGTGGCCAATGTTCTTTTTTATATATATTTAGAGGTTTGATGGGGCTTCCCCCCACACACACACACACACAATTTAACACGTACTTATTTTCTCTCTCTCCCACCCCATACAATAATTTAATGATATTCCCTCTCACTTCAAAACATTCCTTTTCCTTGATAAGATTATACCAGGAGCAAGCATGGGCCTTGATAGTTTATTCATGACTGGCAAATCACTCAAAGTCTGCATCTGGGCTTCAGTTCCTTCATTTGTAAAAGGAATTGACTGGATTCTTGCTTCAATTATTCAAAGTGTTTTATAATTGTCTTTGGCTATTTGAAGGGCTATTATAATGGAAAAGGGATCCCACTTTTAGGCGTGCCCCCAAAAGGCTAAAGTAATAGTGGTGGGTGATCATTGCCAGGTTTAGATTAGGTTTGAAGTAATTTTAGAAAAAAATCCTAATTATAGTGAGGAAAGCTAGGCAAAGTGTAATTCACTGTCCAGGAAAACAGTGGGTCAATCACACCACCACACACACACACACACACACACACACACACACACTCACACACACTCTCACACACACACACACGCACAATTTCTAAACGGTAGATGACCACTTCTTCTTGGAGATGTGGTAGAAGACTAAATGACTTCTGAGGTCCTTTATCATCTTGAAATTCTATAAAATAGAGATTTTAAACACAGAAAAGAGAAGATTAAGTATAGACATGATAATGGTCTTATGGTAGATTAAGGTCTATAATACAATAAAGAGGCTGGTTTGTACTCTGCTTGGCCTCAAAGAGCAAAACCATAAGCAATGGGTTGGGGTTGTAGGGAGGCAGATTTTGGCTTAAAATAAGGATAAATTTTCAGATGATTACCAGTATTCAAAAGTATGTTCCTCTTCATGTTTCATATTCTATATACTCCAAATATATGTTAGACGAGATGCTCTCTTCTAACTTCGAGATTCTGGGATTGCCTAATTTCTGTGTTTAACATCAATCTTCCCCATAAAGGGAAGGCAAAAATGGGGTAGGGGTGAGTGAGGTTTTTTGTTGTGTTTTTTTCCCCTGAGGTAGCTAGACTTTCCTTAGAATTTGAAGGAGGGGTTAAAAGGATATATATGTACATGTGAAAAAGATCTTGCCTGAGGTAGAATTAACTGAATTCTGAGCAGCATAAGGAGGTGGGGATGAAGTGGAGGGGACTATAGAACTTACAACCCATAGGGTCTGGTGGAGTACAAGTTCAATATAATTTAAAAAAAAAAAACCCTAACGTGATCACAGGCTGCCTTAAGAGAGTAAATTTATTAAGCATTTACTCAGCAGAGAGTTTTATGAGATAGGACATCTGGATATTTGAATCAATGAATTCACAAGCATCATGGATGCCATTACTCTGTGCCAATCACTGTGTTAAACTCTGGTGATACAAAGAAAGGCAAATATAAAAGTTTGCCCAACCTCAAGGGGCTGATATACTAATGGGGGAGTAAATAAGTAAATAAATAGATACATAAGAGACATCAAGTACAGTGCTAGGTATAGACAAAAAAAGGATGTCTGCCACCAAGGAGGTTTTACTTTACTGAGACTTATACTACATATACACAAAGAAGTAATACAACATAACTTGAGGAGGAAGAGAAAGCACTTACTGTTGACAGGGTTAGGGGAGGCTTCACATTGGAGGCGGTACCTGAGCTGAGCCTTGAACAAAGCTAATGATTCTAAATGACAGATGAACACAGGCTAAACATGAGGGACAGACTATGAAAATTCACACAGTCTAGAGATGGAATTCCAAGTTCAGGGAATAATGAATGGGCTAATTTGACTGGAGCAAAAAATGCACAAAAGGAAGAAATATGTAATAAGGTTGGAAAGGTAGGTGGAAGCCATGATGGAAATGGCATTTAATGGTAAAGTGAAGAATTTTATCTTAAAGGGAATAAGGAACCACTGTTTGAGCAAGAAAGTAACAGATGAGGCCCATGGCATAGGAATGTTAACTTAGCAGTTGTGTATAGCATAGACACAAACTATGAGGCTACCGCATTGGTCTGGCAAGACATGGCAAGAGTCCTGAATTAAGGTGATGGCTATGTGAATGGCAAGAAGATGTGAGAGATAGTATAGATCTATAATCTACAAGATTTTGGCAACTGATTAAATATGATAGGTAAAAGAACAAAAAGTCATTGAAAGATGACTTCAAGGTTGTGCATCTGGGTAATTAGAAGGCTGATGGTGCATTTCAGTTGAAATACAGAAGTTATTTCTATTTTTGGCATGGTAAGACTGGGTTAATAATAGGATATTCAAGTGAAGTTCACCAGTCAAGTGACAAAAGTATACTAGAATTCAAGAGAGAGTTGAAGATATAAAATATAGGTATGGGAATCAATTGACCAAAGATGATAATTGAGCTATGGGAGCAGATTAGATATCCGAGAAAAGGTATAGGGTGAGGAGTGCCCAGAATTGAACTTTGGTCCACACCAAGAGTTATGCGGAGGAAATGGATGCTGATTCAGCAAAGGTGACTAAAAAGCAATGATCAGATTGATAGGAGAATTAGGAAGAGATCAGTTCCAAAGAAGTCAAATCACCCTCTCTTTTTTGGGGGGAAAAGGGAGGAGGCAGGGCAATTGGGGTTAAGTGACTTGCCCAAGGTCACACAGCTAGTAAGTGTGTCAAGTGCCTGAGGCTGGATTTGAACTCAGGTCCTCCTGACTCCAGGGCCGGTGCTCTATTCACTGTACCATCTAGCTACCCTGGTCAAGTCACTCTTGAGAGAAGGTGGACAACAGTGTCACAAGCCACATTAAGGGCAAGCAAGATGAGAATTGAGGAAAGTGCACCAGATTTATCAGGTCAAAGAACTGTGGTAACCTTCGAGAAAGCAGGTTCAAGGGCATGGTGGAATCCAAAGTCAGATTACCAGGGTCTGAGAAGTGAGTGAGAGCTGCAAAATGGAGGCAATATGAAAAGGAAGAAGAGCTATGTAGCATGATGGCTTAAGGAGATATAAGGATCAAATCAAGGATTCTTAAGAATTGAAAGAGGCTTAGACATATTTGCAAGCATTAGAAATAGAACAAGTAGATAAAAAGAGATTGAAGAGAGGGAGAAGGGAAGTGAGGAGAAGGAAAAAAACACACACATGGAGAAATTAAAGACCAGGCTCTCAGAAGAAATGGTAAGGGATGGGATTGAGGGCACAAGGAAAGAGGATCAACTCATCAAGGAAAAGGACTCTCTCTCCTCCTTGGAAACTATGGCGAAAAAGAGTAGTAGAACAGAGTTTTTAGAAATGTAGCCTCGTAGTTGATGGCTATTTTTTCTTAGCAGGGTAGGCCTTAGAGTTGGAAAGTGAAAAGATACTCCTTCCTCTGACCCATGGCCTCTGGAATTTGGGCATAGTTGGTCAGGCCCTGCCATCTTTTCTCCAACATCCCTGATTCTATCCCAGTGGAAAGTTTTCTCTTAATATGCATAGAAAGAGGGTGGAAGGAAGGAATGAGGCCACTTATCCTAATAGACTAGGCTTATCTCTTATAGCAAAATTGTGCTCTGAGTTATTTTTAGCCTAGGGCAAAGAAAGAAAAATCTCAATCCTCGTTAGTTCTACTGTTTGAGAAATTCATCTCCAAAATCACTAATAGGTCAAAATCATAGCATTTTCTCTCTCACTCTGACTCAGCCCCCAACTGGGAGAAAGCCAGCAATGTTCAGATGAGGGCTCAAAACCTGGTCCTTTCTAGATCTCTATATACCAATACTCATACACTGTTCCTCCCTACTTCAGCTCCCATTGACAAATAAGGCAAAAGCAATTAGGTTGAAGGAATTAACTATTTCAAACAAATTCAAATAAATTAGATAGGAGCTTTACAGAACAGAATAAGTTTTAGAATCAACTTCTACCCTATAAAAGTAAAAAGGAGGGAAAAGGAAGAAGAGACTATACTACAGAGTCTAGTATCTTTTCTACCAAATGGAAGGTCAGCCATCACTGGTCCCATACTGGTGACTGAAAGCAGAGACAGCCGCCAGTCCCAGGTTTGATTGTAATCCAATAAACTTACCGTGGCCTCAGTGTTCCATTCCTCATTTCCTAGTCCCCTGTTCCATGCGCCATTTTATCTGTCTGCTTAACTCAAACTGTACAATACCACTCCTACTGCTGCTACAACCACTAGCAATCTCTGCTAATGCTGCTTCAGGCAACTGCTCCTCAAGGTCAGGAGCCAATGAGGGAATCCCCTCATCATTTCAAAGGACATGTCCACATCCTTCAATGTTGAGTTGTCATGTGGCTGGAAGTAGCCAAATTATGCACACTTCTCCTTATCTGCAGGGGTCCATCTCTTATCTCAAAATCCAGTTATATTAGTAAAGTAGGAAGTGAGATATGAAAGGAAGAAAGGGAGGGAATGAGTGGTACAGGGATCTTTAGGAGAAAAGAGGAAGGATGATTGTAACAGCAGCTGTGGAAAGTGTGATAGAGAATCAATCAGGGAAGAATAAAAAGGTTACAATGTAGCAGTGAGGACCCAGTTGAAATTAGATAACAAATTTGAAATGGGTCCATTTAAGACACCATCATGACTTTCTTCAGCAGGGTTTAACAGCACATGAATAAGAGGAAATGAAGTGGATGGTGAGAGTAATGTAAGGTTAGGGATTGGCAAAGCATGAGTACTGATAGACTAAGGGGGCAAAGGATTCATGGCTAGTATATCGTTCAACTGGTCAACTAGAGGGTGAAAATTGTGAAGCCAGAGCAAGTGCGATAGATTGGGAGAACAGGGAGAGACAGAGACATCGAAGGTCACCTTGAGGACAAAGAATGGATTTAGAAGGAGTGTAGCAGAGGGAGAGAGAAAAGGCTAAGAGATTCTGATCAGAGAGAAATTTTAACATTTAAGATCATGGAGAACACAGGTGTAAGAGATGGTGAAATCTAAGCTACGGAGGACTGAGATAGAGTCAAGTCAACAAGCATTCATTAAGCACCTGCTAAGTGCTCACTGAGGTAAAGTGAGGTTCTGAATCACTAGAACTGAAAAGGATGTTGACAGAGAGGCCAGGGTGTGAGAGGAGACATTATTAACATGTATACTAAAGTTACTGTGTGGAAGGGCAAAGTCTGGGTCTGAAAGCAAGACTGAATCAGGTAGTAAACTTGAAAAAGGATGAAGAATGTCAGAGGCAGGGGGATAAGGATGACAAGGATCTGGACTAAGTAATAAGGTAATCCAGTAAACCTATAGTTTTACCACCATTGTATTGAGAGCTGCAGCAACTTCATTTAAACTATGAGTAGGCAGGGAGCTTTTTTTTTAACTTTACTATGGAAAATGGCACCATTAACTAGGGATTTCCTGGAAAATAAGGAAGATAGTCAACCTCATGCAGTAATGATTATAGGGAATCAGTATAGTACCAAATCCCTAAAACATCTTTCCAGCCCATTGGCTGAGGCTTCAAGTAGCCTCATTAAAACTTCATCTCTCTAGCCTGAGGCTATGCTTTCTGTCAAAATGCAAAAAAAAAAAACCACCAGATTTTCATTTGTCCTGTGAATTCTACTCCTGGCTCCAGTACAAGTCAAGTCATTCTTTTACAGCAATGGAGTGTAGGGCCCACAGCCATCTGGAAGGCTGCCTGTTCTTTAGGTTGGCTTAAAAGAGCCCTTAGGGCTGTCTTGTTTGGTTAAAATAGATAGAGAACCAGGTTAGAGGGTATGAAGATAAATAATAAATGAGTGGTAGTCCAAGACCACAATTAGGCCAAGGTTAATAAGCATCAATCCCAGTGGGTAAAGGATATCTCTTTAGAAATAACCACTAGATAAGCCATTCTTCCTAATATATATATATATATGCCTTCTGGCATGACAGTCATTTTTTAAAAATGTGACCTTACAGGGAAACAAAATTAAAGATGAAAAGTAATCTTGCTATAATGTTATAAGCTACTTACTTAGCATCAATTTAGGGGAAAGACCTGGTATAAAGAAATTCCAAATTAAAATATGGACCTTAGGGTTTGAGCTAATCAGTCAACTTCTCTGAAGCGGTTTTCTCACCTGTAAAATGGGGGTAGTTAGGTTATATTTCCTACTACATAAGTTTTTCACAAGAAAAGCATTTGGTAAGTCTTAAGAGTATTGTAATATAAATACGAGCAATTAATAGTATTTTGTTTTTCATGCTTGCTATTATAAAGTATTAGGGTCATACTTAATGGTTGCATATTTTAGACAAACTTAATATGTTTCAAGTTAGATATAATGGGTCAAACACTTGCCATCGACTTATCTTTGTCATCCAATTTTGGGCAAAATATTTCTCCTAAGTGAGGCCTCATAACTGAAACCTAATTTTAAAAAGGATATTTTTTTTAAATGCTAAAATGGGGAGGGAATAAAGCAGGCAACAGATAACTTAAATTCATGGTATCTCCTTGGGTGTGGATAGATTTTCCTTCTCCTTTTCTCTGTAACCCCCCACCCCACACACAGAGTTCTGACTCAAAACACTCTTACTCTGATTTCCATGTGAATATAGATAACATGAGGCATAGTTATGGAAACATAGATAATGTTTTCATTGGAGGTAATCTCAGAGAAAAGCGCTCTTCCTCCATGGTGTAGGAATCCCCTTAAAGCAACTTTAGCAGGAAGTCATCTAGATTTTGCATGAATCCTTTCAGTAACAGGGAACTCAGTGCTCCATAATGCAATCCTTTTAATGTTTGTAAATTTTCCGCTTTGGGGATAGTGAGGGGTGGAGTGGAAATAGTGTTCCAGACCTGTGTTTTTATTAGTGTGGAAACTCTCTCCCCTCCTGTATATTTATATATACTCTTTGATCTCTACAATACCAATAGTGGGCCTATTCCTAAAAGAGATCATATAAAAAGAAAACAAACTGTGTGTGTGTGTGTGTGTGTGTGTGTGTCCTGTTCAGGGCTGCTCTTCACCTTTGCTGTCCACCTTTTCACTCAACTCTCGCCTGTGGCTCCAACAGGCTATAGCACAGACAGCAGCCACACTCAGGTACAACTGTAAAATCAGGTTGTGGGTAGCTGTCAGGTCTCAAATCTGTCAGTGAGTTAGGGGGATGTCTACCTCAAACATACGAAGACTTCCTACCCTCCACCCCAGTAGAATGTGCAGATGAGAACAATTTGTTGCAATATCTATGAAAGAGGCTGAAGCAAGTGCAGTGGAATGCTAAGAGCTTGGTCAGACATTGAAAACACCAAGGTCATCCAACGTGTTGTGGGCCATTGCCAGTCATCTTAACTTTTGTCCTGCTATTGGACCTCAATAACTTTGCATAACTCTACTTCACCTAAATCCAATTCGTGTGTAAGTCAAGGCATTGTGATGTGACCTGTGATGTCACTGGTCTTCTCTGAAGGATGAAAAACAATGGCTGAAAATATTAAGGTATGAATAGAATGCCATAAGAAAGGACAAAATGGACAGTTTCAGAGAAACCTCAAAAGACTTGTATAAACTGGTGCAAAGGGAAGTGGGCATAACCAAGAGAAAATTTTCTAACATAACAACAGCATTGTAAAAACATAAGACATAACACATTTTGTAAAAACAAAAGGCGTAAGAACTCTGATCATTTCAGATGCCAACCTCAATTCCAGAGGTCTGATGATGAAGTATGCTACCTATCTCCTGACAGAAAAGTGACAGTTTCAAGGTACATGAAGTGACATACATTTGTGGTCATAACCAATGCTGGAGACTTGTTTTGCTTGCAACAAATGTGCATTTGTTACAAAGGTTTTCTTTTTCTTTTCTATTGAGGGAAAGGTAAATGGAAGAGAAAATAAGTTTTTGTTCATTGAAAAAAATTTTAAGTACCTCCACCAAATGCAGATCTCAGCAACTCCTCTGTAATCTGCAATCTAGGACACTAAAAGGTTAAGTGACTTCCCTATGGTCACACAGTTGCTATGTGTCAGAGGCAGGACTTAAACCCAATCTTTCTAAGTCTAGGGCTGGCCAGGTATCCTATATACAGTATACACTCTGGTAAACTTTTCTTAATTCAAAAATGCCAACTCCTCATTCTACGTAGCTTCATGGATACGGATGTAATTAGAATCATGGAGGCGGAAATTAAGAGACCTCTAGAAATTTATGTGGTAAGGAACAGCTAGGTAGAGTACTGGCCCTGGAGTCAGGAGGACCTCAGTTCAAATCTATCTTCATTACTTACTAGCTGTGTAACCCTGGGCAAGTCACTTAACCCTGACTGCCTCCAAAAAAGAAAAATTCTGAGGTAGTATAGGTACTATTGTGCTGGTGAGGGAAAGACTAATTTATTCCTTCTCTCTATTTCATCCACTCCCCTGTGAGTAGAGCTACTCTTCCCCAGTTTCATTCCTTGGGAAGATCTTTCTATAAGCCTCTTCACCAAACAAACAAATTGAGCTAGATTCCTCTGCCTATGAGTAGCCTCAATCCATATAGCGGTTTGGTTTCTCATTGCCCTGGGAAGTTACTTTATACCTGGAAAAATGGCAAAGATGACAAAAGAGAAATGTTGGAGGAACTGATGAAAGTCAGGAAAACTGACATACTATTTATATTAGATCTCTCCTCTGGGTCAATATTTCTGTAAAGTAATTTGGAATTGTGTTAAGAAAGTAACTAAAAATTCCCATGTCCTTTAATCTCTCCCTCAACCCTCCAAATACCTTGAAAAACCTCTAAACAAAATTCTAGAGCAGCAGAACCCACAAAAAGATGAAGTAAAACATTTCCAGACCAAGACAACTTAGAAAGTCAGAAGGAAAGGTCTGTTACACCTGGGTGAGAGAGGAACACAGTCCAGCACAAGCCTCACAAGCACAGCACAGCCCCAGCAAACCAAAAGCAGGCCTTGGGAGTGACTGAATCAGCAGCACAGTGGCAGCAGCTGCTTCTGAAGTTTTCAACCCACAGACAGTAATAGGATTGAAGATCTAGTTGAGTAATAAACACTTCTCCTTAGATCATACCACCTTGGAACAATGAAAACTTACACATCTCTTCAAGTATCTGTGAAAACAGCTGCACAAAACCCCTGACACTTGGGACAGTGCACACTCCACCCTAGAAGCAGAGGCCTACTTTAACAAACAGTTAACAGTCAAGTAATAGGCTGGGAGAATGAGCAAATCAGAAAAAAAAAAACAACCAAGAAACCTCTGACTATAGAAAGTTATTATGGTGACAAAGATCAAAACACCAACTCAGAAGAAGACAACAAAGTCAAAGCTCCTATATCCAATGCCTCCAAGAAAAATATGAATTGACAAAAAGAACTCAAAAAGGATTCTGAAAATCAAGTAAGAGAGGTAGAGGAAAAATTGGGAAGAAAAATGAAAGTGATGTAAGAAAATCATGAGAAAAGAGTCAACAGCTTGGTAAAGGACATATGCAAAAATACTGAAGAAAATAACATCTTAAAAAACATACTACACCAAATGGCAAAAGAGGTCCAAAAAGTCTATGATGAGAAGAACGCCTTAAAAAGCAGAATTGGCCAAATGGAAAAGGAAGGACAAAAGCTCACTGAAAAAAAATTCCTTAAAAATTAGAATGGAGCAAATGGAAGCTAATTAATTTATGAGAAATCAAAAACAATAAAACAAAACCAAAAGAATGAAAAAATAAAACACAATGTGAAATATCTCTCTGGAAAAACAGTGGACCTGGAAAATAGATCCAGGAGAAATAACTTTAAAATGATTGAACTACCTGAAAGCCATGATCAAAAAGTAAAAAAGAGCCT
Organism: Phalanger gymnotis; assembly: GCA_028646595.1. NCBI lineage: Eukaryota > Metazoa > Chordata > Mammalia > Diprotodontia > Phalangeridae > Phalanger > Phalanger gymnotis. The sequence continues at coordinate 241,203,858 of CM053622.1, forward strand.
AGATGTCATCTTTCAAGAAATTACCAAGTAAAACAACAGCCCTGATATTCTAGAACCCAAGGGTAAAATAGAAATTGAAAGAATCCACTGATCACCTCCTGAAAGAGATTCCAAAGGGAAAACTCCCAGGAATATTACACCCAAATTCCAGAGTTCCCAGGGCAAGGAGAAAATACTGCAGACAGCCAGAAAGAAACAATATGATATGGAATATATTCCAGAGGGCAGAGGAACTTGGATTATAACCAAGAACCATCTACCCAGAAAAACTGACTGCAGTCCTTCAGGGGAAAAAGTAAACATTCAATGAGATAGAGAACTTTCAAGCATTCTTGATGAAAAGACCAGAGCTGAATAGAAAATTTGACTTTCAAATACAAGACTCAAGAGAAACATAAAAAGGTGAACAGGAAAAGGAAATCATAAGGGACTTAATAAGGTTAAGCTGTTTACATTCCTACATGGGAAGATGATATTTGTAACTCATAAGACCTTTTTCATCCTTAGGGTAGTTAGGAGTATATATAGACAGAGGTGACAGGTATGAGTTGAATATGAAGGGATGATACACAAAAAAAATAAAATTAAGGAGTGAGAGAGGGATATACTGGGAGAAAGAAAAAGGGAGAGGTAGAATGGGATAAATTGTCTCACACAAAAGAGGCAAGAAAAAGCTTTTACATTGGAGGGGAGAGGGAGGAGGTGAGGGGAAATGAGTGAACCTTACTGAACCTCATCAGAATTGGCTCAAAGAGGGAATAACATACACACTCAATTGAGTATAGAAATCTACTTTACCCTACAGGAAAGTAGGAGGGAAAGGGGAATAAAAGAGGAGTGGAGGATGATAGAAGAGAGGGCAGACTGGAGGAGTCAGAAGCAAAACACTTTTAAGGATGGATAGGGTGAGGGGGGCGGAGCCAAGATGGCGACTGGAAAGCAGTAACTGGCGTGAGCTCCCCACCAAGTCCCTCCAAAAACCTATGAAAAAATGGCTCTGAACCAATTCTAGAACCACAGAACCCACAAAGGGGCAGAGGGAAGCAGGACTCCAGCCCAGGTCTGCCTGGATGGTCTCGGGGTAAGGTCTGTCCCGAACAGAACTCCCAGCCCCCAGCCGAGGGGAGC
>CM053622.1:241205485-241353204 GCA_028646595.1 Phalanger gymnotis
AGCCATTTTTTTATAGGTTTTTGGAGGGATTTGGTGGGGAGCTCACGCCAGTTACTGCTTTCTGGTCGCCATCTTGGCTCCGCCCCCCAGTATCAAAACTTTTTACAAATCTAGCTCCACACAGAATCAGGAGAACGTTATGTTCAGTAACAGCAGTATTATTCAGTGAAGAATTGTGAATGACTTAGCTGTTCTCAGCAATACAACAATCCAAGACAATCCCAAAGGACTAATGAGGAAACATACAATCCACCTCCAGAGAAAGAACTGATATTGTTTGAATACAGACTGAAACATATTTTTCCCTTTCTTTCTTTTATTCTTTTTCTTTTGAGTCTTCTTATACAAAATGACTAATGGATATGTTTTATGTGATTGCACATGTATAACTTATATCTGATTGCTTACTGTCTCAGGAAGGCGACTAAAGAGAGAAGGAGGAATAGAATTTGGAACTCAAAACTTAAAAAAAGAGCAAATGTTAAAAGATGTTTTAATATGTAATTGAGGAGAAAATAAAATATATATTTAAAAAAAAATGTAGCTCCACAACTGTAAGCAGAGACTCAAAGAAAAAAAAATGGAATTTCCACAAAGATTACATGAATACCTAGAAGAAATTAAGCAAATATTTTAAAAATTTAAACGAAAGCTCTTGAGGAAAGTATTAGAGAGAGAATAAGTAGTTTAGAAGAGAAAGTGTCAAACCTTAACCAAGAAATGGAACCTCTAGAAGAAATTCCTGGAAGAGACCAATCAGAAATCAGTGACTTCATGAGACAAGAAAAAATGTTGGAACAAGTACAACCATTTTGGAAAGCATTTAGAATTGTGGAAATAAAGAAACTAAAATCTCCATATCCTTTGAACCAGAGACTCCATTACTGGTTTATACTCCAAGAAAGCCATCAATAAGAAGAAAGTCCCCATATACACCAAAATATCTATAACAACACTTTTTTTTGTAACAAAGAATTAGAAATAAAGTAGATATCCATGAACTGGGTAATTGATAAGCAAATTTTGTGGCATATGAATATTACTGTGCTATAAGAAATTGTATGTGTGATAAATACAGAAAAGCATGGAAAGATATATATATATAAACTAATGAAGAATGAAGTAAGCAGAGCCAAGAAAACAGTAAAAACAGTAACTAAAACAATGTAAATGAAAAGAACTATCTAACAAAAAATCAAAAGAGGGGCTCGATGGCATAATAAAAGGTCATACCTATCAAACTTCCCCCAAAACCTCTCCTACAAAATGACCATGGAAAATGACAAACTGAATTCTGAGCAAAAAAGCTAACAAAAAGTCAGAGTGAGTCATTGTTCTGGCTCAGAGGAGTTAGATAGACAGAGAGGTCTGGGGATATTAGGATGAGAACTGGCCCAGAGCACAGCTCATGGGTTACAGCAGAAGCAGCAATGGCCACAGGCTTTGAGAGCAGCAGCTGTGATATCAGCATTCAGAGTGCTAGGCACACCCAACATGCAGAGATGGTAAGGCAACTGAATATCTGGTCAACAAGAGATTACAGGGGACTCTTCTGCTAGGCCTGCATGCAGGACCAGGTGCTATTTGGCAGCTCTTTCACACAGAGAAGAGAAGTGTTCATAGTCATGAGGGATCAGGGACCCTACCTGGATAAGGACCAGAGTGCAAAACAGGAGGGCAGTGACTAGAACTCTCCCCAGATCATACCACCTAGAAAGTGCCAAAAACATACAAGCCCCTAGAGATCAAGCTATAGAAGCTCAGCCTAGCCATGTCTGCCAGAACTGAGCAGAGCCCAACTCTAACATAAAATCCAAAGTCAAGTAGTAGGCTAGGAAAATGAACAAACCACACGGAAGGAACATGACCATAAAAAGCTCAAAACACAAGTTCAGAAGAAGACAACAACTTGAAAATATCTACAAGAAAAGCCCCCCCAAAAAATTCAAGTTGGACAGAAGCCCAAGAAGAATTCCAAGAAGAGCTAAAGAAAGGAGATTTAAAAAAAAATTTAAATCAAATAAGAGCCATAGAGGAAAAATTGGGAAAAGAAATGAAAGCAATAGAAAAAATTACAAAAAGAGAATTAACAGGTTGATAAGAAAAACAAAATCTCACTGAAGAAAACAACTTCTTAAAAATTAGAATTAATCAAGTGGAAGCTCATGACTCCATGAGATATCAAGAAACAATAAAAACAAAATCAAAAAGCTGGGAATAAAAAATAAAAGAAAATGTGAACTTTCTCATCAGGAAAAAAATACTTAGGAAATAGCACAGGGAAAGAAAATTTAAGAATTATTGAACTGCCTGAAAGCCATGATGAAAAAAAATCCTAGACCTCATATTTCATAAATTATAAAAGAAAACTGCCCAGATATCATAGAACTGGAAGGCAAAGTAGAAATCAAAAGAATACACTAATCATCTCCTTTAGGAGATCCTCAAATGAAAAATCTCAGGAATATTATAGCCAAATTCCAGAGTTCTCAGGTCAAGGAGAAAATACTGCAAGTAGCCAGAAAGAAATAATTCTAATCAAGGCCACACAAAATTTAGCAGCTACTACTATAAGGGAGCAGAGGACTAGGAAGATGATATTCCAGAAGACAAAGTAACTAAGATTACAATCAAGATTACAATCAGGACTGTAAATATACTTCAATATTAGGAAAACTATAAGCAATTTCGTTTATCATATCCCTATATCAATAACAAAAACAAAAAAGATATAATTATATCAAAAGATGCAGAAAAAGCTTTTGAGAAAATACAACACTCATTCCTCTTAAAAAACAAAAGTATAGAAAGCATGAGAATAAATGGACTTTTTCTTAAAATGATGGATGTTTATCTATCTAAAACCAAGAGTAAGCCTTATGTGTAATGGGAATACAGTAAACATCTTTCCAATTAGGTCAGAGCTGAAGCAACAATGTCCATTATCACCATTATTATTCAGTATCATACTAGACATGGAACTATAGCAATAAAACAAGAAAAGGATCCTTGGCACAAAAAGAGTGAAGAAGCTCCTATAAGAGAAGGAAAGAAACAAATGTCCCTTCAGAAATTTAACGTTTTCAAAAGGTATTGACAGTAAGACCAACTTAGACCAGATGATTCATGAGTCAAACATGCTACCCACCTACAGATAGAGAGGTGATAGACTCAGTACAGATTAAGGTGTATTGTTTTTTAGACATGGTCAATGTAGGAATTTGTTTTGCTTGTTTACATGTATTTGTAAAGGATTTTGCTTTTCTTGCTTTCTCAATGAGAAAGGTTAGGAGGAGAAGGTAGAAGAGAGAATGCAAACTTGAAAATAAAATGAAATTTTAAAAATATATATATATAAAGGTATTAAAGGAGTTAAATAAAAAAAACAGAAGATCGAGGGGGCAGATTGGCCCTGTTCTGAGGGTCTGAAGAGGGCAAAGGGAAGGGCAAAAGGCAGAATTTACTAGTATAGGAAAAAGGTTTCTATTTCTCATAATTTGATTATATGGATAAGAATATAAACACATGAAGAAAAGGGTAAGAGGAACAGGAATCACTCTTGGTCGAAATGGATTAAGTAGGATGGAAAACACACACACACACACACATTTGGTGTAAAAATACATCAAAATCAACAGGAAAACAAATGGGGAAGGGGGTAAGTAATGGAGAGGATATTGTTGGGGAAGGAATAGTCAGAGGCAAAGCAAAATTTCTGATCTTAAAGGGGAAAATTAAAAAGAAACAAATGTAAATAACTAGACTCTAAGGGAGGTACCCATCAATTAGAGAATGGCTGAATAAATTGAGGTATATAAATATAACTGCATATTACTGTGCCATTAGAAACAATGAAAGATAATGTCAGAGAATGTTGGATAATATGGATAGACACAGAGCGAAGGGAAGAAAACCACGGGAATAATTTGCACATGGACAGCAAAATTATAATTAAAAAAATTTTTTTAAACTTCATAACTTGGATAAAAGTCCTAACTAACCATGGCTTTTGGGGACCTGTGAGGAAGCATATTAACCCTGACAGAAAGCTGATGGACTTAACAAAGGGCAGAAAGTGTCATATTTTGGGAAATGGTCACTATATGGATTCATTTTTGCTTAACTGTGCTTGGTTGTTACAAGACGGGGCTTTTCTTTCTCTCCATTTTTTTAATGACACGGAGTGCTTAAATAGTGGTGCTTAAAATAAAAAAGGGCCATTGAAACATTTTTTAAAAACATACAGAAGAATACAGAAGGAAGGTCAAAGGGAAGCACAAATAAGCAGGAAAGTTTTGAATGCAACATTCAGAATATATACACGCACACATATGTATGTTTGTATGTGTGTATGTATATATGTATATGTACATATATATTTTTAAAATGCTGAGAAATGGAGATTGCTAGTTTCATATAGAATCTTCTCTTTATGGTCTTTTGTGTATATAGAAATGATCTTTTGGGGTGTTTAAGTTGAAAATGAAGAGTGAACATTTTTAAAATGCACAGTGGAGAACAGAAAAAAGTTTAAAAGGAACCACAGATAAGCAGGGTAGTTTTGAAAGTAGTATGTGCAATTTATCAATTTAATAATTTTTTTAAAAAAGCAAGAGGCATGAAATGGAGATTCATGGTTTCATACAATCCTTTTTTTGCACTCTGTTGTATACAGAATTGGGGGGAGCTGTTTTAAGTACAGAATAAAAAACTAAAACTTTTTCAAAGGGAATGAATAGATTCATTAGCGTACATAATTCTCCTGTGAAGTTCTTCCTAGTTTTCCTCCCTTCCCCAGAAAAATATAAGTTCTAGGACAAACAACAAACAAATGATTTAACTTTTAGTTTTGTGTCTTTGGCAGCTAGCACAGAGCTTTGAAGTAGGCTATGCATAATAAAACCATTCTTTGAAAAGATTAAAAAACACTTTAACTAGCAGTGGTTGAGGACAAGACATTTAAAAATGGAAGGCATACCAGCCCCATAAAAACATAAGGAGGGCATAGTCATAGAAATAACATTCTGGTCCCCATTCCATGGTTCCTAAATTCATCATATGGAGTATAGACTGGGACTAATAACACTTCTTGGGTCTAGAACATCCATGGTATTTGATAAATGCTAAATTAAAAGAGCTCATTTAAATTTCTATTTAAGTCTCCTTATTTGGTCTTTTTGTTAGAATGTATGCGAATGTATACTTCATACCTGCTGCTGTGCACTTCCCACCAGAATGAGAGCAGCTGTACGGATTCCTAAACACAAGATACAAATTATAGCAAATGGTTCAAATCACAGTTCTGCTGGTTATTCCTTTCATGACTTTGGGCAAGTCATTCAATTTCCCTCAGCCTGTTTCCTCATCCATGAAAAGAGAGAATTGGACTAAATGATTTCTCCGGTGCCTTCCAACTCTACAACTTTTGAGGTTATGATATATATGTATATATATAGCCCGCATCTATTTTCTATATCATATTACGTGCATTGTATTGAGTAGGTAATCTGAATGGGTGCATAACACATTCAAGACTGATCACATACAACCTGCTGCTGCTGCTGTGCTTGTGACATTCAAATATTTGATTTGACCCATGTGGGAGACCTACCTGGGAATTTTACTTCTCTCCTCCCTACTTCTCTCTTTAATGTTTTATTTTATTGATGTGTTTTGTTTTTACATTACAAATATTTACAGATTATTTCCAGTTTGTGAGAGGTCTCCTGTAACAAAGCAAAAGGGTTAAATAAAACTAATAATGCCACGATCACTCTAAAAGTGTATACAACATGGCACATCTCCAGCATCCCCCTTATTTTTAATCGTATTTTCCCAATGACATGCAAAACAATTTTAGCATCCATTTTTTAAAATTTTCAGTTCCAAATTATCTCCCTCATTCCCTCACCACTCCCTCCTTAAGATGGTAAGCAATTTGATATAGGTTTTATATATGTATACATATATATATATGCAATCATGTAAAACGTATTTCCATATTAGTCATTTTGTGAAAGAAGAAACAAGCCAAAAGACAAAAACCACAAAAAAAAAGTGAAAATAAGTATAGCATCCCCCCTGTTTAAAAAAATAACAAAGATCATGGTGGGGTTGGGAAGGGGGAAAGAAAAGACAGATTTCTCATTAAAAAATATGCATAGTCAAGCAAAATAAATTCCCTCAGTGGATGTATATAAAGATATATAGATTAGAACAGATATAGATGCACACTAAGCCAAACACACATACATAGACACTGATGTCTCATTCTCCTAAACCTGTAATGGATAGCATGTTTTAACAACAGGCCTCAAGAATCATGAATGGTCATTATATTGATCATAATTCTTACAGCTCTCAAAGCTGTTTGTTTTTGTAGTGTGGTTATTAAATTGTGTTCTGCTGTTTCTGTTCATTTCATTCTTCATAAATTTAGAAAGGTCCTCAAAATTGTTAATTTTTATAATATTGGTGTTATAAATTATTCTTCTGGTTTTGCTTACCTCATTCTGCATCAGTTCCATAAGTCTCTGTGTGTGCCTTTAAGATCATCTATTTATTGTAGCTCAATAGTTCTCCGTCACATTCATATACTATACTATATTTAGTTATTCTTCAGTTGTTGGATATCCTCTTAGTTTCCAGTTTCGTTTTGGCATTTTTTTGCCACCACAAAGTGAAGTATTGCTTCACTGGTCAGGGTCTCCCAGCACAAATTATGATGCTAGGTGACCAACACTGCCCTAAATAAGAAGGAAGGGAGGAAAGGGAATAAGCATTTATATGGTACCTACTATGTGCTAGGAATTGTGTTAAGTGCTCTTATTATCTCATCTGATCCTCAGGTTATCTCATTTGATCCTCAAAAGGATAGCTGACTTACCCACAGAAATAACATTCTGGTCCCTATTCCATGGTTCCTAAATTCATTATATGGAGTATAGACTGGGACTAATAACACTTATTCTGTCTAGAACATCCATGGTACTTTATTAATACCCATACAGCTAGTAAGTGCCTGAGGCTGGATTTGAACTCAGGACTTCCTGACTCCAGGGCCAGAGCTTTATCCACTGCACCACCTAGCCACCTCTAAGACTTGTTTGAAAGGGCCATTTGAACCTTGCCATACTCTGAAGGATAACCAGAATGCAGCTTTACAGAAGCCTAGAAGAGCAGTCCAGACAGTAGGTACTGACTTGTGGGACATCTGCCGTGCAACTTTAACAATCCAATGCTAACTGTGTCTCCAGAGACAAATGAACTAGAATCCAGAATAACTATGCAAAAAATTCACCTAAGACCATCCAGTACCACTGGTGTAGACCTGAGAAGAAAATCCAATTTAACTATACCGAATGACCAAGATCCTACCACCCTCTACTATGTGGGTAGGACTCTTGTTTTACTCATGGATCATCCTTGTATTGGAGAGCACGCCGGTATCTCAGTGATAGATGGGAACCTCCCCTTTTTAGATGCAGGCTGGCAATTCTTCTATGACTCATGGTATCAAAAGAATTGCCTGAGGTATTGAGAGGTGAAGTAGATTTCCCAGGGCCATACAATTGATATATGTCACAGGCACCATTTAAACCCAGAGTTTCTTGATTCCAAGGCTAGCCCTCTATCCACTATGATATGTTGCTATATTATGCATATGCTATGTTGTTCAATCTTATGTTATATCTTTTAATAAATGACTTTGAGACTCAAATGAGAGTTTGCTCATTACTTTATATATCAGACATCTAAATAAGTGTTAATGAAATGACACATCTATCAATCTTGAGATTATATGCTTTTTAACACATAGGGAACGGACGTTTTTTAATCTATCTTATACAAATGAACATGGGCTCTTAAGAGCTTACATTCATGTTGTGCTTTTAGGTTTATAAAGTGCTTTCTTCACAACACCCTTGAGAGCCAGACAGTATAAGTATGATTATCCCCATTCTACAGATGAAGGCACTGAGAATCAGAGTTTAGGTGACTTGCCTACTAGTAACCATCAGAGAAAGGTATTCGACCCAAGACCATTCTTGTTTCCAAATCTGGCATTCTTCCAATTACACCACATAGTCTCTCACCTTCTTCTTTTGTTACTGTGTCTAATTTTTTTCAAACTCCAAATATCTTCTCATAAATGTGACATATACAAAGGCAAGGACTCTCTGATAAATTCACCATTAATGAACCAGAGGTGTCGATCCTCTTTCAGACTTCATTCATCTTCCTCAGGAAGGCCATTGTAAACTCCGAATAGTTATGATTGGATTCTAAATTTATAGGTTCTTCCTGATATTCTCTTTGATTGATCCATAAGTCCCAATCACTTTGCTTACTTTCATTACTTCCCCAGCATCACTGCACTGCTGACAGATGAGAATGCAAAGACAGACCACTAACCCAGAGGATACACAGTCACTGTTAATTCTGCATAATTAATGCTTTCCAAATTTGGAAGGCACGGTCTTGTGATTTATCGACTTGGAATATTTGTAGTGAGAACACAAACTTACAGATACTGTTCAGCGCTGCTACTTAGAAGTAATCTTTGGTGTAAAACCCTAATTAGAAACTAGGATACTTTTCCATGGAAAATTAGGAAAATGTACATTGATAGAAATAGAAGTTTTTTTCTACTTTTAAAGTTCAAGTTTTGAATGCTAACTAACCAAAGATGATACCTAGTAAACACTAAATAGCCTGGAATTATAGAAGCATATGATCCAATTCATACCACTCAGAGACTTTGGAAGAGACATCTATTCCGGCCTTTCATTTTGCAGAGGAAAAGGGAGCTCCAGAGAGTTTAAGTGATTTGTCTAAAAGTCACAATGTTTTGCTTGCCTTCTAGATGAGACCCTTAATTATTAAGAGAATCTGACCTAGCTATACACACAGGAAAAACAAAACGGATGAAGTGTTTCTTGTCCTTCTATAACATGTAGCTGGCTTAACAATTGATAGAACTGGTCTACCCATATAGTCATCCTAGACAGACGATGAGTGAATAAGAAACTACCATGGAATTAAATAGGAGGAAAACAGATTAAAATTGAATTTCCTTTGGGAAATTTTGTCAGGCTTTTAATGATTTCAAGCCTTCCCCTGAAGCAAGGGTCCAACTTGTTCAACATCAATAATCCTTTGGTGATGCTATGTGGCAGCAAATCATGGAATACCACAATTTACAAAAATTTAAAGCTGCAAGTCACTCAAGGTCAATGGAGAGATGCATGGTGGGTATTTGTTGGTCAATATATTACCAAGGAAGAATTATGCCAAAGAAGTGGTGTGAAATGTAATCAGAGACATGTCTCATTGGAAAAGGAAGAGTAATGTAAGAGTAAGCAAGACTAAGGTAACAGCTGATGGATACTTCACATGCTCCATTGGTATCTACCATGAATACCCTCCCTAGGCCTACAAGAGGCCAGAGACAAGGATCACACAGGAAGAGAAAGTATAGATGGGCCTATGGTCTGCAGGGAGCACCTACATTAAGATCACAGAGCCATGAAAATATCTAAATAGGATATATCATCCAGGAACCCTTTCAAATAATTATTCTGAAAGTAAATAATCTAGGCAAGTTTTCTCCTGGTGTGTGTGTGTGTGGTTGTATGGGTGGGGATGGGGGTGCTGGCATATGCTAAAATTGCTGTTGTCACTGTTTTTTAAATCAGGCCAATGCTATCTGAATCAATTTAAAGTCACAGGAGAAATCATGTACAAATTACATGGGGTTCACATTTTCTCCTTGTCTCTTGATCAGTCTTAGAAATTTTTAAAGAGGCCACTAATTCATAATTCAAATTAACAAACGGTGGTTGAGAATGCTGTTATAGTAGAACTAGAAAGTTTAAATGGAAGAAAATCCCTGCCTTCAATGTAAGTTCCATCACACACATACAAACACACACACACACACACACACACACAGAAAGGGTATCGACTCAACTGAATGGTCAGGGAAAGTTTTCTGGAGGAGGTGACATTTGAGTTGGGCTCTAAAGGATCTTTACCCATCTAAAAGATGGATAGGTATTCAACAGACAAAGACGGGAAGGAACAGCATGGAGAGCTATGTGAACAAAGGAGAGGACAGAGCACAAAGGGCAACATTTAAGCTTCAAATAAGGAAAAATCTTCCTAATAATTAACACATATTCAAAAGTGGAGGTGGGGGGGAGGACTTTCTCACTTGAGTTCATAGGATCATAGTTTCAGAGATGGAAGGGGCCCTAGAAATCACTGAATCTATCCCCTCATGTTCTTCAAACAAAGGCTATATGATGACTCAATAAGTATGGAATGAACTAGATTAGAGTCTCAATGAGAGGAACCTCCAGAGCCTGCAGGTGGGAGCAATCTATGGCTATGGAAGATCTTTGCTACGCTTTCTCTCTGCTTCTTTTTCTTGGTGGAAAAAAAATATTCTGGTTCGCTTAGTGCACAGACCTTTTTTTCTGTTTTATATTTCCCTGGGTGTCACCCCACAGGTGGCTTTCCAGCTAATGGCACAGAATCTCTTCTGGTCTCCTGTCTTGCTCTGATGGTCTGGGATTCTGAACCTGCAGAGCATTTGGAAGAGTCAGAAAGTAACTTGGTAGTGATGGCTGGAGGACAGAATGCATGTTGGGGGAAAGATCATCTAGGAAAGAGGAAGGTTGGAAAGGGAAAGTGGTGCCAGATGGTGGACCTTCTTCCATGATTTTCCAACCTCAGAGGACACCATAAATCTCCTTTCAATCAAATGACTGGCAGTTTTAGTGTTTTCCAGTTCTGTTCCTCATTGTGTGTGGATTTTTTAAAGCTCTGCCTGGTGCTTTTAGAAATTCTTCACTATATAAATACAACTAGAGTAAAAATCCAAAGATCCATTATGTGCAAATGGGATATGGATTAGAATGTCATAAATATTGCAGAAACCTCATGGCTCCCTAGGAAACAGAATTTTTTTTTCATGGCTCCTGCTATTTGAGGTAAATGTTTTGTCAGTAGGTAGGTGTTGGTTCAACAGTGTTTGTAGGTCTGCACTCCTTATAGGAAATATTGCCCTATTATTCATTTCATGTTCTACATCGACAGGTTACTGTAGAAAATATTCAGATGCCAGTAATTTTCCAATATTGCATGAAAAGATTAACATTAAGAATTGATACCATCAGCAAAACTTGTTTAGTAACAATTTACATTTAAATGAACTATTTTCAGTGCAGTAAGTACACAGAGTCAGTGTGCATAGTAGCTAGAGGACTGTCCTTGGAGTTAAGAACACCAACATTCAAGTTTGCCTCTGACACATACTGGTTTTGTGTACCTGGACAAATCATTCAACTTCTCGGTATCTCAGGAAGCCGCCTGAGTTGTAGGACAGATGACAAAACTGCACTTGTAGAGAGAATTCCTCATGCAGAGATTGCTACACTGGTAAAAATTACATTTAGTTTATTTTAAAAATCCTAATAATTTTTAGTCACTCACCATTTAGTCTTCATCATAGGGATATTTTGTTTATTCAGTCCCTTTAATTTTTCCTCTTCTATAGTCAAAGTTAGTATGTACTCCAGTCTTTCAGTTCTAATTTTTTTTATTTTTATCTTTTTAGTTCTACTTTTTTTTCTTTAATCTGCACAACATAATCTGGGGTTAAAAGAAAACATAATCTGGGGTTAAAAATTTAGACCCTATTTAAAGACCACAGCTCTGTGGCTCAGATCAACTCCACTCGTAAGGCAGAAAAGTAGAGAGCAAAAGATTACAGATTTAGAGGTCAAGAGGATCTTAGAGGTCATCTAGTCCAATCTCCTTACTTTACAGATGAAGAGGCCAGTGATTTTCCCAAGGTCGCAAAGATAACAAGTGGCAGAGCTAGGATTTGAATCCATATCCTGCTGGGTTCCAGATATAACACTCTTTCCATGTGCCACACTGATTTTCCTAAGGGATAGAACTCTCATTGACTGGAAACTTGAACCAAAGGTGAGATACATTAAGGTGAAATATCAATCAGTTCTCCTTGCTAAGGTGCACCTTTGAGTCTATTCCTGCTGCTCCATGAATAGCTAGCCAGAGACACATTTAGTTGGAGGTCCATACCAGCAAGTGGACACCATATAGAAAAGCAACAGCATTGAGAGTTTCTGTCTACACTGGGTCCCAACTTAACAATCTTATGCCAGATCAAATTGTCAGGTCCCAAATCCAGAGTTTCTGAATCCCTGACCTACCAACTATCCCTGGATTCTAAGAATCCAGCCTCAGTTGGGGATCTGTGGTATTCCCTACAATCCTTTGCCTGCTGAGAAGAGGAGTGGTCATGGTAGAGAAAAAAAACTGAACTGTATCCTTCCTACAACTCCTAGATATGAAGCATTCTGATCCAGTGGAGTGCTAACAAATGTTTAACAACTAACTCCCAAAGCTTTTGAGTTTAGTCTGCATTCTTTACATTTCCTCCATTACTTTCTTAAGTCAAGACAATCAACAAAACAGTAATTCAAGTGATTTGTAGTAATTGGGATTTCTGAGGAGTAAATGCTCCCACTGAAAATTAACAGTTGGCTCTTGCAAGCTGGTATGAGCTGGCTCTAGTACACCTAATTCTCATACACTACAAAGAAATGGCCTGGGCCTAGGAGAGATTGCAGGAGTACAGCTGAGCAGTGGACATTTTATTATCTGTTGTTTGTTCTTTTGAACAATTCTGTGCAAAAGTGTGGAGTGGCTAAGTGGTGAATAGAGTGCCAAGTCTGGAATCAGAAAGACTCAATGGTCCAAGTTCAAATCTGGCTTCAAATGCTTACTAGCTATGTGACTCTACCTCAGTTTCTTCATCTTTTAAAATGAGCTAGAGAAGGAAATGGCAAACCACTCCAGTATCTCTGCCAAGAAAACCCCAAATGGGATCACGAAGAATAGGACATGACTGAAAAAAAACAACAACAACGCAAAAGAGTAAAATACTGTATTAATATCTAAGCCTGTCTGTTTTCGCGGGAAGCCAACAACATTCCAATGTCATGTGACTAGGATTCATTGAAAATAAAGCAGATTAATAAAGTATGTGGAGTTTGTAGTAGGTAGGAACTCAGAATTAATCCGAGTGGGTAAATCGACATTGAAGGAGAATGGGGGGTGGGCACAGGGGGAGAGAAAGGAAATAAGCATTTATTGAGGGCCTACTATGTGCCAGACACTATGCTGAGCATTTTACACATATTTTCTCCTTGGATCTTTATAAGAAATCTGGTAAGTAGATGCTATTATTATCCTTATTTTACAGTTAAGGAAACTGAGGCAGACAGAAGTTAAATAATTTGCTTAAGGTCACACGTCTAGAAAGTATCTGAGGCTGGTTTTGAATCCAGGTCTATTTTACTCCAGACCCAGGTCTCTATCCACTAGCTGCCTCTAACCACTAAGATAATCTTAGCTCCTTTCTACTTTTCCAGTCATCTTACATATTACTCCCCACCTTGAACTGCAGGATCTAGTCACATGGGTCTATTAGCCATTCCATGTACAAAGATAGTGCATCTCTCATCTCCAGTCCTTTATGTACCCAGTATCACCCATGAACTCCTTCCCCCCATCTCTTGAAAATCATGGTTTCCTTCAAGATTCAGCCTGAGCATCACCATCTGCCTGAAGCCTTTCTTGAGCCCAATAGCTACTTGTGCCCTCCCTCTCAAAAGTACTTTGTCTTCTTTTTGTATGTGGACTACAGGAATAAGAGGATTTCTCCCAATAAAAGAAAAAGGAAGACAGGAGGCATAACAAAGACATCCCACAGACACATAGGAACAATTCACCTGCTTACAGCCGTTGGCAGTACCTCTGGTTAAGGCTTTCTGATTATATCGTGCTTTTTTACAGCATAAACCCACAGAGGGGTTGGAAGACCAACCAATTAATATGCCTCAAAGATTCTCGTAAGCCTAGAATGAATGCCTTTCCCATATGCCCTAATATTCCTTCAAGACTTTTCAATGGTGTTAAGCCTTTTTTTCTGTTATGGACCAGTAAAGCCAATGGGATACCTTCTCAGCATGTTTGTAACTGCATAAAATAAAGTACGTAGGATTACAAAGAAAATTAATCATGTTGAAATACTATTAGCAAAACTTTTTTTTAGAGTTCGTGGGTCCCAAATTAAGAACCCCCGACTATAGGCATATGAATCACATAGCTTCATAAATTCATTGTGTGAAACCATCTAATCCAATTACTTCATTTTGATTGGAATTATTAATTAGATCCACATCAAGTACAAATGGTTTTGATTGGGGAGGACAGAAATTTGGTGAGGACCAGACTATATGGAATAAGGAGCCTTGAACGCTTTAGGGAATTAGGCATATGTCATCTCTGCAAATTCAAATCTGTCCTCAGACACTTACTAGCTATATGACCCTGGGCAAGTCACTTAGCCTAGTTTGCCTCAATCTCCTCATCTATAAAATGAGCTAGAGAAGAAAATTATAAACCACTCCAGTATCTTTGACAAGAAAATCCCAAATGGAGTCACAAAGAGTAAGACATGACTGAAACAACAATAAACAAAATAAGCAGCAACAGGTTTCTACAGGTTCTGTGGCCAAAGGAGTTATTACCTACTGGCTAACCTGCTTGTGGTGAGCCTCTCTGCACTTTCCTAGGCCAGTCCTGATACAAAAAGAATAGGCTGTCACTGGGACTGGGATCAAATCCTTAATAAAACTTGCTACAGTCAGCGCGCCCCAGCATAATCTTTTTAAATTTATTTTTAATATGTTTAGTTTTTAGCATTGATTTTCACAGGCGTTTGAATTACAAATTTTCTCCCCATTTCCACCCCCCCCACTGCAAGATGGCGTACACTCTGGTTGCCCTGTTCCCCAGTCTGCCCTCCCCTCTGTCACCCCATTCCCCTCCCATCCCCCTTTCCCTTCCTTTCTTGTAGGGCAAGATAAATCTCTATGCCCCATTCCCAGCATAATTTTTGAAAGCCTACAGTTGGAAAAAATTTAACAGCAAATTTCTCTGATAAAGGGCTCATTTCTTACATATATAGAGAATTGAGTCATATTTACAAGAATATGAATCATTCCCTAATTGACAAATGGTCAAAAGCTATGAATAGGCAGTTTTCGGACAAAGAAATCAAAGCTATCTATATCATATAAAAAGATGCTCTAAATCATTGTTGATTAGAGAAATGCAAATCAAAACAACTTTGATGGGGCAGCTAGGTGACGCAGAGAGTAGAGCACCCACCCTGGAGTCAGGAGGACCTGAGTTCAAATCTGGCCTCAGACACTTGACATATTTACTAGCTGTGTGACCTTGAACAAGTCACTTAACCCCAATTGCCCTACCAAAAAAAAAAAAAACAACTTTGAGGTACCACATCACACCTATCAGTTTGGCCAATATGACCAAAAAAGAAAACGGTAAATGTTGGAGGGGATGTGGGGAAAATTGGGACACTAATGCACTGCTATTAGAATTGTGAACTGATCCAACCATTCTGGAAAACAACTTGGAACTATGCCAAAAGGACTATATACTGTATATGTATGACCCTATATAGCACCACTGGGTCTGTACCCCAAAGAACTCAAAGAAAAAGGAAAAGTCCTCACATGAACAAAATTATTTGTAACAGCTCTCTTTTGTGATGGTAAAGAATTAGAAGTTGAGGGGATGCCCATCAATTGGGGAACGGCTAAACAAGTTGTGGCATATGATTGTAATGGAGTACTGTCAAGCTAGGTGCCAAGTGAAGTGAGCAGAACCAGGAGAACATTGTACATAGTACCAGCAATACGTACAGTGATCAACTGTGAATGACTTCAATACTCTCAGCAATATAATGGTCCAAGACAATTCCAAAGGACTTATGATGAAAAGTGTTATTCCCCTCCAGAAAAAAGAACCGATAGAATCTGACTATAGACTGAAACATACTTTTTTTTAAACTTTATTATTCTTGAGTATTTTGGTCTAATTTTTCTTTTACAACATGGCTAATATGGAAATGTTTTGCATGACTACACATGTATAATCTATGTCAAATTGCTCGGCTCCTCAAAGACAGGAGAGAGGAGGGAAAGAATTTAGAACTCAAAATTTTTTTAAAAAAGAATATTAAAATTTTTTGGTTTATATGTAACTAAGAAAAAATAAAATAAAAATTAAATGTCAAAAAAACAAAATAAAATAAAACCCACAAGTACGCTAAGCCACAATGGCACAAATGACTATAAATCCTGTTTCCCCATGGTTAGACCCAACTGCACAGCAGTCCAGCCTCTTCAGAAATCCAATTGCTTTCCTTTTCAATTACTGCCTCTCCCCAATGGAGTAGAGAAAACAGAAGAAAAAGAGGAAGAGGTTAGATGTAGTTAGATGAAGAGGTTAGGCATGCACGTCTTTCTATTTTTGTTGTTGTTCAGTCATTGTCAGTTGTGCCTGACTCTTCATGACCCCATTTGGGGTTTTCTTGGCAAAAATATTAGAGTGGTTTGCCATTTCCTTCTCCAACTCATTTTACAGATAAGGAAATTGATGCAAACAGGGTCAAGTGACTTCTGCAAGATCATACAATTAATATCTCTGTGAGGCCAGATCTGAACTCAGGAAGATGAGTGTTCCTGACTCTAGGCCTGGTACTCTATCCACTGAGCTACCTAGCTGCCCCCCTCCCCTCCCCATTTATTATTTATTATATCATAATTTATATTACGATATAATAATATATATCATTTATTATATCATAATATCATCAGGGAGACATTTTAGAACCATTAGCCTCCAAGAAAGCAGACATTCAGTTGTACACCAGACACCAGTTATTCATTACCTTAAGAAATAACTTTTTAGCATTTGATAAGAAGAAGCAGGCCCACTGCATAGCCTCAAATACCACATCTTGCACTGAGAAGGACCTCAATGGGCAACTGTCAATTGATTATGAAAATGTTTGTTGATTATAAATCAAAACTTCTGAAACAGTCGGGGATTGCCATTGTTTATGCTAAAGGACCCAGTCGTCCAAAAGCTGTGGGAAGAATAAATCTATTATAAATAAGCACAGGCTCATCGATGAAGAGTCTGGGGCAAGCAAATTACCCAGGGATGTGATTTATAAATTCATTCAACTTAATTCTCCAATAGGAAACTAAACACTGTACTTTGGCCATTTTGGCCTGATTTATATCAGAAAAGTGTACGGAAGAAAATGGAGGTTCTCTATCTTTTTCTTGTCCTCTCCTAGACTCCTGTTACTATATAACAGGCAGCCTTTTCCTTTAATTACCTTCTTCATGGCTTGAGAGTTTGATGACTTGATTAAGCCTTGCAGGGCAGTTCCAGTCCCTACCCATCTGATTAATTAGCCTAAACCTTATTAACTTCCTAATTCTGATCGATAAGGCACTGCTGCTGAACACTACAAGGGCAAACTAAGGATAGCAATTTTATTTCAAGCCAGAGAGGCCCTGATATTGCTTTTCTTCTTCCTTTTCTTCTCTTTCAAGAACAGCAAAGTTGAAATCATGGACTAAGTTAACAGCTAGGATTGCTCAGATCAGCCAGATGTTCCAATTGCTGTAACTTATAATGAATACAAAATAACCAAATTGTGTCTCATTTATTTATTCTCAACTTAAGGAAAACTTCTCATATAGGTATCACAATCATATGTCCTAGATTTTCCAGAAAAAAAAACATTATGTTTCATTTTCCCTATGAAGGAAATGCCCCCAAAATATCCACTGTCAGACTATGTCTAAATTTTTAACTTAGAAATATAGACATTTTACACAGGGGCCAGGACTTCCATTTTCCATGTATCAAATGAACAGTGTATGTAGCCATAGAGCTAAGGACATCAAAGAACAAAGTAGTGAATCCTCCTACTTCCTCACTTGTCAGGCACAAGCCCACAAATGAGTCCTCAAAACCCACAAGAACTTTAACTGTATGGTTAATGCCAGTGGTGGGATTCAAATGAATCAACCGGTTCTCCACAGAACTAAGCTGAAGCGCTGCTCCCGCAGCTCAGCGCTGGGTGCATACCCCAACCTCGTAGTTACCTGTTCTACCAAACAAGTGCAAACTGGCTTAATCCCACCACTGGCTAATACCTATTTCCTCATGGAATCCAAAAGCTGAAGGCTAATCCTAGTTTCTCCTTTATATGGGACTAAGGTTGCAGGAGTCTATGGTAATATCTCCTCCTCCTGCATGAGCCCAGGTAAATCACTTAATCCCCATGGGCCTCAGTTTCTGCTTCTGTACAAGGAAATGGTCTGTAAGGTTTTTTTGATTGCACACTCCTTTCAACAAAATGTTATTTTTAGCACCACATAACTCCCCATATATGTATTTACAGATGTACTCATATATACGCACATATACATATATACATACACATATACACATGCATATATCTACATCTATATGTACTACTGTGTAATCCATACTGTCCAACCCAAGATAAAATGGGAGGGAGAAAGAGGAAGGGCTCTTACTCATTAGTCATTGTCAAAGCACAGAGACTCTTCTGCCACAAAATGATCTTGAGGATAGTAGGGTAGATATGTTAAAAAATGGGGGGGGGGTGAAATTTTCCCAATGCTATGTACTATGAATATCCAAGTATGTAGTTTTTAAGGACTGTTAAGGATCCAGAACAAGGGAGGAGGTTGGGAGCATCAACAAGAGACAGAGTAGAAGACCACCAAAGGATAATGGGTGAACGGATAGGTGAATTAGCTAGTGCAGAAAATATATTGAATTCATCTTCTGACCTTCCAACTGGTGTATCCACACACCACTTGGAATCGTGCTAGGCCTCTGGAGTAATTCCATAACTGTCAGGGGGTCATGGTGTCCATTTTGGAAACTACCACACTAGATGACCTCTGGCTTCCAGTTCTAAAGCTATGATCTTATGTACATAAATGTACAGGGTGATGCCTAAAGCTGTTTTCCATTCTCACTTTTCCAAACATAGACAAGTTAGAAGTCCCAAACTTCACACTTAATGAAGGGGACAGCGCAGGCTTCCAAGCCTCCAGGTTTCATGGAGGTTCAAAATCATTTGTCATTTAATACATATTACCTTGTATTAGGCAGTGACTAGTTAGGTGGCACAGTGGATAAAGTGTCGGGCTTGGAGTCAGAAAGACCCAAGTTCAAATCTGACCTTAGACATGTCCTAGCTGTGTGACCCTGGGCAAGTCACTTAACATGGTTTGCCTCAGTTTCCTCATCTGTAAAATAAGCTGGAGGAGATGGCAAACCATTCACGCATCTTTGCCAAGAAAATCTAGGGTCACAAAGAGTTAGACACAACTGAAACGACTGGACAATAACAGCCACCTTATATTCAGACCACAGATGTGGAGCTGGAAAGGACTCTAAAAGTTACTTAGTCCAACCCCTTTGTTTTACAGGTCACAGAGGCCCAGAGAGATAAATGACTTATCCAAGGCTGCACAAGTAAGCAAGTAACAGAGGCAAGACTGGAACCCACGTCTTCTGACTCTGAATCTGGTGCTCTTGGCACTGCATCATGTTACTTATCGTGTTGCATCCGCTCTACCCAACTAGATATACATTTGTTTGCATGTGTTCTCCCCCATCAGGTTGTAAGCTCTGTGAGGAGAGCACTATCTTTTGCTTCTGTTTGCATCCCTAACATTTAGCACAGTGCACGGCACATAGTAGGTGCTTAATAAATATTGACTGATTGACTAAGATAGTTGGTCATCTAAAAAGATCTTGGGATTTAGTGGACTAAAAGCTCAGTGGGAGTCAAACAGGGGGATGTGAGAGTCAAAAAAAAACCCCAACTCACGTGATCTTAATCTGGATTACAAAAGAAATAGTATCCAGGAACAGAGAAGATAGCTCTGTGACACTCTGTCCTGCTCAGACCCCATCTGGACTGCACACTATTTGGACTAGAAAGGTGATGACCCCACTGTGTTTAGCCTTGTTCAGACCTCCTCTGAGGCACATACTTTCCAGTACTAGAGAGGTGACTGTCCCATTACTTTCTGTCCTGCTCAGACTGCATCTGGAGTATGGGGTTCAATCATGGATGTTATATTTCAGGAAAGACAATGATGAGCTGGAGACAGTCCAAAGGAGGCTGTTCAAAATAGTGAATGTGAGGAGAGGATTCTGGGAAAATGGCAGAGTAGGTCAGAAAATTCCAAGCTCTCAAGATTTTCCCCCACAAAAGGATTAAAATAGCACCTTAGGGTGAACAAAGCAGGGGTGGAGACAAAGAAGAATAGGGGCACAACCAGGATCTTCCTGGGACAGTTTGAGAAGATCTGAAGAAAAATCCCAGGACCAGGTTTGGTCCCTTGGAGGAGTAAACATCTCCAGGCTAGGTTCTGTTTTTAACAGGAAGCTGCAAGCCCCTTAAACAACTAGCGGAAAATCCTGGGGTTAGTTGGTTTGAGAGGCTGCCTCGGCTCCAGCCACTGGAACTTTGCACCCCAGGATGGTAAGGGGAGTCATGCGTTTGAGCCCAGGAAGATTGAGTGAACCTCTGCTGACAAGGAATGCCAGACCTAGCTGTGCTGTGAAGAGCAGTGGGGGCAAGAAGGAACCAGTACATGCCTGGTGAGTGCAGAGGCAGAGGGGCAGAAAGCCCCTGGCTGTGGGCACTTACTGGAGATTAGAGGTTTGGCTTTGGTTCCAGGCTAGAGAAGAGAACTGAAGATCTGGGGCAAGAGGCACCATTTCCCATACCCCAGAGCTAGAGATGATTACAAAAATCAAGTTATTACCACAAAAAAAATGCACAGGCAAAGCAGAAAAAAACCAAACATAGAAATCTATTACAGGAATAGAAATGACCTTTTCAGAGGAGGATATTGAAGTAAAGAAACCCCAAAAAAACAACATCAAATGGTCATTTGCCCAAAAAGAATTTAAAGAAGATCTTAAAAAAAAAGACTTTAAAAATCAAATGACAGAGATGGAGGAAAAACTAAAATAAATAAATAAATGATCCAAGAAAAACAATGTTATGAAAGGAGTCAACCAATTAGAAAAGAAGATCCAGAATCTCAAGGAGGAAAATGACACCTTGAAAATTAGAATTGGGCAAAGTGAAGCCAGTGAAATTATAAGAGATCAAGAAGTAATTAAACAAAACATGAATAATGAAAAAAAATAGAAGAGAAAGTGAAACATCTTATAAGAAAAACAACAGATTTGGAAAACAGATCAAGAAGAGAAAATATAAAAATAATTGGAGTAACTGAAAGTTACGGTCAAAAAAAGACTCTTGATACAATAATACAAGAAATGATTAAAGAAAATTGTCCTGAAGCATTAGAACAAGGCAGGGAAGTAGAAATAGAAAAGAGATCCTATGAGGAAAACTCATAGGAATATCGCAGTCAAGTTCTGAAACCCCCAGCTCAAGGATAAAATATTAAAAGCATCAAGATTAAAACAATTTACCTGTAATCTCCTTCTGACCAGTTTTCCGACCTCCTTACTGTCTGTGAGCTGAGAGCTCCAGAAGCCACTGCTGCTGATTCAGTTGCCTCCAGTGCATGCTGCTGGCTTGCTAGGGCATTGCCTGCACTGGACTTTACTCTACTCTTACCCTTTACAACAGACCTTTCCTATTGACCATCTAAGTTGTCTTGGACTGGAAAATTGTTTCATCCCCCCCTTTTGTGGGTCCTGCTGCTTCAGAATTCATTCTGAGGCATCATTTTAAAGTTGTTTGGAGGGGAATTTGGGCAGAGCTCAGGGGAATCCCTGCCTTTTCTCCACCTTCTGGACTCTTCCATGTATTGATTATTTGTAAAGTAGGTTGTAAGCGAGGATTCTTTTTCAGGTACATATTAAACTACACAGCCTCTAAAGTCCATTCCAACTCAAATATTGTAAACTACCCAGGTGTATTCACCTCCACATTAGATGACTTTCTAAGCTAAAGTCAATGGAATCAGAAAAGATAAACTATGCATGAACCCCCATCATCTTGTAATACAAGCCAAGGGAGAGGTACATAATCTATATTTGAAAGAGAATTTAATTTATTGGAGCCTCTTTCACCTAACTAGGGACTAATAGGCCTGTGATAAGTTTTTAAGAAAAAGAAGGTAAATCTCTTTTAACCTGTTTCGCTACAAAGAAATAACTGCTATTGAAAAGATTGTTGGCCATCAGATTTCCTTTAAACCTGCTCTCAAGTCAAGTCAAGAAAACTCATTGAGCACAACCCATGCACAAAGCCCAGACCTAAAAACAAAATGAATTGAACACAACCTTGTCCCTAAACTATGCCAGAAATAAAAGCAGATAGGAATACTGCCTGCTACTACCTAATTCCTTTACCCCAGGACCTGCACAACTTGGCAGTAGGTAGAGGCCAGAATGAAAATAGGCCAACCTTCTTTGGGCCACAGATAGGTTAGACCAAAGAAAGATTGAAGATGGTTGGTTGCCAAGGGTCACGTGACAAACAGGAGAGTGCGCAAGGGCAATCCTACATTTTTCACGGTCCACCCAAAATCCTTTGGCAAGCCACATGTGGCTCGAAGACTGTATGTTATTCAGACCTATTTTGCCCAGAAAAAGAAATGTAATAGAATAAACTAGGTAATCAAAACTACAGTGCTTTCTGATCCTCACATCTGTCAATCCATCTCCTGCCACCATTCTTTTGCACAGAACATCCCAGAGAGTTGTAATTATACTCACTCCTCATATGAGAGTGCCAGCCACAGAGTGAGAGGTCAAATGATTTGCCTATGACCTATGGTCATGCAGTTAATGTGCATCAGACGCGGGATTCAAATGCACAGTTGTAGACTAATTCTACATTCATCATTATTTCCACTACCCCAAGCAATAACGAGCAGTCAACAAGCATTTATTAACTGCTTATCATGTACCAGACACTCCACTAAAGTGCCAGGAGTACAAAGAGGCAAAAACTCTGCCTTCAAGGATCTTACGTTCTAATGAAAGAGAGAACCAACACACAAAAAACTGCACACACAAAATATATACAGTGCAATGAAAGGGGATCTCTGGGGGAGAAACCAGCAGTGAGAGGCCCTCTGAAAAGTCCCTTAGAGAAAGAGAGATTTGAACTGACTTTTGGGAGGAGGGAGAGCACTCCAGGCTTGGGGACAGTCAGTGAGAAATCAGAAGATGGAATTCCATGTTCAGGGAGCATCAAGAAGGAGCAGGAGGGTCCCTGAATCTTAGAGCATATGGAAAGGCGTAAAGAGGAGTAAGACTGTGAAGGTAAGAATGGGCTAGGTTGTGAAGGGAGAGGATTGCATGCTGGCAATTACGCAGCAAGCCCCACGGAATGCAAAAACCGAGTTCAGATCTGGCCTCAGACATTTATGACCCTGGAAAAATCACTTAACCTCTGTGTTCCTCAGTGTCTTCAGCTGTAAAAAATGGTGATGATAATAGCAGCTACCTCCCAGGGATGTTGAGGGGATCGAATTGACATATTTGCAAAGCACTTAGCACAGCGCCTGGAACATTTTTTGTTTAGCTGTTTTTCAGTTGTATCTGACTCTTCACAACCCCATTTCAGGTTTTCTTGGTAAAGACACTGGAGTGGTTTGCCACTTCCTTCTCCAGCCCACTTTACAGATGAGGAAACTGAGGCAAAAAAAGGGTTAACTGACTTGCCCAGGGCCACACAGCCAGTAAGTGTCTGAGACCAGATTTGTACTCAGGAACATAAAGTCTTCCTGACTTCAGGTGCCACCTAACTGCCCAAGAAAAAGAACTATTAAGCTAAAAAAAAAAAGCGTTGCTTTGCATGTACAGATCCAGCCAAAAAATTATAGAGCTAATTTCTATACACAGGGAAGGTGTCCCTTACCCTAACTCTAGCTTTTCTGATTTAACTATTTCCCCACTGTTATGATTATCAGACAAAAAGTAAGGAATATTTCATTCTTTGTATTTACACTCCCAACACCTAGCTAAGTGCCTAGCATGAAAAAGGTGCTTAATAAATGCTTGTTCATTGATTTAAAGTCAGCTACAACAGAACAGTTCTCATTGCCTCAGTTCAGGCATTTGGATATGAAGTAAAGTGAGTTTTAGGCAGCTAGGTGGTGCCATAGTGCATAGCATGCTGGGCCTCAGACACTTCTAAGCTGTGGGACCCTAGGCAAGTCACTAAACCTTGTTTGCCTCAGTTTGTTCATCTATAAAATGAGCTGGAGAAGGAAATGGCATGGCAAACCACTCCAGTATCTTTACCAAGAAAACCCCAAATAGGGTAGCAAAGGGTGGAATACCAGAACACCAGACAGAACCAATTTAACAACAACAAAAGAAAAAGTTAACTGTGAATCATTATAATAGTCTAGGCCTCCTAAAGGAGCAAATGAATATTAAAGTACTCTGAATAAGAATGAGTAACTCAGAATACCTTTTGTGTAATTAAATAGTACCAGTAAAACACTTTGGGGAAGTTATAATAGAAAGAATTTACTACTCCACCAAAGGAAAAGAATGAATCCTCCAACGGAGATTAAAGACTTCTGAATAAGAGGTAAATCAAAATATTGTGGGTAATTAAATATTATCTACAAACCCTTAGACATACATTATTACACTACTAGTTTCTTCCTTTACAACACAGACCAGAAATTTTTTAGTAGTTGAGACAGCCCAGGGGCTAAGGGTGGATGCCTAGGAGGTCCAAAGTGGTCTGGGAGGTGTGTGGAAAAAGCTCAGAATCAATCAGTCAGATGATACAGGTTCAAATCTCACTTCGGGTCCTCATTACCTCATTGACCTTAGCCAAGTCACTTAACCTCCCACCCCTCCCTGTCCCAGCTCAGTGGAGAACCTCTCCTCACATTTTACTCTGAGGGGAAAAAAGTCAAAGCTCTCTTATTTCATATCCCCCAATGTTCTCCTCCATTAATCTAGTCTCTGAAGACAAGGTGGCCCTTTTCTGATTTTTTTTTGAGATTTTTTTATTTTTAGTTTACCACACTCAGTTCTACATAATTTTGAGTTCCAGATTTTCGTTCCTCCCTCCCCCACCAAGACGACATGGAATCTGATATATCTTCTACATATCACTTCTCATTGAACTTATTTACACAATAGTCAAGTTGTAAAGAAGAATTATGACCAATGGAATGAATCATGGGAAAGAAGAAACAAAATAAAAGAGAAAAAAAAACAAAGGGAAAAAAAAGGCAAGCATAAAGTGTGCCTCAATCTGCATTCAGACTCTATAGTTCTTTCTCTGGATGTAGATAGCACTCTCCATCGTGAGTCCTTTGGAGTTGTCTTTGTACCTTGTGTTGCTGAAAAGAGCAAAGTCTATCAGGGTTAGTCATCAGAATCCATATATCTGTGGTTGTGTATAATGTTCTCCCCGTTCTGTTTCGCTCACTCAGCATTATATTGTGTAGGTTTTTCCAGGTTATTATGAAGTCCGTATGATCCCCATTTCTTATCACACAATATTCCATTACCTTCATATGCCACAACTTGTTCAGCCATTCTCCAATTGACGGGCATCCCCTTGATTTCCAATTCTTTGCTACTACAAAAAGAACCGCTATAAATATCTTTGTACATATAGGTCCTTTTCCCACTTGTGTGATCTCTTTGGGATACAACCCTAGAAGTGGTATTGCTGGGTCAAAGGGTATGAACATTTTTATAGCCCTTTGGGCATAGTTCCAAATTGCTCTCCAGAATGGCTGGATCTGTTCACAACTCCACCAGCAATGTAACAATGTTCCAATTTTCCCACATCCTCTCCAACATTTATTATTTTCCTGTTTTGTGATTTTAGCCAATCTAACAGGAGAGATGTGGTACCTGAGAGTTGTTTTGATTTGCATTTCTCTAATCAGTAGTAATTTAGAGCATTTTTTCATGTGCCTATAGATATTTTTAATTTCTTCCTCTGAAAACCACCTGTTCATATCCTTTGACCATTTCTCAGTTGGGGAATGACTTGTATTCCTATAAATTTGGCTCAGTTCCCTTTATGTTTTAGAGATGAGGCCTTTATCAGATACACTGGTTGTAAAGATTTTCTCCCAATTTTCTGCTTCCCTCCTAATCTTTGTTGCATTGGCTTTTTTATACAGAAACATTTCAATTTAACATAATCAAAATTATCTATTTTGCATTTTGTAATGCTCCCTATCTCTTGTTGTGTCATGAATTCTTTTCCATAAATCTGATAGGTAAACTATTCCTTGTTCTCCCAAATTGCTTTTAATATCAGCCTTTATTCCTAAATCATGAACGCATTTTGACTTTATTTTGGTATATGGTGTAAGATACTGGTCTATGCCCGGTTTCTGCCCTACCGTTTTCCAATTTTCCCAGTTTTTGTGAAATAGTGAATTCTTAGCTCAGAAGCTAGATTCTTTGTGTTTATCAAAGATTAGATTGCTATAGTTGTTGACTACTGCATCTTGTGTACCTATCCTATTCCACTGATCCATGACTCTGTTTCTTGGCCAGTACTAGGTAGTTTTGATGACTGCTGCTTTATAGTGCAGTTTAATATCTGGTATGACTAGGCCACCTTCCCTAGCATTTCTTTTTATTAATTCCCTAGATATTCTAGACCTCTTGTTCTTCCAGATGAATTTTGTTATTATTTTATCCAGCTCTGTAAAATATTTTTTTGGTAGTTTGATTGGTATGGCACCGAACAGATAGATTAATTTAGGTAAAATTGTCATTTTTATTATATTAGTTCAGCCTAACCATAAGCAACTGATATTTTTCCATTTATTTAGATCTGACTTTATTCGCATGAAAAGCATTTCATAATTATGTTCATATAGGCCCTGGGTTTGTCTTGGCAGATAGGGTGGCCCATTTCTTGACAAGGCTAATTACACTATATGTACCTTTGATCCTATCCTATCATTATCATCTTCTCCTCCTCCTTCCTCTTCTCCTTCTCTTCCTCCTTCCTCTTCTTCTTCTCGTCCTCCTTCCTCTTTTCCTTCTCGTCCTCCTTCCTCTTTTCCTTCTCCTTCTCCTCATTCCTCTTCTCCTTCTCTTCCTCCTTCCTCTTCTTCTTCTCCTCCTCCTTCCTCTTTTCCTTCTCCTTCTCCTCCTTCCTCTTCTCCTTCTCCTTCTCCTTCCTCCTTCCTTTTCTTCTCTCTCTCTCTCTCACCTCTCTGTTTCTCTATTGGTTCCTTCTCTACTGCCTAGAAGTACACCCAAGTCTTTCTCACGTTTAAAAAACCCTATATATTATGCTACTATCCCCTCCAGCTATCTTTCTATCTCTTTCCTCCTCCCTTCTCAGCTAAAGTCCTGGAGGCCATATTTATACCTAGTGCCTCTTACTCTATTCTTCTCTCTTCAAAATCATCACCGGTTAGCTGCTAATCTCATCCTTCAACTAAAATCACCCTTCCCAAAGTCAACGATGGTCTCTTAATTACCAAATCTAATAGCCTTTTCTCAATCCTCATCCTTTTTGACCTTTATTTATAGCTTTTTTTTCACCAGCTGGTAATCCTGAGCACCCTCTCTTCCCCCTGGATGATATTTCTGCCCTGTATTTTCCTGATGCTGTTTGTTCTTGGCTCTTCCACCTATATGGCCAGGCCTGCTCACTGTCTTTTGCTGGCTCTTTCATTAACTCGGTGTATCTCAAGAGTTTTTCTCCTGAGCCTCCTTTTTTCTCTCTATACTCTCTTATTTGGTAACCTCATTGGCTCCCATGGGCTCAGAGAATCATAAAATCATAGATTTTAAGCTGGAAGGGATCTCAGAGGACAAATTTATTTTGCAGTAAATGAATTAATTTATTTTATTGACGAGGAAACTGAGGCTCCAAGAAGTCAAGCAGCTTGCCCAGGATCATACAACTAGTACGTGTCTGAGGCTCAGTGGAAATGTGTCTTACCGACTCAAAGTCCCGGCTCTACCTGTGACAACACACTGCTTCTAATTCAACTATTATCTCTATGCATATGATTCCCACATCTATAAGTTCAGTCCTGATCTCTCTCCTGAGAGCTAGGGTCACAAATCTAAATGATCCTATATATTTCAAACTCAACATATTCAAAATGGAACTCATTCATTATGTTTCCCCCCAAAACCCATCACTCTCCTGGCTCTCTCTATTATTGGGAGACAGGAGGAATGTGGGGGGCACCATCTTGTCAGTCACCCAGGTTTAAAACATTGGGGTCATCCTCAATTCCTCCCTCTCACCCCACATAGCTATAAAAGGATTTGGTAACTGCCTAGATATGTCTGTGTTTGAATCCCTATCTCCAAGCATAATTCCTCAACATAATGTATCAACTGATACATCATGGGAATTAAATGTATGGGAATAAGAATTATTGTTACATTCATTATAAGAATATTACAATTAGGGTGCTTAAATTATGGGAATAATAGTAATATCTGACAATAATACAGCAGTTTCAAGATTTGAAAAGCATTTTGCATATATTATCTCATTTGGTACTCAGAGCAACCTAGTTTTATTACCCCCAATTCACAGAAGAAATCAAGGCTCAGAGGATAGATATGACTATGGTCCACCTACGATCACTGAGTTAATAAGTATCAGATGTGGGATTTGAACTCACAGCTGTACTCTAATTCCACATTCATCATTATTTCCACTACCCCAGGCAATAAGAAGCAGTCAACAAGCATTTATTGACACTCCACTAAAGTGCCAGGGGTACAAAGAAAGGCAAAAATCCTGCTTTCAAGGAGCTCGCATTCTGACAAAAGAGAGAACCAACCCACAAAAAACTGCACACACAAAATATATACAGTGCAATGAAAGGTAATCTCAACAGGGAGAAGCTAGCAGAGAGGGGACCTCTGAAAAGTCCCTTAGAGAAAGGGAGATATGAACTGACTTTTGGGAGAAGGGAGAGCATTCCAGGCCTGGGGGACAATCGGTGAGAAGTCAGAAGATGGAATTCCATTCTGGGAGGATCCTTGGATCTTAGAGTACATGGGTGGCTAGGGGTAAAGAAAGAGTGATGAGAAGGTAAAGGTATGAAGAGCCTAGGGTGTGAAGGGGAAGGGCTGCAAGACCACAATCACTGAGCCTAACTCCCACTCAAGGCCAAGCATTATCTAAATCCTCAATGAGATTACAATCTAAATAGTGGGTAACTGCCTAAATAACAACAGAAGACTTACCCCAGTTCAATTAAATACATATAAACACTTAAGCATCCTAAGAACAAATTCCCCAGAAAGTCAGACAATCCCTTGGAGCTGAAGCAGCAAGGCATCCTTGGGGAGAACTGAAGGTGTCCAGTCAAGGTGACAAGTCAAAGCACCCTCCCCGCCTTGACCACCAACTCCCCTTAGCACTCCAAAGGAGATAGCTTAGGACCCTGAACTTCTCAATAGCAGTTCTTTCCCACCACCCTCAGAGCAGCCCTGTTTCCAACTTGAGACCTATAGATACCACTGAGGGAAGCAATCACTGCTGACCAACTGCCCTAGGGTGTCATCACCCCACACCCAGAGCAACCCTCCTGCTCCCAGCCTAACCCTTTCATTCCTCATCCTGGGAAGCAACCTCCATGGAGATGTGGGCTGGCAGTTACTTCTCCTGATTCTAGCGCTGTGGCTGCTGAAGACCCAGAAAAGAAAGCTGTAAGCACCAAAGTCTTTGGTCCTGCCAAATGGTTACACATCAGAAATTGCCAAGATTTTATCAGCAGAAATGACAATAAGCATATTCCATCTTCTTTGCTACAGCGTCCCAAGTACAATGGGACACTTCAATTCTGTTTGTAGCAGAAATCTTTGAATGATGTCTCATTAGAATATGAGCTCCTTGATATAAGAAACAATGCTACTTTTCTCTCTGTAGCCCCAAACCCATAGCTCAAAGCTTTGTACACAGTAAGTGCTTAATAAATACCTTTTCATTCATGCAGAGCACAACTTCAGACCCTAGGGCTTACCTTCAAGACCAGGTTCTGTCTCTTGTTTACCTTGGATTAGTCACTTAAATTTTTTCTGGACCTTGTTTTCCATATCTGTACAATGGAAATAATTCAAAATATATTTATTAAGTTCCATTTTCTGTAAGACACTATTCTAGGTACTACGGACACTAAAAATGAAAATATAAGACCTAACATTTTATGGTGGGAAATAACAGGAGGAGACGGTATGGGTACAGTGCAGTGGCATCAAACTCATAGAAATAGATCCCTATGGAGACTGCGTATTGACTTAAAAAAATAAATTAATATTATGTTGCATTGTATTTTTATTTATTTTGTTAAACATTTTCCATTTACATTTTAATCTGGTTAGGCTGCACTCAGTTTTGTAGTACATGCTGGCTGAGTTTTACACCTTTGAAATAGTAGAGTGTCATACTGAGGGAGACTCAGGAAGATCTATGTTCAAATCCTCCCTCAGACACTTATAAGCTGTGTGACCCTGGGCAACTCACTTAACCTTTCTAAGCATCATTTTCCTCACATATAAAATATAGAGCACTGGGCTGGGAATCAGGAAGATTCATCGTTGTGAGTTAGAACTGGCCTCAAGCACTTATTAGATGCGTGACCCTGGGTAAGTCACTTAACCTTGTTTGTCTCAGTTCCTCATTTACAAAAATGAGCTGGAGAAAGAAATGGCAAATCACTATAGTATCTTTGCCAAGAAAAGCGTTGGAAGCCAATGAAATGACTGAACAGAAACATGAAAATAAGGACCTCTAAGGTCCCTTCCACCTCTAAATCTATGACCCTAAGTCTACATTCAAACTCAAATGGATTTGTGATTTCATCAGTTTGGAAGTTCCCTCCTCTAATAATGCAGATCGCAACCCAGTTGTGACTTTTGCCCATGTCCTCCCATATTTCACCATAGGTATCTACCCAACACCCTGGATGCCCTCCTCATTTTCTCCTAATATTATGAAGGTAGCAGGAGCACCAAGCTGTCTACCTGTTTTATCTCATATTCAACGTGTGGACAGCCCATCTTCTTTTCCTATCATTTGTTGTTGCTGTGTCATTTCAGTCATGTCTGACTCTCCATGACCCCCTTTACAGGTTTCTTGGCAAAGATTCTGGAGTGTTTTGCCATTTCTTTCTCCAGTTCATTTTACAGATGAGGAAAAAATAGGATTAAGCGACTTGCCCAGGTTCACACAGCTTGTAAGTGTCTAAGGCCAAATTTGAACTCAGGCCCTACTGACTCCAGGGCCAGCACTCTAGCTATGCACCACCTAGCCTCCTTTTTCTATCATTCATTTCCTTGATTATACCCCTGTTGTCATTTGGAGTTTTTCATTGATTATAATGTTACAACCTGCTCAATAACCACCACTTACCTCACCATTATCCTCCACAAAAAGCCCTACTCCAATGCCTCAGCATGGCATGGAGGGTTTCCTCAACCCTGGATTCTTGAAGACTATGCCAGTGGAGCATAAACTCTGACAGTTTTATGATGAAAAAGATTGAGTACAGCCTGAGGAAATAGACTAAGTTTGTTTTCCAAAGACTAGGGGAGAGACACATTACCAGAAGGCTAGCCACTTGGTTGCAGTGCATGACTTGGTGCATGTCCAGATCACCTAAAAGGGAGATATCCATGTGGGAGACTCCGGGAACCTGTTTTTGTGAAACAGGAGACCTAGCACACATATGAATAGTGTATGTGTTATCCTGACAATTGCTTGGGAGTAGCCTATATTGAACATGTACCTAGAACCGGCTGTGTCTTTAAAATTTCCTGACTAGGACAGTCTTTCTCTTTCCAGTCCAAGAGTGACTCATTCCTGTGCAACTTACCTGCTCTGAGTACTTAAAGGTACTGCAGAGATACCATGCAATTAAAGGGAAGGACGTCAGGCCTACCTTCTTCCCCCAGGCCAGGTTGCCCTAAGAAGTAGGCTTAGACTCTTGGTCTTGTTTTGTTTGTCTCTTTTAGTTCTAAGGGCAGAGAGTGGAATCCTAGACCCAGGAGTTCAAGCCGTGGGGCTTTAGAGCCCAATTTCTAGTCTGAAGTTTATAACCAGCCCACCAGGTAAGCCTGGAGAAACTAGGTTGCCCCGAGGTAAGCCCTGGGTGGCTTTGGATTTGAAATTTGGTGGGACTAATAGACAAGAACTAAACTAATCTGTGAACCTAATCCCCATCCCCTCCCCAAAGACCCAGGTAATATATGGTGAGATTATGCCCCCAGATGTTGATATGTTTGTTCTGGCTATATCTTTAAAGGGGATACTTCTCTGTAAAAGCTAATCTAACTGTTTTAAGTGCTTAAAATGGAACTGAGGTGCTTGGACCCCTAAAATTGGTGGAATACAATAGGTGGGGGCTTGAGCCAAAGTCTCACAGGAGCAGGTAGGTCTCTGGCATCTCCCATATGGGTATATCCATTTTAAGGAGTCTGGGAATGTACTAAAGTCCTGTTACACTCATAGGGAAGACATGCAAAGTAATTTGGGAAGGGAGGCAATTGCGGGTAGGAAGAACAGGAAAGGTGTTGTGAGCTTTGAGGGAAACCAGATAGTCTAAGAGGCAGAAGGGAGAAGGAGTAGATTGTAGGCATGGGGGAAAGCCCATAAAAAGCAGGGCAGAGACTAATGGAGTTTTGTCAAGATAATGCACTGGTCATAGCGAACACTCTTTCTCAATAATCCAAAAGGAGACTCTACACATGGATGTCACCAGAAGGTCAATACTGAAATCTGATTGACTATAGATTTTGCAGCCAGAGGTAGAGAAGCTCTGTACAGTCAGTTTAAAACAAGATCTGGGGCTGACTGTTGCTTAGATCATTAACCTCTTGTTGCAAAATTCAAACTTAAATTGAAGAAAGTAGAGTATAAATATGACCTAAATAATATCCCTTGTAAATATGAAATGGAAGTGATGGGTAGAATGATTTAAAGGATTCCATCTGGAAGATAGATTGCCTGAAGATCTATGGACAGTTTCTCAATAGTGTACATGAGGTAGCAACAAAAAGCATTCCAAAGAAAAAAGAACAAGAAAGCAAAAAAAAAAAAAAAAAAGCTGTCTGATGAGGCTTTACAATTAGCTGAGGAAAGAAAGGGAAAAGAGAAAGGGAAAGACATACCCAAATCAATGCAGAATTCTAGAGAATAGCAAGGAGAGATAAGAAAATTTTCTTAAAGGAGCAATTCAAAAAAATAGGAGAAAACAATAGAATGGAAAAGATGAGAAATCTCTTCAAGAATATTAGGGATATCAAGGGATAGGGACTTAACAGAAGCATAAGAGATTAAGAGGTGGCAAACATATACAGAAGAACTATATTAACATTACTGATAACCAAGATGGTGTGGTTACATCCTAGAGAATGAAGATAAGTAGGCCTTAGGAAGCATTTACTAACAGTAAGGCTAGTGGAGGTATAGAATTCTAGCCAAGCTATTGAAATTCCTTAAAGATGATTATGTTAAAGTGCTTCACCCAATACACCAGCAAATTCAGAAAACTCAGCAATGGCCACTGGATTGGAAAAGATCAGTTTACATCCCAATCTGAAAGAAAGGCAATGTCAAAGAATATCCAAATTACAGAACAGTTGCACTCATTTTGCACCCCAGCAAGGTTATGCTTAAGATCCTACAAGTTAGGCTTCAGCAATATGTGAACTGAGAAATACCAGAAGACTAGCTTGGTTTTCGAAGAGGCAGAGGAACTAGAAACCAAACTATGAACATTTGCTGGATTATGGAGAAGGCAAGGGAGTTTCAAAAAACACCTACTTCTGCTTCATTAACTACACTAAAGCCTTTGACTATATGGGTCACAACAAAATGTGGCAAGTTCTCAAAGAGATGGGAATACCAGATCATCTTACCTGTATCCCGAGGAACCTGCATGTGAGCCAAGAAGCAACAGTTAGAACTGAACGTGAAACTATTGATTGGTTTAAGATTGGAAAAGGAGTACAACAAGGCTATACATCATTACCTAATTTATTTAACTTACATGTAGACTGCATTATGGGAAATGACAGGCTGAATAAATCAAAAGCTGGAATTAAGGTTGCTGGGAGAAATATCAACAATCTTAGATATACAGATGCTACCACTCTGCTGGCAGAAAGTGAAGAAGAATTAAGAAGCTTCTTGATGAGGGTGAAAGAAGTGAATGTAAAACCTGGCTTGAAGCTCAACATCAAAAAAACTAAGACCTTGGCAACTAGTCCCATCATTTCCTTGTAAACAGAGAGAGAAGAAATGGAAGCAGTGTTAGATTTTACATTCTTGGGCTCAGAGATCACCTCAAACAGGGACCACAGTCATGAAATTAAAAGATGCTTGCTCCTTGGAAGGAATGCTATGGCAAATCTGGACAGCATACTAAAAAGCAGAGACATCACCTGGCTGACAAAGGTCTGTATAGTCAAAGCTATGTTTTTTCCAGTAGTAATATATGGCTGGGAGAGTTTGGATATAAGGAAAGCTGAGCACTGCATAATCAACGTTTTTGAATTGTGACGCTGGAAAAGACTTTTGAAAGTCTCTTGGACAGCAAGGAGATCAACTCAGTCAATATTTAAAGAAATTAACTCAGACTATTCATTGGAAAGTCAAAGTCAAATCCTGAAACTGAAGCTTAAATACTTTAGCCCCATAATGAGAAGGCAGCACTCATTGGAAAAGACCCTGATGCTTGGAAAGATTGAAGGCAAAAGGAAAAGGGGATGGCAGAGAAGGAGACGGATAGATAGTGTCATAGAAGCAATGAACATGAGCTTGGACAGACTTCAGGAGATAGTGGAGGATTGAAGGGCCTACGTGCTATGGAAGAATCTAACACACCTGAACAGCTGAGCAACAGCAACAGACACTCAAGGAGAATGAGCCACCCCTTTTTTGGCTCTCCCTCATGCAGGATTGATGGAGTCCTAATAGAGCTGCCTCCAGCCTCGATATTCTAACTTCATTATAGGCCCTACTGTATCCACCTAGACACACCTACCAATGTCCTAACTTATGCCTCACTGCTCACTAGAACAACAGGTATGTCCCTGAACTCTTAGTTCCCACAGAAATAGCAAGCATGTCCATGTGATAAGAACCCAGCCACTGCTTCTATCCAGCTACTGCCCCCAGACTCATTCCCACAGAAACAGGTGTGTTCTTGTATTCAGTCACAATCACATTATCCATCTAGCCCAAGACAGGACCACAATATCTATCTATCTATCTGTCTATCTATCTATCTCAACCAGACAGGACCACAATAGCTAGCCAATTGGAGGGCAGCATGACCAGAATATTTAATCACCAAACCACAGATGGGACCCCTCTTCCACTACCTAATCCCTTAACAAACTCTTTCTGCTTTTTTAATATTAATCATATTCCTATATTCTATGTAAATTTTGATGGTCTAATCAGCATTTTTACCCTATAAAAATCCATCTTGATTTCTCTGAAGTTGCTGGTTCTTCTTGGAACTTAGACCACTTCATGAGGGACGTCAATCTCAATAAATGCCTAAATTTGGATTGGAGGTGCTCTGACTCTGAATTGAGACAATTCCATTGCAACACATCATGAAACCTTAACAGTTTTTGGTGTGGGCAGAGACTAAACCTTGTTCTAAATCACTCTAGTTTAGGAATCTTTTGTTCTAAGCCACTACCGTCAATTAGAAAATAGCTAAAAACCCTATTACATACATAAATATGAAGAAATATTATTGTGTTGTGGAAAATGACAAATGCAAAGAATTCAACAAAACATGGGGAGAATGCTATCAACTGATACAAAATGAAATAAGCAGAATCAAGAGAACTATATTCACAATGATTACAATAAAGTAAATACAAAGATCATCAAAAGGAAGTCAAACAGTGTAATGAAAAAAGTAATGAAGGAAGGTCCTAGAGAACAGAGAGCAAATCTCTCTCTCACAGAGGAGAGGCAAGGGACACGGAAAGAGTACATATATTACATACATTTTCAGATGTCGCCATGTCAGATGTTTTTGCTTATTTTTTGTCACATGGGAGAACCATCAGGAAGAAGTGAAATGACCTGAGTAATAGGGACAAAAAACAGTAATTCTACCTTTTAATAAATGAGGAAAAAAACTATGGGGTCAACTCTATGAAAGAAAGTGAGAACAAAGTTGTGAGTGCTGGAGAAAAAAGTCAACATGAGGATAAGGAATAGGTTTAGGAGGAGTCAGGTTGAGGGAGAGATTGAACAATTCCAGGCTGTGATCAGAGAAGATCATAAGATCATAGGCTTAGATTTAGAAGAAACCATAAAGGTCATCTATTCTAAACCCTTCATTTTACAGATGACAAAATTGAGACACAGACAGCTTAAGGGACTCTCCAAAGGTCATAGAAAGTAAATAACAGGATTTAAAATGAAGTCCTCTGGCTTCTGTCCACTATTCCATGTCTTTTTTTATTTTTAGTTTATAACACTCGGTTCTACATAATTTTGAGTTCCAGATTTTCTTCCCTCCCCACCCCAATATGGCGTGGAATCCCATATTTCTTCCATGTATAATTTTGCATTGAATTAATTTACACACTAGTAAAGTTGTGGAGAAGAATTATGACCAATGGAATGAATCATAAGAAAGAAGAAACAGAACCAAAAAAAAAAAACCAACCCAAAAACAAAAGAGAGAAAAAAAAGGGGGAAAAACAAGGAGAGCATAAAGTGTGCCTCAATCTGCATTCATACTTCACAGTTCTTTCTCTGGATGTAGATAGTATTCTCCATCATGAATCTTATTCCATGTCTTTTAAATTTCCAGGTCATAGAGGTAAATAAGGGTTCAATGAGTGGTAGGAACATTCCTGTTGGTGACTGAAGGGCTGTGCACACTCATGTCATTGAAGTTAACAAGTTGATAAAGTAGTCGGCTAAATTGTTTGAGGGGTGTTCAATGTGTATTGAAGTCCCCATGTTAGAAAACAGGGGTTGAATTTGAGAGGAAGATTTGGAATAAGGTTCTAAACTTCTCGAGAAAGAAAAGAACTAGGAAGCTAACAAGTGACAGAGACAGTGTCAAATATTTATGGCCATCTAAAAATCTCATTTTCATTCCTTGGGTCAGTACTTCCCCCCTTCCCCAATAAAGCCAAAAAGTCAAGGAGAGCTAAGGGACGAAAAAGATGGGACACTCCATTCAGCCCCCACAAATGGGAATTGAAAGTCTCAAAATAAGAAATATGCAAGTCAAAGGAGGCAAGCTGAAGAGAACATTTCTCTCTGTACATTTCCTGCCTTTACCAACCTTTTCCCCACCTCCCCACTCTCCTCAGAATGAATTAGCTGTAGTGAGAAGCATTTGGTGGTCACTGCAAGCAAAAGGACATTGAAAGGAAAAACACTGAATGTAGCAGCTTCAATCTCCTCCTGACTACATACCTCACATCTTATTTTAAGAAGCCAGTACCCAAATCCAATATTTCTGAGTGCTGCGTCTAATAACTAGACCTACTAGATTTTTAAGTCAGTTGAAAACTATATTGTGTGTCTCATATTCCGTTGCCCAGTCAATGTGGAGCATAGGAGTGGAGAGAAGGTTGTTGTTAAACAAACTGAAATATGTCTTCTCTAGAACTCCTGGGTTTGGAGCACCATATATACTGCCTGGGGGCAGCCTTAGTCTAAGATACTCCAGGAACCAAGCCTAGAAGTAGAAGTAGATGCTATCCATTGTTAATTTTTTTGACGAATCTATACAAAAAGAGTTAAACACTTCCTACAATATCCAAACATTCCTATTTCTTCCAGTGGGAAGCTGACTCCATTATGCCAAAATCACATGATTAGGTTAAATATTACAAGTTATTGGAAATAGATACTTTTCTGGTTGGTAGATGCTGACTGCTTCGATTTTCTTTTTTTTTCTTTTTGTTAGTTTAAAAAAAATATATATATATATCTTCTGTTTTTAATCACTATGATTCCCAACTATTTCCCTCTCCTACCCAGCAAGCAATCCCATATAACAACGATTAATATGGAAATTAGAAGGAAGAAAACAAAGATTGATAGTACTAGCCAATAGTCAGGTAAATGTGACCACATATACAGTGTTTCATGTTCAAAGTCTCCCAGCTCTGCAAAGAAGGGATATTTTCTCATCTCTTAGTCATGATAAGATTGTTCATATTCAGTTTAATTTCTTTTTCACTTCCATCTACATTGTTGTAGTCATTGTATTGATTTCTCCTGATTGTGCTTACTTGATTTTTTTATCAGCTTATATTGCTTTCAATGGTTTTCTAAAAATTAATTAATTAATTAAATTGGGGGTGGTGTGGGGAGAACAGATCTTTCCATTGCACCTAGGCTGTTAGTTTGGACAACTTAGCACACCATAGCTCAGAATTCCAGAACTCCAGATAGCTACCAGCCATTTCCTTCCCAATGGCAAGGATTACAGGTGTGTGCTACCACATGTCCTGTCCTGAATTCTTAATATTCAAAATTCTTTGTCATAATATTCTATTACATTCATGGAATACTATTGTTCCATAAGAAATGAAGAGCAGGCAGACTTCAGAAAAACCTGGAAAGATTTGCATGAACTGATGCACAGTGAAGTGAACAGAACCAGGAAAACATTGTATACAACAATAGCCACATTGTGCAATGACCAACTTTGATAGACTTAGCTCTTCTCAGCAATGCGATGATCTATGACAATTCCAAAAAATTCATGATGGAAAATGCTATCCATATCCAGAGAAAGCACTATGGAGTCAATGCAGATCGAAGCATACTATTTTTCCTTTTTCATTGTGTTTTCGTTGTGGTTTTCCTTTTTGAAGTTTTTCCCTTTGGTTCTAATTCTTCTCTATGACATGACTAATGTGGAAATATGTTTAATATGATTGTATGTGTATGACCTATATCAGATTGCACACTGTCTTGGGGAAAGGGGAAGGGAAAGAGAGAAAATGTAAAACTCGAAATCTTATAAAAGCTAATGTTGAATGTTTTGGGAAGATGGTAGAATAGGTCAGAAAATTTCAAGCTCTCAAGATTTTCCTCCACAGAAGAGATAAAGTAGCACCTCAGGGCAAACACAGAGCAGTGGGAAAAAAAAAAACAGGACCACAGGCAGAACAGGGGTTCTCCTGGGACAATAGGAGAAGATTGGAAGAAAAATCCCAGGACAAGGTTTTGTCCATGAAGAGTAAACACCTCCAGGCTAGGAAACAAATAATAAGTGGCTAGCCCTGGGGTTAGCTGAGTAGGGAGGCTGCCTCCTCCCCAGTCACCCTAACTTTTACCCCCAGGACAGTAAGGTGAGTTGGGCATCTGGGCTGGGGAAGATCTACCGAACCTCTGCTGACAAGGAACAGACCCAGCTGTGCTGTGGAGATGGGGTGGAGGCAAGAAGGAACCAGCATACTACTGATGAGTGAAGAAGCAGAGGGGCAGAACTTCCCTGGCTGCGGGCACTTAAAGGAAGCTGGAGGTCTTGGTTTGAGTTCAAGGTCAGAGGGGAGAACTGAAGAGGATTTGAGGCCAGAGGCACTATCCCCCATACCCAGGCCCAGAGGTGATTATAAATACTAAACTATTAAAAAAAAAGGCACAGGCAAAGGAGAAAGAATCCAACCATAGAGAGCTATTATAGGAATAGAGAAGATCGGGGTCCATCTTCGGAGGAAGATACTAAGGCAAAGAAACCCTTTTTTATCCCAAAGAGTAATGTCAAATGGTCACCTGCCCAAAAAGAATTCATTGACAAACTTTAAAAAGATTTTAAAAATCAAATGAAAGAGAATGAGGAAAAACTAAAAAGAAAAATAAGAACAATCTAAGAAAAACAAGAAGATTATGAAAAGAATGTCAACCAATTAGAAAAGGAGATCCAGAATCTTAAGGAAGAAAATGACTCTTTGAAAATTAGAATTGGGCAAAGAGAAGCCAGCAAAGTTATATGAGATCACAAACTAAAAAAACAAAACATAGAGAATGAAAAAAATGGAAGAGAATGTGAAACAATCTCATAAGAAAAACAATTGATCAGGAGAACAAATCAAGAAGAGAAAACATAAGAATAATTGGACTACCTGAAAGCTATGATCAAAAAAAGAATCTTGATACAATAATACAAGAAATAATTAAAGAAAATTGCCCTGAAGCGTTAGAACAAGAAGGGAAAGTAGAAATAGAAAAAATCCACCAATCACCACCTAAAAGAGATCCTACAAGGAAAACTCATGGGAATATTATAGTTAAATTCCAAAACCCCCAGCTCAAGGACAAAATATTATGAGCAAAGAGAAATAAACAATTTACATATGGCTGTACCACAATTAGAATCACATGGGACCTAGCAGTGACAACACTAAAAAATCACAGATCTTGGAACACTACATATTGAAGAGCAAAAGAACTGGGCCTCTGACCAAAAATCTCATACCCAGAAAAGCAAAGCATAATCCTGAATGGAAAAAAATGAATATTTAATGAATTGTCAGACTTTCAAGGCTTTGTTAAAAAAAAAACAAAAAACAACCTGAACTTAATAGAAGATTTGACATACAAGAGCCAAGAGAAATATAAGGTACATACCAATTACAAGGGACTCAATAAGGATAGACTGCTACCTTTTATGTATGTAAAATGTAAAACCTATGTCTAAGATTGTTAGCAATTAGGTAGCTCATAAGAAAATTGGGGTAGACCTGAGAATAATGAGTTCAAAAAATAAAACCGTTCAAGAACAGCTAAAAGAGTAATGATCTTATACAAATGAGATGAGAGGTAGAACCAATACAGAGGAATTAGATGGGGGATGGGGACTGTTACTTCTGGAAACCTACTTTCACTGAAAATGGGTTCAAGACAGAAAAAATACATCTATATCTAGAAAAGTATAAAAGTGTTCTAAATTTAGAAAGAAATAAAACTCTAAAGGGATAGGGAGGGGGGAGAAGATAAAGGAGAGGGATCTTTAGAGGTGAAGGTGAGGGAATAGGTAAAATAGGGGGTACAAAAGGGTATTTTGCTTTATGGGAATGGGATGATAAGGGAGGAGTAGAATCTCTTAGGGAAAGTACATGTTTATATATGTATGTATATACAAATATGTGTATATATATCAATTTAAAAAGTGAATGTTAAAACTAAAAATAAATTTTTAAACTCTATTACATTCATATACAACAATTTGTTTAGCCAGTTCTCAGTTGATGGACATCTTATCAGTACGCACAAAAACTGCTGGTAGGAATATTTTAGAGTATATGAGGCCTTTTTATCTTTGACCTGGTTGGGATATATGCTTAGCAGTAAAATCTCTGGGCCAAAGAGGATGGCATTTTAGTTACTTTCTTAGCATAATTTCAAATTGGTTTCCAAAACTGTTTGACCAATGCACAGCTCTACCAATAGCAGACAGTATCTTTTCCACAGTCCTTCCAACATTACTCTCATCTTTGGTCACCTTTGCCAAGTTGCCTCAATTTTCTACTTCCCATCATTCACATAA
Source organism: Phalanger gymnotis (assembly GCA_028646595.1). Taxonomy (NCBI): domain Eukaryota; kingdom Metazoa; phylum Chordata; class Mammalia; order Diprotodontia; family Phalangeridae; genus Phalanger; species Phalanger gymnotis. The sequence continues at coordinate 241,247,002 of CM053622.1, forward strand.
ATTTTAGCCTACAAATGAGATCTCTTTCCAGGGAGGTTATAACCATGTCATCTAGTCAGGGGTGTTATAAGCCTTAAATAAGATAATGGATATAAAGTATTTGGCAAATCCTAATGCACTATATAAATACCAGTTGATATATTGTTGTTGTTAGCTTGTGGTTATCAGGGCTCCAGTCTACTGATGACTTTATTCCCTAAACCTTCTACCCCATTCCTGTTGACCTCCTGCAATGTTCATGGAGCAAAATAATGGTATTGCAGCAAACGTTTAAAAATTGGGGGAGGGGAGGAGAAGAAAAGAAATGTCTGCACATATACTTTTGAGTTTAATCTTCATTCTTCACACTTTCTTAAATTCAGACAACAAAATAATATATCAAGTTCTGATATGTAGCCTGTTATCTGAGGTATAAATGCTCACACTGAAAGTTTAACAATCAACTCTCTGGCTCTAGTCCACCCCTGCACTGAGCATACTATAAAGACATTTACATTTTACCAAGAGAGATGATTCAACAAGGAGCAGCTCAAGATTCCATTTGTAGCCACACAATGTCTAGCTAACTATAAGAATCTCAACACATTGTGGATGATATGGATAAGAATCTCAAGAGACTGGGGCAACTAGGCGGCACAGTGAGTAGAGCACAGGACTTGAGTTCAAATCTGGCCTCAGATACTTGACACACTTACTAGCTGTGTGACCTTGGGCAAGTCACTTAACCCCAATTGCCCTGCCTTCCCCCCTCAAAAAAAAAGAATCTCAAAAGATGGGGTGGGGTGTTACAATGCCAAAGATGGGGGAAATACCCATATAAGTGAGTTTGAGGATCCATCAGAAGATAGAGAGAAGTGTTGAAGGAATACAGATGCCCTGAATAAATGGGGAAAATAAATTCTCCAATCTCCTCAGCTTTTGCTGATATCTAGACTGTTTAAACCCCAAAGGCAAAAGGTATTGTGCTATACTATTCAGCCTTGATCTTTGGCCTCTACAAATGTAGAGGCAGCATGAGATAGTAGAAAGATCCCTGGGCCAGGCCTTAATACTTATTATCCCTGTGACTAGGGGCAAAACATTTAACCTCTCAATTCTCTTTTCCTTATCTGAATACAGAGGGATAAAATGCGTACCTCTCAGTATCCTTTTGGGGAAAAGACTTTGTAAACCCTAGAGCAATATAGAAATGTTAGGCACTGTGGCACAGCGGGAAAGGAATAAGCATTTATAGTACCTACTATGTTTCAGGCACTGTGCATATAGAAAACACTGTAAACTGCTATAAAAATCATAGCCATCATAGGGTTTAGAGGTGGAAGGAAGGAAGGAAAGGAAACAGGCATTTATTAAACACATATTAAGTGCCAGGAAGTGTGCTAAGTCTTTTACAAATATTATCTTACTTGTTCTTCACAATAACCCTACAAGGTAGGTGCTATTATGATCTGTGCCTTCCCCCCCCCTTTTTTTTCCTACAGTTAAGGAAACCAAAGCAGACAGAGGTTAGATCATTTGTCCAGATTCACACAGATAGTAAGTGTCTGAGGCTGTATTTGAACCCAGGGCATTGAATGCTCTATCTACTTTACCACCTGGCTGCCTCAGTGTAAAGAGTAGTGTATTTGGAGTCAGAAGGACTCAGTTCAGATCCTAGGTCTTCCATTTACAACCTAAGTTGTCTCCTTTCCGGGTCTCAGTTTGAACTAAATTACTTCAAAGTTCTTTCCAGATTTGAATGCTATTATTTTTACACTTAAAATAATAGTTCTAAAATGTTTAAAGTTTGATGTCGATTTCCTTTTAATATCTTAAAAATCTCTAAATCTACAGGCATCAAACCAGTTAAGTAAAATATTTAGTGCTTTACTACAGTCATGCCAATGTTATCTGCTCATAAAATAACTGCTGAATGGGAATAAGACAAAGGAGGCTTTTACTGAGTAACAAAGTATATATAGTGTTTAATAAGCTACAAGTCAGGGGCAGCTAGGTGGAGGAATGGACAGAGCACCGGGCCCTGCACTCAGGAGGACCTGGGCTCAAATCCAGTTTCAGACACTAACTAGCTGTGTGACCCTGGGCAAGTCATTTTTGGATTGCCTCCCCACCAAAAATAAATAAATAAGTGACAAGTCAGCCAAATAACCACAATCATAGCTCACCTTGTCCTGTGTTCAAATCCGGGCTCTTCCACTGACTAGCTGGGTAAGCATGGCCAGTTCCATTAAAATTTGCTAGGTTTCAGTTTCCTCATCTGGACAAGGAAAGGACTAGATGAAGCAGCTAGGTGGCACATAGATTGGAATGCCATACGTATAGTCAGGAAGACCTAAATTCAAATACAGCCTCAGATATTTAATAGCTGTGTGATCCTGGGTAAGTCACTTAACCTGTCTCAACTGTAAAATAGGGATAATAACAGCCCCTATCTTCTAGGATTGTGAGGATCCTGCGAAATAATATCTCTAAAGAACTTAGTACAGTGCTTGGCACATAATAGGTGCTTAATTAATGCTTATTTCCTCCTTTCTTTCCTTCTAGCTCTAAATCCTATTGTGCTGAGATTTATTACAATTTACACTTTACAATTTACAGGGTTTTTTTTATTTTTTCTTTTGTTTTGTGGGGGGAAGGCAGGGCAATTGAGGTTAAGTGACTTGCTCAAGGTCACACAGCCAGTATGTCGAGTGTCTGAGGATGAATTTGAACTCAGGTCCTCCTGACTTCTGGGCTAGTGTTCTACTCATTCCCCCCTTTACAGGGTTTTTTCAAAACAGGTTTTTGGAGGAGGTAGTGTTAAGCATGGTTATCCCCACGGTTACAGCTGAAACAGGTTCATAAAGGTTAGGAGAGTTGTCCTCATATAGTCAATGGAAGTCTGCAAAGCCAGGGTCTTGCATCATTTTTAGCAGATAAACTACTGTAATATGGAATATTCACATCTAGAAATAGGAATTCATTTGTAAAAATTCATAAATATTAGACAAATGTTATATTGTCCTCTCGTTTTGAGGAAGCAAAAACATTTAAAGTGGTCATGACTTTATTTCAAAAAAATTAATTTTCTAGGATCCTAAAATAATTTTTTGGAGTCACCTGGAATGGATTTCAAATAATTGATATTCTACCGAACAAATATTTCCTATAAGCAAGGCAATTCTGCATTAAAAATTCCAACCACCAGTAATTATCCAACTACCATACCATTAGGAGGCATCATTTAACAGCATATTTTATACTTACAGAATGCTTTCAGCAAAAATGTGCTGTGCAGTGCTGCCCTACTGCTTGGGATGTATCTCCCTCGCGCTGCATGTTGCACCACCTAGAATTAAAATGTTCAAAGTGAGAGCTTCCTGGATTCTGAATTTGATCTCTTATTATGGTTATTTTCCTCCATGTCTATTCCAAAGAAAATAAAATCAAATAACATAGATGTAAGAAACCCCACAGTATGCATTTTTTTTTAGCTTTTAATAAGTAAAATATTAACATCTGCCCAAGTCAGACCACAGTTGGAGGCATCATGTGTTTTGTTCTGAGTCACAGATTAAAAAAAGACACTGAAACTCCAGAGAAAGGCAACAAGGATGATAATAGAACTTGGGTCCATACCATTTGAGTGTCAATTAAAGGAACCATGAATGTTTAGCCTACAGAAGAGAAAACTGGAGGTTGGAGGAAGGACAGGAGGGGTAGAGTTGGAAACAGGAGAAAAATCTGCCTTCAAATATTTGAGAAATTAGATTCCTTCTGTTTGACTCCAGTGGCCAAATAGAACCAGGAACAACAGGTAGAATATAGAAACAAATTAAGGCCTATCAGGAAATTGTACTTATGGATAAGAGCTACAGATAAGTAGACTTGCTGCTGCCTTAGGAGAAAAAAAAACAAAAAACAAAACAAAAAAAAAAACCACGTTTCTTTTCAATGCAGTTCTTTAGCCTAAGGCTTAATGTTTACTTGCTAGAGATGCTGGAGAGGGAATTTGGTCAGGCATGGGTTGACCTAGATGGCCTTCAAAATTCTAAAAGATGTCTTCAAATTCTAAAAGAACACAAGCTCAGGTGGGTCCTACCAAGCCAGAAGGACTTCAAGACCCAGGCCCCAGGAAGCAAGGGTCTGGTGTCTAGTGTTCAAGAAGTAATCTCCCTGCCTTCAGAAATCCTTCTCAGGCAGTGTGGCAACAAGGTGATGGTGTTAGAGCTACAATTCTAGAAGGAGTACTTAAACCAAAAAGAAAACAGATCCTTGAGAACTGAGTTAATTAATTTATTATGAACCTATCTTTAAATAGCAAACTTAACTTAAACTTACAGCTATTAAAACAAACTCCAAGACCTTCTTCATATAGGCAGTTCTATCTATTTGTAGATATAGATATATATATAAATATATATATAGACAGATAGATAACAACTTATCAGTTATTCCCTTCTGTATCCTTTTCCATTGTCTGTATGAATCCCATATTTGTGTTTTCCTTTCATTGTAGCTAGATATGGTGTGGATGTCCATTTCCTGATTCTCTTTCCTTCACTTAGCATTTGTTTTTATTTGCCATGCTGTTGTTGTTCAGTTGTGTCCGACTCTTTGTGGCCCCTTGGACCATACGGTCCATGGGTTTTCTTGGTAAAGATACTGGAGTGGCTTTCTATTTCCTTCTCTAGCAGATTAAGGACTACCTCAGGGTCATACAGCTAGTAAGAGGTCATATTTGAACTCAGGTTGTCCTGACTCCAGGCCCAATGATCTATCTACTGAATCATCTAACTGACATTTTAGTCATTCCCATATTAGTCACTCCTAACTGCATTATAATAAGCCACAGTTTGTTTATTTAGTTATTCCCCTTTAAATTGGTTTCAGGGTTGGGTTTTTTTGTAATTATAATACAATCCAATAAACTTGAATTAAGAACATATCAAGTGCTGAGCACAATTAGTAGAGGGAGGAGAAACTACATCTAGATAAGACTGAATCCACCCACAAAGAGTTTCAGTTCTTTGGTCTTTACACCTAAAGCCTATGATTTCCCAGTATGGGAATTCTATTCCTCTTCCATCCTCCCTCCCCCCTCCACTATCTATAATTTTTCATTTTAGGGAGTTGCCTGACATTCAAAAGAGTTACTGACTTACCCATGAAGTCAGAAGACCGATTTCTTCCCAGGCCTTGTTAAAGTTTATCTATCCATTTTATTATATGTTGCCTTGCTAGAGTCTAGTAATATTAAAGGTTTTTTAATGAATAAATTTCTTTTAAACACACATATGTGTGTTTGTTCTTAGCAACTTTCTTAGAGCATATTCCTAATAAAAGAATTATTACATCAAAGAATTGATCATTTTTAAAGCCTTGCAAGATACTGGTTTCCAAAAAGATTCTGTTTTGCAGTTGTATCACCAATGTCTGAATGTGTCCGTATCTCTATAACCCCATCAGTGCCAAATTTTGTAATTTTCTTCATTTTTTAAAAAAAATTTGGTGGTCATAATGATAGGGTGATAGGACCAGGACCCCAGCATCTGGGCTGCTGAAATATGTGGGAAAGTTCAGGGTCCAGGTCCCATCACCCCATCAATGGCATAGTATAGATTTATTTTCAAAGCATAAGACTATAGTAAATTGATTGTCAGATTTCTCCAAATACCTTCAACATTTTATCTTACTCAGTGGTTATCTTGTTGCCTAGTTTGGTTTTATAGACAAATTAACTTTAATATCTACTTCACTGAATTCAGCATACATTTCAACAAATGGATTTCTGTATCCAGAAAGCAGTAAAATTCTCTTTCCTTATGTCCCTTGGGGATTTTGCTCTAACATTCATTCTAGTCTAGGACATTAATGGAGGCTTCCTAACCAGTCTGAGTTTTCAAAAGGAATGACAACTCAAGGTCACGTACTCTTTCAAATACGTCATCCTCAATATAATGTCAAGAAAGAAAAAAATGGATATATGTAAACAGGACATAGACATTCTTGATCGTGTCAATCACACATGTTGCTACTTTTACCAATCTGAAATTTAATGGGGATGCTTATCATTCTTAGGCATTTAGAGGCATTTAAAAAAATCAACAAATCAATTTCTAGTAAGAAGCCTTTTGTACCAAGGCAGAGCAGGTGTTTGAATCTCTACTCGCTGTTCATAGACATTGGAAGAAGTGCTAGTCAGAGATTTATACTAGTTTATCGATGGGAAATTGTCAAGGACACATATTTTCTTAAAATCTATGCCTCAAGCAAAAAAGCTTGATTTGTTCAGTCATCTTTTCTAAAGCTTCTCAAACTGGAAGATTCACCTCACTTGTAGAAATGCTACTAAACAAAACATTTTCAATCTAGCAAAGCTTTCTAAGGAATTAAAGTAATTGCTTAGCAAAGAACAAGAAAGAATTATTGTAACTTAGAGATTTTGGTTTGTTTGTTTTTTTAATAAGAGAATGAAGAGGGAGGAAAAACTTACATACTTTTGAAGTTTTGGGGAAGATGTAGAAATACTGTGCCATGAGTCAAATTATAAGTTATAGGAATCATATATTTTAGAACTACAGCATAGATATATATCCCCATTCCCCACACTCCAAGCTCCCTGCCTCGCCATGCTGTAGAACAACAGGAGAAGCAAATTAGGTCATCGGGTTCTCAGTGCCAGAGCTACATTACCAGAAACTAATCAATCCTAAGCTCTTTTAACAATGCAATAAAAACAAATAGCCCTCTAACTGATTTTTCACTGTTTATAGAGGTAGCATTCACACTACCATAATTAAGGGTCTTTCTCAGCATTTCCATCAGAGGTCTATATTTTACAGAGGCTAAAAGACTATAAAAGTGAACATTGCTAGGAGACCTTGACAGACTGATTTTTTACTTCAGTAAACTCAAACCAGTTTATGCACCAATAATGCACAAGCCACTCCAGTATCTTTGCCAAGAAAACCCTAAATGGGGTCACCAAGAGTTGGATGTGACTGATAACTACCCAACAACAATGACAACAATGCACAGATTTGAAGAGCTTATGTACAATGGCATGCAATTAATTGAAATCATGTAAAATAATTAAGTGTATAGACTTATATAATAAACCTCACAATCTTTTACTTCTTTTTAAAATAACACCTGAGAAGGGGAGCCAAGATAGTATCAGGGCAAAGATTCTCCTGAGTTCTTCCCCAAACCTCTCAAATACCTTTAAATAATGACTCTAGACAAATTCTAGAGAAGCAGAACCCACAAAAAGATGAAGTGAAACAGTTTTCCAGTCTAAGACATATTAGAAGTTTGGCAGAAAAGGTCTGTTGCATCAGGGTGAAAGAGGAGTGCCTTCCTGTGCAGCAGACCTGGTCCTAGCAAACCAAGAGCAAGCCTTGGGAGCCACTGACTTAGCAGCAAGAGCAGCTATTTCCAGAGCTCTCAGCCTATAGATGATAATCGGGTGGAACAACTGGTCAGAAAGAGATTACGGGGGTCTCTTTGCTAGCACTGAGGCAGGACTCTGTTGCTTTGCCCATACTCAGATCCAGGTCACAGTCCTGCATGGCAGTCCCAGGGAAGGGAGGAGCACTAACACAGAAGAGCTTGTAGTCACAGTTCCAGGGCAGAAAAGAGTGCTTGTGGTCACTCACAGACCAGAGCATAGGCCAGGGGAGGAGTAAACACTTCTCTTTAAATTATGCCACCTTGGAAGAACTGAAAACTTACAGGTCCCTAGAAGTACCTCTGAAAACAGCTGCACAAAACTCCTGAAGCTTAGGGCAGTGTACCCTCCACCCTGGAAGCAGAGCCTACTTCAACAAAGAGTTAAAAGTCAAGTAATAGGCTGGGAGTGTGAGCAAGTAAGTAGCAGAAAAATATTCTGACCATAGAAAGTTACTATGGTGACAAGGAAGATCAAAACACACACTTAGGAGAAGATAAAGTCAAAGTACCTACATCCAAAGCCTCCAAGAAAAATATGAATTGGTCTCAGGCCATGGAAGAGCTCAAAAAGGATTTTGAAAATCAAGTAAGAGAGGTAGAGGAAAAACTGGGAAGAGAAACAAGAGTAATACAAGAAAATCATGAAAAAAGTCAACATCCTGGTAAAGGACACGCAAAAAAATACTGAAGAAAACAACACTTTAGAAAACAGATTAGGCCAAATGGCAAAAGAGGTCCAAAAAAGCCAATGAGGAGAAGAATGGCCTTAAAAGGCAGCATTGACCACATGGGAAAAGAGGGACAAAAATTCACTGAAGGAAAAAACTCCTTAAAAAGTAGAACTGGCCAAATGGAAAAGGACACAGAAAAGCTCACTGAAGAAAACAATTCCTTAAAAATTAGAATGGAATAATGGAAGTTAATAATTTTAGGAGAAATCAAGAAACAATAAAACAAAACTGAAAGAATGAAAAAATGAAACATAATGTGAAATATCTCATTGGGAAAACAATGGACCTGGAAAATAGGTCCAGGAGGAATAATTTTAAAATTATTAGACTACCTGAAAGCCATGATAAAAAAAAAAGCCTAGACATCATCTCTCAAGAAATTATAAAGGAAAACCACCCTGATTTTCTACCACCAGGGGGTAAAATAAAAATTGAAAGAATCTCCCAATTACATCCTGAAAGAGATTCCAAAAAGGAAACTCCCAGGAATAGTATAGCCAAATTCCAGACCTCCCAGATCAAGGATAAAATGCTGCAAGCAGCCAGAAAGAAACAATTTAAGTTTCATGGAACCACAGTCAGGATGACACAAGATTTAGCTGCTTCTACATTAAAATATTGGAGGGCTTAGAATATGATATTCCAGAGGGCAAAGGAGCTAGGATTACAACAAAAAATCACCTACCCCATAACTGAGTATAAGCCTCCAGGGGACAAAATGGATATTCAATGAAATAGAGGACTTTCAATCATTCTTGATGAAAAGACCAGAGCTAAATAAAAAAAATTGATTTTCAAATACAAGATTCTAAAGAAGCATAAAAAGTTAAATAGGAAAGGAAATCATAAGGGACTTAATAAGGTTAAACTGCTTACATTTCTACATGGGAAGATGATATTTGCAACTCATAAGAGCTTTCTCATCACTGGGGCAAACAGGAGTATATATAGACAGAGGGCACAGATGCGAGTTAATTATGAAGGGATGCTCTCTAAAAAAAGTAATATTAAGGGGTGAGAAAGGAACATACTGGAATAAAGGGAAAGGGAGAGGTAGAACTGGCATAAAAAGAGGTGAGAAAAAACCTTTACAGTGTAGGGGAAGAGGGGGTAGGTAAGAGGGAGTGAGTGAACCTTATTCTCATCAGAATTGGCTCAAAGTAGAAATAACATACACACTCAATTGGGTATAGAATTCTATCTTACCCTACAGGAAAGTAGGAGGGAAAAGGGATAAGAAAAGGGGGAGGGAGGGATAAGAAAAGAAGGGAGGGCAGACTGGGGGAAGGGGTGGTCAGAAGCAAAACACTTTTGAGGAGGGATAGCGTGAAAGGAGAGAGAGAATAGAATAAATGGGGGGGGACAGGATGGAGGGAAATACAGTTAGAAATAGTAACTATGAAAAAAATTTTGAAGTAAGTTTCTCTGATAAAAGCCTCATTTTTCAAATATTTAAAGAATTGAGTTGAATTTATAAAGAGCCATTCCCCAATTGGTAAATGATCAAAAGATATGAACAGATTTCAGATAAAGTAACTAAAGCTATCTACAGCCATATGAAAAAATTCTCTAACTCACTATTGATTGGAGAAATGCAAATTAAAACAATTCTGAGATATTACCTCATACCTATTAGATTGGTTAATAGGACAGGGGAAAAAAATAACAAATGGTGGAGGGGATGTGGGAAAAATGGGGCATTAATGCACTGTTGGTGGAGTTGTGAACTGATTCAACCATTCTCTAGAGCAATTTGGAACTTTGCCCAAAGGGCTATAAAACCATGCATACTCTTTGACCTAATAATACCACTATTAGGTCTGTATCCCAAAAGAGATAAAAAAAAAAAAGGAAAAGGATCTATATGTACAAAAATATTTATAGCAGCTCTTTTCTCATGGCAAAGAACTAGAAATTAAAGGGATACCCATTAACTGGAGAACAGCTGAACAAGTCGTGGAATGTGATTGTGGTGGAATATTATTGTGCTATGGGAAATGAGGAGCAAGATGCTCTCAGAAAAGCCTGAAGAGACTTGCGTGGGCTGATGGAAAGTGAAATGTACGGTGTAGAAAGTAACAGCAATATTGTTAGATGATCAGCTGTCAATAACTTAGCTATTCTCAGCAATACAATGATCCAAGACAACTCTGAAGGACTTATGATAAAAAATGCTATCCATCCTCAGAGAAAGAACTAATGGTATCTGAATACAGATTGAAGTATACTTTGTTTTTCTTGAGGGGTTTTTTTTGTCCATGTTTTCTTTCACTACAATGACTATTATGAAAATGTTTTATATGAGTACATACATATATATAAACTATAATGAATTGTTTGGCTTCTTAATGTGGGTGGGGGTAGACAGGGAGGAAGGGAGAAAATTTGGAACTAAAAAGTTTTAAAAATGAATGTTAAAAATTGTTTTTACATGTAACTGGGGAAAAATACTAAATAAAATTTTTAAAAATACACAATATGTCTCCTTTTTGCTTCAAACACATGTTTTACACAATTTAAGAGTTCACAAAATTTTGACATATTCTTTAATTCTTCATCATTAAACCACATTTTTTGTCACACTGGATACTAAGTGTACCTTTGATAGATAAATGGTCCATTTTTCCAATCTAGCATTGATTATAGTCCATAGATTTTCAAAGGAGTTCAAACCAGGTGAGTTCCCAGGTCATTGAAGCATGGTTTATCTCCATCTCTTGCATACATTTCTTCACCAGCTCTGTAATCATGACATGGTACAGGATGGTTTGGCATTCATGTTGTACTCTATCTCCATTTGGAAATTTCAGTAAATCCAAAACAATTCTCCTTCATATTACATCGATACATTTGTTAAGAGTTTATAATTCCTTCAAGGAAGGCAAGACTACCAGGTCCACTAGAAGTAAAAAAATCCCCAACATCTTTAAATTGGGTGAACTTCTGCTTTTCACTGCTAGCTTCCCTTTATGTGCTTGACTTCCCCCTTTAGAATGTAAGCTTCTTGAGGGCAGGGTCTGTCTTGTTTACTTCTTTTTTTTGACCCAGTAACCCTTAGCACAGTACTTGGCACACGGTAAGTTCTTAATACGTGTTTTTTCATTAATTCATCTTTTATAGTCTGATGAAAATGCCCAGATCTCACAGGCTCACCTTAACTCCAACAATTGTTTTGTATAGTCTCCAATGAAAAAGTGGGTTTCATCAATAAAAAATAATTTCTTCCAATCTTCACTAGTATAATCTTTGTATTGTCTTGTCCATGCTTTTTTTTTCATAGAAACAATTAGCAGCTGTTGGGTTTTTTTTTCCATAGTCTTCTTTCTAACTTTAATAGTCTACATTGCATTTTAACAATCTCTTATGCCACCAGATCCCTTTGAAAGTCATTTGCTTGTTTTTTGAAGTTTAATTTGATTATTTTGGAGCAACAGTTTTCAGGTCTTGATATTTTTTTCTTTTCTACCACACTTTACTTTGCTCTTCAGGGCAAATGGTAATTTTGTTATAGGCTTGAATGATTCCTGAAAAGAACTTGACTTTCCCACACCAACAACCACTGCAATATCTCTAACATCTCTAAATATCTCTAAACCGTGTTTGATGTGTGTCTTTAAAAGCTATAAATTTTGCATGTTTCCTTGGAGTAACAAATGCTTGTTAGCTAATATCCATTCTTTAAAACCACAGAATGAAAAACAGGACAAAACAGAGCAATGCAGAGTCTGTAAAATTATCATGAAATAACTGACAAGAGAACCAGTGGTGAGGGAACCAGTTCAAGTTGGTTTCATCTGGTCAAGGTCAAAGATTTTGAGTCAGCTTAGTGACAATAGAAGCATACACATGACCACTGTTACCACAAAATAAAACTATATCAAAATTATTGCTTATCCCAAATAATTTATATAACACTATACGACCACTCCTTCTTTCCTCCTTGAATTATCATATTTATAAATAAACATATGTTTATTTCAGGTACCCTCTCAATAGACTATGAGATCCTGGGGAGTAGGAACTGCTTTGTTCTTTGGTCTTTATAGTCCCAACTCCTACTTTCAACAAAATAGGGACAAGGTTTGAAATCTCATGTTATACCACGTCTTTTCTACTGAGTCATAGAATTGTAGCCCTAAGAGTAATCAACCTCCTCAATTTACCCAAAGGGGTAAATTTTGACTTGTCCAACACAATTACAAATGCCAAATCACAAAAGTACTAGTAAATGACAGGCAAGGTTTGAACCTGTGTCTTTTGACTGCAAAGCTAATGCTCTTACCATTGTAATAAGAGCTGACATTTTATGTAGCAATCCAAACACATTTTCTCATTTGATCTTCTCACAGACCCTGGACCCTGAGAGGTATGTATTAGTATTCGTAGCTCCATTTTACAGACAAGAAAATTGAGATGCAGAGCAGGTAAGTGACTTGCCCCAAATCACATAACTAAGAAAAGTGAGAAGCTAGATTTGAAACCAGGTTTCTTCAACTCTAAGTCTATCATTCTTTCTGCTCCATCTGACTGTATGACCTATCAGATTTAGAGCTGGAAGATACCTTTAGATGTCATCAAATCTAGTGGTTCTCCAAGGGTAACCAGTGGACTCCTGGGGGTCCCTTTTAGTGGGTCTGAGAGGTCAAAACTATTTTCATAATAATACTATGACTTTATTTGACTATTTAGATACTTTCTCCTTTTCCAACTATGAATCTGTGTGAGGTCAGATTTTCTTCATATACTTCAACCAAAATAAAGTATTACAAAAGATTAAATGCAGAAGCATTCAATCGAGCCATTAAAGAGAGTTGCAAACATATGTAAAATGATGCCATTCTTCTCACTAAGTTTTTTTTGATTGTAGAAAACAGTTATTCTTAATAAAAATGTTATTTATGGTAATATGTAATGGGTTCAAAATTGTTTTTAAATGAATTTTTTTCAAATATATCCATTTTAACTTCTAGTATGGTAAATATCCATAGATATAACCCACATAAACGAAAGCTCTTTGGGAAGAGTCCTCAATAATTTTTAAGAGCGTAAAGGAGTCCTGAGACCAAAATGTTAGAGAAGCATTGATCTAGTCTAACCCTCTAATTTTGCAGGGAAAGGAAACAAAGTGTAGGCTAGGGAGGGTGAGTGAAATACTTGCCCAAGGTCAACACAGGTAGAAATGACAAGACTCAGGTCCTCTGACCACAAATTCAGTCCACTTTTCTTTTATGCCATATTCCCTCTTAGAACTTCCTTCTCCCACAAGAGTCTGTGGTTCTGTCAATGCCAAATAACCCACCAGGGAAGAATTACTCCCAAATTCCACAGGATCCCTTAAGGAGGTGGCAAACAAAATCTTTTCTAATTCCAAAAGTATTGCCTATTGCCACCCTTTGCTTTCCCCCTTTGTTCCTGCCCAAACATCTGGGCACTCTTACCTGTGAGAGCTACTAGATTTTTTTCAGTCCTCATCCTTCTTGAATTCTCTGCAACATTTGACACAGTGGGTCACTTCCTCCTGGATACTCCTCTCTAGGATTTCTTGAGACTACTGTCTTCTGGTTCTCCTCCCACCTATCTGACCACCCCTTTTCATTCTCCTTTGCTGCATGTTCACTCATATCATGCCCACTACATGGGTATTTTCTAAGACTCTGTCATGGGCTTTCTTCTCTCTAAACTCTCACTTGGTGATTTCATCAGCTCCTAGGAGGTTCAATTGTTATCTCTATGTAGATGATTCACAGGTCTCTATATACAGCTCTAGTATTTCTCCTGAACGCCAGCACTGCATCATCAACTTCCATTTTGGATAACCCATTGAATGTCCTATAGGCATCTTAAAAATCAACATACTCAAAACACAAGTTTGAATAGCTTTCCCTCAAATCTACCCCTCTTCCAAACTTCCTAATCCCTCTGCAAGGGTACGACCAACCTTCCAGATACTCAGCTTTGACTGAGAAACAGGGGGTCATCATAGCTTCTTCACTTTCACATATCTAAACTTTATTGTTTCTACCCTCACAACACCTCTGCTATGTCTCCTCACCACTCCATGGGCTGCCTAACTCAAGGTCTTATCATCTCCCTCCTGGACAATTGCATTAGCTTTCTAATTAATCTCCCTCTTTTCACTCCAATCAATCAGCTGCCAAAATTTTTCTAAATCACACATCTGACAAAGGTGAACACCTCCCTGCTCCCTTCATTTAATGAGCACCAATGGCTGGCTCCCTGTTATTTCTAGGATCAAAATATAAAGTCCTCTGGGCAGCATTTAAAACCCTCCCCAAGGGGCAGCTAGGTGGTCCAATGGATAGAGCACCAGATCTGGAGTTAGGAAGATCTGACTTCAAATGTAACCTTAGATGCTTACTAGCTGTGTGACCCTGAGCAAGTCACTTAAACCTGACTGCCTCCCAAAACAATGACTCTCTCAACCTGACCTCTTTATACCTTTGCAGTTGTCTACTTGACTCCTTTCTACAGACACTAAGATCCAACTTTTTTTTTAGTAAATAGTATTTTATTTTTCCAATTACATGTAAAGATAGTTTTCAATATTCATTTTTATAAGATTTTGAGCTCCAGATTTTTCTCCCTCCCATCTTCCCTCCCCAAGAAGGCAAGCAGTCTGATATAGGTTATACATGTACAATCATGTTAAAACATATTTCCAAATTAGTTATATTGTGAAAGAAGAAACAGAATAAAAGGGAAAAGCAACCAAAAAAGTGAATGTAATCTACTTTGATCTGCATTCAGCATATTTCTTTCTCTGAATGTGGATAGCATTTCCCATCATAAGTATTGGAATTGTTAGATCCAACTCTTTGGGCCTACTTACTCTTTCTTAACCAGAACACCATTATCTCCCCAATTCCATGTCTACACTGGCTGTCCACCCTGCCTGGAATGTTCTGCCTCCTCACCTCTGCCTCTTAATTTCCTGGTTTCCTTCAAGACTGAGCTCAGATTTTGCTGCTAGCGTCTTTCCCCTGTTAGATTACTGTTTATCCACTCTGTATGGATCATATCTGTCCCTGGTTATTTACATGTTTGCTCCCTCTTCAAATGTATACTCTTTGATGACAGGGATTGTTTTCACCTTTCTTTGTCTCCCCAGTGCTTATGGCTTCTGCTCCACTTCTAGACAAGGTAAAGGCAATTGTTTTAAATCTGAGGTCCACCAGCTTCATACTCCAGCTCCTTGGCCAGTAGATCCTCAGAGCACTAAGTTAAGGCTCTCCCTTCCCATCTGTAGTGTGCTATGTGTTGTCCCAGGTCGGTGGCTTTGGCCAGACCAAAGAGACTCCAGAGTTGGGGAGGGGTGCACCTTATAATATAATCAGTTACTTCCTTGTGGGCTAAACACAGAAGGAATTCCATTCTACAAACACTAAACTTCTGCTAGGTGCATTGCACATTGCCAAGGGCTGGAGAAACCATGGGTCACAGTGCCTTCTCTGAAGGCCTTTACCACCTATTAAGGAGGGTTATGGCCAGTACACAAAAAACTTAATCCCAGGTATAACATGGATAGGTTTCCCCCAGGACTAAAGAACACTTGGTATTTTGGTCTTGAGCCCAGGTATTTACAAAATAATGGGAGTTGTTCAGATGGAAAGAGAGTAGAGAAGGTCTGAGACCCAGCCTTCCAGAGGAGGGATAGACTGTTGTTAAACAAGTTTATCTTTAACAGTCGAAGGAGAAGCTGTTTACTCCTGGTTACACAAAGACACCTCATCTTCCTGAAGAGCCCCCGGCTAGAAACCTGGGGTGGAGGAGACCAACAGGGAGAATACCGTGCTTGGTATTTCAGCAGACTAAACTATTCACAGCAGGGACTAGGGACTGGGCAGCCAGACCTCTTTTTGGCCTCTTTGTATTTTGAAGGGGTTAGGAGGTGGGAGGTGAGGTGGAGGGGGTAGGGAAGAGGAAGTAGGAAAGACTGCTGGATACTAACCGAACTCTGGGAGGGATTATCAGCAACCTTGTCAAAGCCATTGTCCTGAACAGACGCCTGCCTCTGTGGCCACAATCAATCAATCGATAAACATTTATTAAGTGCCTACTATGTGCCCAATACTGAGCTAAGCTCTGGGGATACCAAAAAAAAACAAAACAACATTCTCAGTCCTCAAGGAACTTACAATTTAATGGGGGAAACACCATGCAAGCAAATATATACAAAGCAAACTATATACAGAATAAATAGGAAATAATTATCAGAGGGGAGCCACTAGAATTAATAGGGGTTGGGGAAAACTTTCTGTAGAAGGTGCAATTTTAATTGGGACTTGAAGGAAGCCAGGGAGCTGCCTCTATGTATATAATGATCCTGAGGAGTGGGGCTTTAGGGATGATTCTAAGACCCATCTCAGCCACTGGAAGATGGGGGGGAGGGGATGGAAAGGAGGGAGGAATAGACAGCTTGCTTGCCGCAGGTGAGAAAGGTGGGGCCTCTTCCACTCATCTATGTTATTACTAGCCTCTCTGCTCCCTGGCTCTGTCTCCTTGCTTCCCGTGTTGACCAATTCTTGGTTGACAGCTACTGATAAACCCAAGCTCTCAGGCCTTCCACTCCTCCCCATCAGGCTTTCTGATAAGTTATCCATTGCTTGCTCAAGTGTTCTGCATTTGGTGACTGACCATGTGTTTTTACTTTCCCTCAGGTATTCCCCACTCTTTTTTCCCCTACCTACCCCTCCCCCAATCTTGAGTGGCCTGCTTTAGCCTACTATCCTGTAAATGATCATTATGCCCCCAAAACAAAATAATAATTGCATAGTCCAGAATGATATAAGGGAGAGATGACAGGGTGTCCAAGGAGAAGGAAGAGAGACCCTGATCAACCCTTTCTTTGATAACTAAGTGGCCTCTACCAAATGCCTGCTCTGCTGTTGAAGTGGTTGTTTTACAGTCTCAGGGCATCTGATTTCACTCAGTTCATTGACCAGCAGATACATTTCCTATACTAATCCTGGTGCAGTGAGTTAGCAGCTTCTCATAAGTTACCCATAACTACCATCTACTTGTCCATGAGCTTTACCCACATCTCACTAGTAGAGACAGAGACTGTAACTGTGATTTCCTAGTCACAGGAACCCCCAGGTGAGGACTATAGGTCATCCATTACCTTCTAGTTACCTAAAGCAGAAAAACTAAATTTGTCTGAAGTCAGACCACTATAGAGCCAGTACTCTCTCCTGCTTACCAATAAAACTTGCACAATCCAACCCCAGAGGATCGATATGAGAAAACTGTTCATTATACCTTAAAGCCAAAATGTATAAACATGAATTATAATCATCATTATCATCATCATCATTCTAGGCTGTCTAGAATTAGTGAAGATGGTGGCGATAGTTTATGGAGAAATCTCGTTCCCACCTTTTCATTTTCAACTGGACCAGACTAACGTTTTTCTTTGGATCTGTCAGGGGTGAGGAGTGAGGTGGTGGGGTAGAGGCCATCAGAGAGATGATCTGGTAGGACTCCAGACTAGCCAGTAGATTCCCCAGGGAATTGCCTCTGTATATCAATGGTCCTAGAGGGTGGGACTGTAGGTCTGAACCTAAGACTCATGTCAGCTACTAGAAAATTAGTGAATGGTGGAAAGAAAGGGGGGACGGACAGATGGACAGAATTCCCGAGGGGAACACCTGCTGAGGGTTTGGGAAGGGACAAAAGCGAAGGCTGCTAGGGATGTTAGCACTGGATGGGACCTGAGAGTGTGCGCAGTGCACCAAGAAGAAACAAGTTTTCTCACTTTCACCTTCTTTCCTTCCTCTAAGGCAGAATGATTTGAACTCAGGGAAGAGAATGACTCATACCTCCTTTCCTTCTTTCCTCTTTTAGGGTGAGTGGGGGTATCTCAGCAGATCTGGGCGACTGGGATGAAGCAGCTGAAGGTGTCCGACTTTTAGGAAAGTGTTAAATTCGTGATCGATCTGAAATTATAAGGCCAGTTAAATGCCCGCGGATTTAGAGCTGATTGGGCTTGAATGGCTTTCAACTGGCCCCTCAGCCCTCCTGGATAGTCTCTATCACACAGTGACCTTTGACTTTCCCCTCCTCCAGAAATCCCCACAATGGTCCCGGGGAGGCGGTAATCGATGGGTGATTATGCCGTGAAGCTGAGCAGTGGCCCGGGGCTGGGCTGCCGGAGGCTGGATGGGGTGAGCTGAGCTGAGCTGAGCTGCCGCCTCTTGTGGGCAGGGGACTTCGAGGTTCTCCCCACCTCGAGGACTGGGCAGCACCAATTCAAAGCGAGAAGTCCGGCTAAAGTGCGCCTGCACTTGCCTCAAGTTAGGGTGTCCTGGTGAATATCTGCGCAGGCCGGCAGTGGCAGGGTATGTAACATCAGACAGCGGCAGAGTATGTTACATCAGACAGCGGCAGAGTATGTAACATCAGGCAGCCTCCTCCTCCGGCCTCAGGGACTGCAGACGGTCCAAGAGGGTGCAGTAATCTGCCAGCTGCCCCGTTGCTGGAGCATCTGCTATCCACTTCTGAATGGGACCTTCGAGAGTTTACTCATTGTTTCATTGGGGACTACTTTGCTCTGGGCCAATTTGAGTATAGTTTGACCCTCCTGAAAGAGGAACGGGGTGGGAGGGGAGTGGGGATGAAATGAGGTGAAATCGTAGTCCACTTTAATTTGCTGTGGTAGTGATTAAGAATGATAGGAATTTGAATAGGAAAGACTGGGACTCCAGAGACTGTGACATTCACCCGCATAAACCAAGCATTAAAAGCATATATAGGAGTATGGACTGAACCTTAGAAGCATCCCTTCCAGTCTGTAGAATGAGGTATCCTCTTATTCTAAAGATGAGGAAGCTGAGGCCTAGATATCTGGTTACCTGACCAAGGTCACAAAGCTCAGGAATACATTGTGGGTTGGGGGAGGGGAGGGATCAGAAGGAAAGAATAATGATTTCATGGCACAAAGAATGTTCTGGTGTGAAAATTCCTTCTATTGGTACAGATCTACAATTCATCAGTAACTAAGGGTCTTGGAGATTTGATTACATTTGATTACTGAGAGGTTAATTGACTTGCCCAGCACCACATTGCCAGAATGTGTCAGAGGAAAGGCTTAAATGAACCCTGGTCATCTTGACTTGAAGAACAACCTTTTATCCAGTACACCATGCTATATTTCCCCTTGTACATCTTATTTAAAACATTTTAGGTGGGCCCATTCCTATGGAAATGTTTGGCAGTGCTAATATTCAGAATCTTTGACCATTCTCTTTTTTGTAAAATGAAGATAATAGCACCTAACTCATGAAAACCAAATGAAATATTATAACTCCACAAACCTTGAAAAGAACTATTTAAATCTGAGCTAACATTTTTTTTAAATGAACTGGATAAAAGAGATTTCCTTTCCTCTGTGTTTTAACAGAGTAGTCTCTCAAAAATCTTTAAGCTTGAGAGTTCTTAGATCTGAGTGCTAGTCTGGGTTTTAGCTCTGTATTGTCTCTGATAACGTCAGCCAACCTTGAAACCACATTAAAGGCAGGAAAATTCTACGAATACTAAGCTGTTTGGAGCCCTCAAAGTTACTACAGTAAACAGCCCCCCAAAACCCCAAACCCTCCCATTTGAACCTTTTCGAACTTTGTGAGAAGTACCACATGACCTAATCTTTTAAAAACTAAGGGCAGCCAAGAGAAACATTTAAATGTAAAAAAACAGCAGGTATTCCTACAAGTCAGGAAGGCCTTCGTATAAGTCCTGCTTCTGATACATACTGGTTTGGTGACCCTTGGTGAATTAATTAACCTCTGAGTACCTGGTGCTATTAAGACTATAGCTTGTTAAAAAACAAACAAAACCCATGTGTTGATGTGCATCAGTAACACATGACATGCATTGGTGCATCTGAGAATTCCCAATACCAATGAAATCATAGATCCTGCACAAAAAAGTTTTTAAAATGTTGTTATTGCCATGAATCCTGAAAAGCAATACAAGTGTTTTTACTTGTCTTAGTACTATTACTGAATTATAGAATCTCAAAGTTGGGAGGGACCTGAGAGGTCATTTAGTCTTAAGAGTACCTAGAGAAATATCTTCTCTATAACACACCCAAGGGGTTATGAGAATATCCCACTAAAATGGAAGACTATAGGTAAAGTACTTCACAAATGTCAAAACACCATATAAATGCTAAGTTATTCTTATTATTGCACCCAGAAATAGTTCATTATGCTGTTATGTTGTTTAATCCTACAAATCAGGCATTGTACATAATTTTACTGTTTAGACCTTTTCATAAGTTCATGGTAACATCAGGGTTTTTTCTTTTCTTTTTCATAGGGACCTAGGAAATGCCCTACTAAATCTATAGCCAAATGTAATAAGTATTCTATTGCCTAAAAGTCCCCAAATGGGAGAACATGGTTTTTATGGTCTTATAGTTTTATGAAATTACAAATTCCTTAATTTGACAAAGCAGGAAGGAGGAAGGCTAAAGGAAATGCGTTTGGTGCAATATAAGGAAAGGGAAACTGATGAAAAGGAATTAGTATGAATAATTAGAGACCATCTCTTAGGATCAACAGAGTGTTGCAGCCACCAAACAAGTGAGCAGGGAAATAAAATTTCCTGCTAGATGAAATTATTCTTAAAATTACAGGTAACTGATATATTTTATGTTGACATTCAATATATTTTATATTTGAAATGGGAATTGGGCAAGTTTAGAATAGAGATTCTCTTATTCATACAAACTAGTCTATCCAACAAAGAAAATACTAATGAACGATTACTATTTAGTAATACTAGTAATTTAGTAATAGTAACTATTACCGTTTAGTAAAACAAAATGTTTTTCTCAGCAGCACGGCAGAAGCAGGTGTCAGCCTGGAACAGTGGATAGAGAATTGTCTCCGGAGTGCTTGACTTTCTGTCTGTGGCCCTTTGCAAGTCACTTACCCCTCCAGTGGCTCTAGGCAACTCTTTAAACTCTAGGTTGCAGAATAATTGCAGATTTCCACTGGTCGAAGGAGTTTTCTCACCGGGAGTTCCCTACAAGTATGAAATCACAGGTCTAGACCCTGACTATAGCCAAATGCTTGCCAAAGCATGCTAAAATAGATTTTCGTGAAATGATGGCATTGTCTCAGTGGGGCTGCCAGATTTTGCCCTTTTGCCTTCTTGGGAAGGCATTAGAACCACAAGACATCTTACTTTCTAAGCTGCAAACAATATCATCCCCTTTCTTTGCACACTGAGAGAAACTTTGGAATATCTTACCCAATAGTGTTTTCAGCGTCAGACTATATTTTGTATAAGCTATACACTGTGAGATATTCTATATTTTAATAGTCATTTACAGGTGATTTTTCCTTTGTATTTACATTTAAAAAAATTTCTACTTCTCTTTTACATCACCCATGTTGACCTTTTAAACGTGTCCTTTTTGTAGTTCATCGAGGGGGACCTAAAATCAGGAAGAACATACCTCTGGCCAGTTTGTGCGTAGGGAACATGCCTGGGTAGAAAAGTTGGGAAATGTTATCCTAGTGGGCCCAAATATAAAATTATATAAACTATCTAAGACATCATTTCTTGAGTGGTTAAAATTTCTAGATAAGACCTAGGGAATGGTTTCAGAAACCTCATAGTAAGTGCTGTGAGAGAAGCTCACCCTATTTCAGAAGTTCTTCACCTAGGGTCTGGGAACTTAAAAAAAATTATTTTAAAATGTATATATTATATATATATGTATATGTGTGTGTGTGCATATACATGTATAAATATACACACATATATAGAAATAAAGTACATATCTGACCATGCTACTCACTGCTCAATAAATTCAAGTGGCTCCCTATTGAAAAAAATATATGTATTTTGACAACTGTATTTCAATGTAATTAGTTTCCTTTGTAATCCCATGTACTTTATATTAGGCATTTAAAAATATGAGAAAGGGTTCATATGTTTCACTCAATTGCCAGAGGGGTCCATGACAAAAAAAGGTTAAGAAGTCTTGCCCTGTTTACTTCATCCCATAGCTTAATTCTGTGTATACTTTTTCTGTTTTCCATTTCTCTCTCTTTTATCTATCTATTTATTTTTGTTACAGGCTTTTCTCTGAGTAGTGCTCATTTAGAAGATGCTCACTTGTCAATGAGAAGTTCTCTCAGAGCCTCATTTATTTGTAGGGTCCCTTTAAGGTCTTTCTCTAAGTTCTGGGGGTGGGGAACCTTAGGCCTCAAGGCCACATGTGACCCTCTAGGTCCTCAAGTGTGGCCTTTTGACCGAATCCAAACTTCAAAGAACAAATCCCCTTAATAAAAGGATGAGCATTGTCCAGGATTCTTATTCTTTAGGGGTAAAATGGACTTTTAAGTTACTGCCTTCGTTGGTTTTATATTTCATTTCCTCCTTTTGTAAAAATAAGCATTTTTTCTCTGCATTTTCCCATCTCCTCTCTCCCCATCCCCATTTTCCTTTCCTTTAGTTCTCTCCTGTATACTTGGATACCACTTTTTTTTTTTAGAGCCTAGCACTCTGTGCTGCATTTAATACTTAGTAGGCACTTAATAAATGTTCACTAATATTCTTTCAAGTAGAAGCACCTTTAGCTTAAATCCTGGTTCATAGTTGATTGTTTGATAGGTGTTGGTTTGTTAACCTATATTAAAATAGAATGTCTTTCTTTTTATTCCTTTGACTCTGTCCTCTTTCATATATTTTCCCCTACTTCTGCCTCACATTTCCCATTTCACTTTCCATTTATGCTAAATCAAGTGGACATGTAGTCACATCATTTTTTTTTTACTTTCTCCAAGATCCTGTGACAGCAGATAGCAAGCAAGCAACCCCTCCAGTTTTTGGTAAGCTGATGCAGGAGGACTGAGGCTGAAATATTCTGTCACGTAGGGGCCAACCTGCTAGTAATTAATGAACTTCCAGCAAATCTAGGTAAACCGATCCTTGCCTGGGCCTGTAATGGAAGCCTTTGCACTTGATAGCTAACCCTTGCCAGGGATTACACTCTGGTGCCATAGCCTTTGGGAATCCAAGGTCACCTCCATACTGTGAAGAAGCATCAGAACAGGCCTTTAGGGGAGGATTATTTTCATATACTCATAGATAGGGAACTAGAAGAGACCTGAGACCCATCTATCTGGTGAAGCCTCATCATTTTACAGGTAAGAAAATGAGGTCCAGGCAAACTAAGGAAACACCAGCAGCAGCATTTAAACCCAGGTTCTCTGACTCCAGAGTTGGAGAACTCTTTCCTCCAAAGAATCTTCTAGAAAGACTATACTACTAAAACATAATTTGGGGTTTGTTTTTTAAATCAAGAATGACAAATGTGGAATTTTTTAAAAAAATAAGAATGAATTGATAGGTCATTATGAATTGGCATGCTGGTATACTATGCCTCTCTCTCTCTCTCTCTCTCTCTCTATATATATATATATATATATACACATATATGCACATATGTAGATGGCATGAGGAATGCTTTGGATCCTATAGTGAGCCTCTCAGCAATAGGCCACAAGCCCTTTCCTTCTCTCCCCAGCCCTGCAATTCTAAAGAGAAGGATGAGATAAGCCTAAAATAAAGTGGTGATATGGAACATGACCCTGCCTCAAGGAATTCCTCACACCATCCTGTTCTATACATGATTATATAAAGCCATTTTCTTGTTGGATTAACATCCCAGGTGTAACTTATATTCAATAAAATTCACTTACACTAGGGAGTGCACAGGAGGATTCAAACAAAAATCTGTCCTCACCAACTTCCCGCAGTTTTCTTGTATCCCTGCTTTGTTAGTGGGCCTGCTGGAAGCAGGATCTAGTCAGGATTTACCAGAAAGCTGCCACCAGAAGGAGAACAGCTGGGCCATGGAATGTAATTGATGGCTTGCATGGGCTATAGCCTCCTTGGAGTGTTTTCTTCATGGGCTCCTGCCAGAGGATGGGGGGGAGGGAGACTCCTGTGATCAATCGCTGCCAGGAAAAAATCTTCTGACATCGGGTTTGGACAATCAAGTGTTCTGAGAAAGGTTTAACTAATCCAATAGGCACTGTAAAGCACAGGAGAAGCCTGGCGGGAGCTAGAGAGTGGAAGAAGGCCTTTCAAAGATAACAGGGACAAGAATCAAGCAAGTTAGAGCAGCTGTGTTTGTAGAGACCATAAGAGTTGCTGTTCAGTGCTACAAACAGATCAAAAATAGGGAACAAAGAAACTTGAAGCTTAATTGTTTCTGTCCTAACTCTTTGTGACTCCGAAATGCTGGAGTGGTTTGCCATTTCCTTCTCTAACTCATTTTACAAATGAGGAAGCTGAGGCAAACAGGGTTAAATGACTTGCCCATGGTCACACAGTAAGTATCTTGAGGCCAAATTTTAACTCAGGTCCTTCTGACTCCAGGCTCAGTGCCCTATCCACTGCACCACCTAGCTGTCCTAAAAGAACTTTATTCCTATTAAATTAGAAACACAAGGAACGCCCATGGGGCACCCAGAGTGCCTTTCAGGATTTGGCAATCAGAGACTGGGGAGTAATGTAACACATTCACCAAGGCCACTGAGCTAGCCATAAAAGCACAGATCTGAAGCTGCAGATGGGTCAAGTGTAGGCAGCATGGCATAGGAAGGTACTCAGAGTCAAGAAATATCCTGTGTGGTAGAAAGAACCCTGGACGTGGGATCAGAGGATCATGGAGAGAAGCTTTAAATTATCTTTCTTAAGATCACATGTAGGTTTAGGGCTGGAAGGGAACTTAGAGGCCATCTAGTCTAACCCCTTTATTTTACATTTGAAGAAACCGAGTCCCAGAGAGGCTAAGTGATTTGCCTAGGATCATATAGTAGTAAATAGTGAAGGCTCTGCTATTCTCCATGCAAGTTTGAGTCTGAACTATTATCTTTTACTAGCCTTCATTTTATTTATTTTTTCAATCATTCATTAATTCATTTTTCTAGCTCTGCCATGAACTAGCTTACCTATAGGACTTTAGGCAAGGCCAGTCTTCTCATCTTACAGATGAGGAAACCAAGACCCACAAAGTGACTTGTTTAGGATCACACAGGCAGAATTTTAACCTAGGTCCTCTGACTCCAAATTCAGTGCCCGTGCCACTGTGCCTTTCCATGTAGTTCTGGGTCTAAACTCTGTCATATTATAGCCGGGCCAAGACCTAGCTAGCCTATAGGACTTTTAGGTGAATCTGCCAAATGAGAGTTAACTGAAATCACCCCTAAAGTGAAAATCTGTATGTATAGATTTTTATGACTGCAAACATCCTCCTCTCCAGAAAGAAGAAACTCCTAAGAAAGAAAGAAAGGAAGAGAGAAAGGAAGAATACCAGGAAGTTTTTGGAGCTGTCAGAAATGAAAATCCTCAATGCAAGCACAATAAGTACTTCAGTGACACAAACTTTTAAAAATTCCAGTATTCCTTTCTTCTCCTACAGCCAGCTAAGAACCGGCTTCCCTAGCTCACCAGTCTTACTTCCATGTTCATTAACTGAAAAGGTATTAAGTTTAATGGGAAAATTCTTTAGAACAATTAAGTACATTAGTACTTAGTTGGGTACTACAACTCAACCAGCTATTAATGTCCTTTTGGAAATTAACTGAATGGTACAGACTGTAAGTGCTACCAGACTTCAGAGAGGGTAAGATCCACTGAGGAACCAGCCAATAGACAGTGCCTGCCTGCAGGGGGGAATCCTTTGGGATTGACTCTTCCTCTACGTGTCGTGATTCTGTCTTCTGTCTTCGCTGCTGCTCTAGGAAGAGGCTGTGGACACAGTTTGTGTGTTGGTCAGCCCAATCCTGATGGGCTCTAATGGACTAGGTCAGAGCAGCAGCGTGATGCTCTAACCCAGCCCCTCTCAGTGAGCAAAGAAAGCAGTCTTATGTCTAATGACCTCACAAAGCTGAACTCAGAATCCTGGAATAGATTCCTGAATCTTTCGGCCCTAGTACCTTAGTTCCCTCAATTTCTCACTATAAATGTTGGTTTTTCTACACACACACACTTTTCTAGGAAAGGTTCTGGGTCACTATGCTTATGGCAGACATCACAAGGATCTCTTTCATCCCTACCTATGGCCCAGGCCCAAAGCTGTGTCAATAGCATCAGTATTGTATAGGTTTCCCTGCCCAGGACTGGCACAAAAAGACATGTTCATTTTCAATTCTCTCTCTCTCTGTACCAGTAATTTCTAGATTTTTTTTCATTTTAAATGCTTTATTGATGCTTGCTTCTTTTTTTATATCACCATCAATTCCTTTTAACATTTCTTTTATATCACTTAGTAATAATAGCTAACATTTATATGTCCCTTAACACATTAGGTTTGCAAAGCACTTTATATGTGTTAACTCATTTGATCTCACTTCTTATTAACCCCTCTCTCTACCCATTAGCCCTTTACCCTGGAACAATTTTTGTTCAGTCAAGCAAAACAAATCCTGACCAGGCTGTATAGGAAGATGTATGCCTCATTCCACACCTGTAGTTTACCACCTCACTGCAGAGATGGGGAAGGCATGATCTGAGCTTCAAGGGATGAAAGGAATTCACTATGATGCACATACAGCTAATGTTGGAGCGGAGATTCATGGGATTCAGGAAAATGATGGTTTGCTGAATGAAGTCCAGGGAAGGGGCCAATAGTCTGAAAGTACTACCACATTCAGATTTGTACCAAACTGTCTCTTCACATGCTTGCTCATCAGTAGCTATTGGAGGAGTTGATGTAGTTTGCAAAGCCTGTGGACTTTCATTTTCAGTTTTTAAATCCAGATCTGCCCTGACTCCAGCCCAGAACCCTTCCTCCAATACTAGCCTGACTCCCAGAAGCAGATGAGGGCAAACTACAAGTTCAAGGTTTCTGGAACCCTATCCTTCAGGGCACAAAACACCAAGGTCTGAATTCTAATTCTATTCCCGAATCTAGGATGGCTAACAAAAAAGCATGTCACCCTCTTTTCTCTGCTCTTGGTGAAAATACAAATAGGACACTTATTTTATAACAATAGGCAGCTAAGACATTGTCACTCTCAGGCTAAAATGACAGCCAAGGGTGAAATTCTTTGGGGTGATAAAAAAAATTTAATAGAAAAAAAATATATAATCTTGGACCTCGGGCAAGTCACTTAATCCCAATTGCCCTGCCTTCCCGCACCCCCGCCAAAAAAAAAAAAATACATGGAACTTGTGTCTGAAAGGAAAATTAATTGAAGTTTCCTTGTTTGCAGGAACAACTCCAGGGGTTCGGGCAAGAGGTGGATAGAGAACCTTCCTCCACTGATGTAGCTCTGTTATATTCTTAGACAGTTGTCTATCACTGTTGAGATGTTAAGTGCCTTGCTTGCAATCACGGAAGGCTAAGTTGCATCAGAGGAAGGGCTTGACCTAAAATTTTCTTGACTGCAAAACCAGCTACTCTTTCCACTTCACCTCACTGTCTTTCATACTAATCCTGATATATTGGCTTTACACGTGAATTTTCCTTTGCATTGCACACAGCTCTACATGTCAGTAAAATACAGATCAGATCAGATTTCAACATCTATGCTTTTCAGCAACCAATCTTACCAATCATTAGATGATTAAACAATCTGCCCAGGGGATATTTGCTATTGGCAACATTAGCCATAAATAAATAAGTTAATATGTACAATAATAGCCAAATGAATAGAGCTTTCCTTGCTATTTTATGGCCTGAAAAGAATGCAGCTTTTCATTAGAGGAATCATTTGAAAATGTGGAAACTGATACAACACCAGCTCAGTGCTCTTTGCCTATATATAATAGCCTTTGCATTAGGCTGTGGGGGTGGGAGACTCTGATGTCCATTTACTTTGGCAAAGATTGTTATTGAATGAAACCTTTAATGGGGCGTTTATGATCCTACTCAGCTAAGAGCTCAGGGCCTGTCTTAGAATAGTCTTTCTTTCCACCTTGACAGCTATTAGAGAATCAATACAGGTAATATGTCAGCCAGTGGTCAGCACTCCTGTAGACAGATAGGTAGGGCTGAAATGGAAACTGACAGGTAGCCACTTAGAGAGAGTCTGTGGGGCAAACACTTTGAAAAGTGAAACTTCTCTGGGGAGAGAGGGGAGTGTTGTCATCTTAGGCCCACTTATAAAAGAGATCAGATAGGAAGAGATAAAGCACTGAGACCCAATGCCTAGAAACCACAACCAAGAGTATTATAGAGAGTGTCCTCAAACCAGATAGGGGCATGTTTTAAACCTAGGTGACTGCTATTGTCTGGTTCACCACCAGTATTTGTCATTTTCTCTTTCCATAATTCACTAATGTCAAGGGCTCACAGAATAAGAAGGGGAAGAAAGACCTTAGAGGTCACCCAGTTCAACCTCCTCATTTGTAAAATGAGGAAACTCAGGCTCAAAGAGGTTAAATGATTTGCCAGATCATGATTATATCAGAGGGGTGATTTGAACCAGAATCCCTTTATTCCCAAGCTAGGGCTTTCTCCCCTGCACCATGTTAGTGTACTAGATGGTCAC
Source organism: Phalanger gymnotis (assembly GCA_028646595.1). Lineage (NCBI taxonomy): Eukaryota > Metazoa > Chordata > Mammalia > Diprotodontia > Phalangeridae > Phalanger > Phalanger gymnotis. Next base: position 241,275,707 of record CM053622.1, read on the forward strand.
TGAGATCTCTAAACTCTGATGAAGCTATTCTTCACTTCAGAAATTAAATCAGGTGGCCAGAGAAATGATGCATGAGTTGTATTTCTTTCTAAACACAACTGTTCTCATCCTTATGGTGTTTAATTTGCTGTGATTACATATGAAGCAAATAACTTTCCCAAGGCTGAAGGAAATACAACCATGACCACAAACTGCTCTCACTTTACAGCTGAAATCTGTTATTAAGCCCAGCTAGGTAGATTGATTGATGATTGACAGCCAGGCAGCTAGATCAGGTTTCTCAGAGATAGTTTTCTATATTCTGCATCTAGGTTATGTCTGTGATCAATATGATGGATTCTTTTTCTTCCTAAATATTAAGTCTCTATATTCATCCCATATTCCTGTAACATTAAAACGTATATATATATATATAGATTTACATATATATACACACATATATATACACACGTATGTATATATATATATATACATCCCTTTCCTTATTCATCTTTTTTGTTGTTTCAAAAAGGAATAAAATTAGTTCAAATCAGAGCAAGAGATACCCAAACACCAGGGTCAGCTTCTCCTAGTAATGGAGAGAGTGGGGTGGGGGAAGGGAAATGATCCTATATACTGGGCACAGTCCTTAGTTTTGTCTCTAAAAACACCAAAGAACAAAACAAACAAGTCTGAAAATATCTAGAGCCTTTCAGGCCTTTAGATTATAAATCATATTTTTATTTGAGGACAAAACAATAAATCTTTCAGGAACTGAAGATAATCTACCTAGACTAGGGATTTTTAACCACTTTTTGCATCACAGACCTCTTTGGCAGTCTGGCGAAGTCTGTGGATTCCCTATTAGAATATTTTTAAAAGCATACAATAAGCAGGATTACAGAGCAAATCAATTATTGAAATACAAATATTATTATATTTTTAAAACAAATTCATGAAAATTTAAAAAAAAACCAAAATCATGGACCACAAGTTAAGAATCTCTAACTTAGAAAAGGTTCACCCTACAATAGTATTCTAAGAAAAGAAAAAATAATAATATGTGTCTTGGAGGGAAGACATTTTCTGTCTAGCTATGAAGAAGAAAACCAAGACTGGCCAATGGAAACTACTAGGAGGTAGATTTCAATCCCAAAATAAGGAAGAACTTCTTAATAAGTATAGCTCTCTGAAATGGAAGTGGGTTGCATAGTTTTGTAGTGAGGATTCCCCAGCAATCAAAAAACACAAGTGTATAATACCTACTCTGAGCCACCACACTGACCATGTGGGGCTATGTCTGAATCCTGAACCATCATGTCTCTGGCAGGATGTGGGTAGTATTTTTCATCAAGAGTCCTCTGGAATCTTAGTTTGTCATTGACTGATCAGAATTCTCAAAATCTTTCAAAGCTGTTTGTCTATACACTATGGTTATTGAATAAATTCTTCTCCTGGGGAGGGCAGAGTCAAGATGGCACCAATTCAGCTGAACTCTCCCAATATTCCCCTTCAAACAATTTGAAATAATTCTTCAGGTCAAATTTTTCTAGCCCAAGACAACCTAGGAGGTCAGCAGGAGAGGTCTGTGACATTGGGGTGAGGGTGGCCCAGAGTGTACTTGGCAGCAGCACAAGTGGCTATCTCTGGAGGCAGCAGCAACAGCAGCATTTTCAGGAGCTCTCAGCCCACAGACAATAAGGGGGTCAGAAAACTGGTCAGAAAGAGATTACAGGGGACCCCTTGCTGGCATTGGGTGTACCTGGCACTGATTGGCAACTCTATTGCCCGTAAGCAGTTCTGGGTCACAGTTCCAGGGCAGAAAGGAGCACTAGTGGTTATGGCTGCAGGAGAACAAGGAGCCTAGCCATGTTCCAGGATGTAAGAGGAGTACTAACAACTGCAGAAGCAGGGGAATAGGGGCCCTTCCTATGTAAAGAGCAGAGCATAGGCCAGGAGAGCAGTGACCACATCTCTCCACAGATCATGCCACCCTGGAAGCACCAAAAATTTGCAGACCCCTGAAACTAGTTCTGAAAACAGCAGCACAAAAAAGCCTAAAATGTGAAACGGTGCCTCCCCACCCACAAGTGGGCAGAGCACAACTTTAACATAAAGTTCAAAGTCAAGAAATAGGCTGCAAAAGGAGCAAAAAACAAACAAATAAAAAAGAACTTAACCATAAAAAGATACTATGGTGTCAGGGAAAATTGAGACATAAATTCAGAAGACGAGTGTGAAAACAGCTATAACCAAAAACTCAAAGAAAAGCAACTGGACCCAAGCCCAACAAGAATTCCTGGAAGAGTTAAAGAAAGAGATGAGTAGTAGAGAGAAATGTGGAAAAAGAAATGTGTGATACAAGAACATTTTGAAAAGATAATTAACAGCTTGGGGAAAGAGGCACAAAAAAAGAATATTGAAGAAAATAACACTTCAAACAGAATTGGCCTAATGGTAAAAGAAGCACGAAAATTCACTGAGGTGACAGCAACCACACTGGCATACTCAGGATGGCTGCTAGCACAGGTTCTTAGATCTGCTTTACTAGGAAAGACAGCTGTTTAAGGGGTCAACAATCTTACTTTAATCAAACATATATATAGCTCACTTAGTTCAGGGGAAAAGTAGCAACCTGAATTTCGGAGAAAATACAAACAGAGAAAATACAAGCAGAGAAATAAAGACCAATAGACAAGGGTCTACTACTTGAATCAAAGCAATATTGCTATACACTTTACATACATCACTGGATCAAGAGAGCCTTTACCTCTGAGCAGTCAGAGTTCTGAACATATGGCCATTGAGAGTCTTGACCAGGGAATCACAAGGTCTTTCTCATAAACAAGCCCCTAAAGCAAAACCTCACCTCAGAATATATATACGTCTCAGAGCCAGAGGGCATCATAGCCCTCCTGACCCAGTGCCTAATTAGAAATTAGCAAAAGGTGTGAGCCTTATACAAGCTAGCCTCACCTAAGCAAGCTTCCCTTAATTGGCTCCACTTGAGGCCTATTAATGGGTGGGGAAGATATTCCCATTCCATTAACATTACAAGTGAAGAAAAGAGCTCCTTAAAAAGCAGAATAGGCCAAATAGAAAAGTAGGCACAGAAATTCACTGAAAAAGATAATTTCTTAAAAATTAGAATTGGGCAAGTAAATGCTAATGACCCCATGAGAGGTCAAGAAAGAATAAAATAAAGTCAAAAAAAATGAAGAAAATGTGAAATATCTCATCAGAAAAACAACTAACCTGAAAAATGGATTGAGGACAGATAATTTAAGAATTATTGTGCTACCTGAAAGCCATGATCTTAGAAAGAGTCTAGACATCGTATTTCAAGATATTGTCAAGGAAAACTGTCCCAACAGCTTAGATCCAGAGAGTAAAATAAAAATTGAAAGAATTCACTGATCACTTCCTGAAAGATAGCCCCAAATGAAACTCTCAGGAATGTTGTAGGCAGATTCTAGAGCTCCCAAGCCAAGGAGAAAATATTGCAAGCAGCCAGAAATAATTCAAATATTGTGGAGCTACAGTCAGATCACACAAAATTTAGCAGCTTCCACACTAAAGGAATGGAGGAATGAAATATGACATTCTGGAGGGCAAAGGAACTAGGATTACAACCCAAAAATAACCTACCTAACAAAACTAAGTATAATCCTTCAGGAGAAAAATGGATATTTAATGAAATAGAGGACTTTCAAGCATTCCTAAATAGAATATTTCAAAGTTGTTTATCTTTACACTATTGTGTAAAGCTGAATTGAAAATTTGACATTCAAACACAAGACTCAAGCATGAAAGAGTAATCATAAGGGGTCAGTATAGTTAAACTATTTATGTTCCTGTATGGGAAGATGATACATGTAACTCCTAAGAACTTTCTTATTCTTAGGGCATTTAGGAGGGGCTCACATACTCAAAGGGCATGGATGTGAATCCAATATGTTGCAATCATCTCCAAAAAAAAAAAATGAAGGTACAAGAAAGAGAGATGCACTGGGAGAAGAGAGAAGGGAAAGGAAGAATGGGGGAAATTGTCTCACATAAAAGAGATGTGCGAAAAAGAGCTTTTATAGTAGAGGAGAAAATCAAGGTGGGGAAGGAAGGGTGGGCAATGGTTGAACCTCACTCTCATTAGAATTAGTTCAAAGAGAGAAGAATATATGTATACAATCAGTTGGGTATAGAAATCTATCTTACCCAGTAGCAAAACAGGAGAGGAAGGGAATACAAGCTATGGGGGATGGAAGGTTGATAAAAGTGAGAGTCCATCAAAGGAGGCAATGGACAGAAGCAAAACAGACTTGAGGAGGGACAGAATAAAAAGAGAAGAATAAACAGAAGAAAATAGGATGGAGGGAAATACACAGTAATTGTAACTATGAACGCAAATGAGATGAACTCGCTCATAAAACAGAAGTGTAGAGCAGAATGGATTAAAAACCAGAATCTAACAATATCTTGTGGATAAGAGACACACTTGAAACAGAAACACACACACAGAGTTAAAATAAAGAGCTGGAGCAGAATATAATACACTTCAGCTGAAGTAAAAAAGGCAAAGGTGGCAATCATGATCTCAGACAAAGCAAAAGCAAAACTAGACCTAATTAAAAGAGATAATCAAGGAAACTACATTTTGCTAAAAGGTACCATAGAAATAAAGTAATATAAAGAAATTTTATAGTAAGTTTTTCTGATAAAGGTCCCATTTATCAAATAGATAGAGAACTGAGTCAAATTTGGAAAAATTAAAGCCATTCCTTAATATATAGATAGACGAATTGTCAAAGGATATGAATAGTTTTGTTTCTGTTTGGTTTTGCTATTCCAAATATTTTAATAAGAGTTCTCTGGAAGGGATTTAAAACACCAGTTTGTGAGGATAAACTCTGTGGGAGAGAGAGAGAATACAGAATGCAAGTAGCCATGGAGCTGAGGAATTTTCTTGATTTGGGGCAGGATCTGAGAGTCTACTGTTTTCTGATCAGCGTTGCACTGCTCTGTAATCTTGTATTTCTCTTTTGTCAAAAATCTCTCCTTCATGGTGTCTAGATTTATAGAGCCTTTTCTTCTTGAAGTAGCATCAGTAAGATGATTTAGATTTTTACACCTGAAAGGTTAACCCTGGTAGAGGTAGCAATGACAGATTTCTGATGGGTCCTTTTCAGAGGAACGTGGTTGGTGGTCAGAGGTCCAGTCACCAGTAGCAAGCCACTAGGCAGCTGCTTCAGGAAAACCACTTGCTTGCCCCTGTGGTGCCAATGAGCCTGATCAGAATGGTGCCTGGTTTTATGTTAGCTCCAAGTCTCCTCACATGCTGTCTGAAAGACAGCCATATTTGCTGTGACTTAGCAGCTTTCTAGGCACATTCTCAGTAGGGTAATACTGAGGCATTTTTCAAATCTTTACCACGTGGATTCCTCCATTCTTATCACCACCAACTGGCTTTGAGATAGTAGCAGGCACCTTCTCTTTCTTTTTCCTTTCAATCCAGGTTTTTGGTGCAGCATATTTCCACTTGTACATGGCTCTCCAGGGATACACTGCAGACCTGGAGTATCTACTGATTCCTCGGGCCAGAACTGGGTACCTACTGCAATGCTTTGGAGGCTCTTTCACCACCTTTTCAGCCACATCTTCCTTTTTGTTCTCTTTTTTTTCCTTTCTGACCTTCTTTTCCCTTGGGGGCTTTTTGTCTGCCATCTTGAGAGAGGGGAAAGCATATCAATAGTTTTTGAAAGAAGAAATCAAAGTTATCTGTAGTCATAATCTCCAATCACTATTGATTAGAGAAATGCAAATTTAAAAAACTCTGCATTACCACCTATTAGAAGTGACAAATTCTGGAAGAGATGAGGGAAATTAGCTACACTAATAAACTGGGGTGCCTAGCTGGCTCAGTGGATAAAGTGCTGGGCCTAGAGTCAGGAACTGATCTTGAGCTCAAATCTATCCTTAGATCCTGGGCAAGTCACTTAACCCTTGTTGCCTGTTTTCTCATCTGCAAAGTACCCTGGAGAAGGAAATAGCAAACCATGCCAGTATCCTTACCGAGAAAACTCCAGATGGAGTCAGGAAGAGTCAGACACAACTGAAAAATGACTGGGCAACAAAAAAAAACTGTTGGTAGAGTTGTGAACTGCTCCAACAATTCTGGAGAACAATTTGGAACTATAATCAAAGGGCTGTAAAACTATGCATGCCTTTTGTCCTAACAACACTACTACTACTAGGTCTGTACCCCAAAGAGATCAAAGATAAAGGAAAAGAACCTATATAGAAGCTCTTTTTGTGGTGACAAAGAATTGGAAATTGAGGACATATTCATCAATTGGGAAATAGCTGAATAAATTGTGGAACATGATTGTGATAGAATATTATTGTGGTATAATAAATGATGAGAAGATGGTTTGAAGAAAAAAATATGGCAAGACCTATGTGAACTAATGCAAAGTGAAATAAGAAGAACTGGGAGATCCTTATACACAGTAAGAGGAAGTAGATAAAGTTCTGGGCCTGGAGTCAACTATGAAAGGCTTGGATACTTTGATCAATATAATGATCTAAGACAGTTCCAAAGGACTCATCATGAGAAGATGCTGTCCACCTTCAAAGAGAGAGAACTGATGAACTCTGAGTCCAAATTAAAATATAATTTTCTCACTTATATTTTTGCTTTTTAAAATATGGTTAATATGGAAATGTTTTGCCTGATTTCACATGTGTAATTGATGTTATTTTGCTTGCTTTCTCAAAGGCCGGGAGAGAATTTGGAACCCAATTTAAAAAGAAAATATGTTAATAAATAATTTTCTAAAAATAACAATAAATTGTTCTCCTGGTTCTGCTCACTTTACTTTGCATCAATTCATACACATCTTCTCAAGTTTTTCTGAAACCTTCCCCTTTATCATTATAATAGTATTCTGTTAGATTTATATAGCCATAATTTGTAAGCCATGCCCCATTGATAGGCACACCTTCAGCTTCCAATTTTTGACACCACAAAAAGAGCTGCAATAAATTTTTGTATGTAAGAGTCCTTTTCTTCAACTTTTAATCTCTTTGGGAATATAAATCTAATAGCAGAATCACTGGGTTAAAGGGTATACACAGTTTAATACTTTCTGGGGCACAGTTCTAAATTTCTTTTAAAAATAACTAGGCTTGTTCACAATTCTATCAATAGTACATCATTAATGTATCTGTTTTCCCATAGCCCCACCAGCATGTCATTTTTCCTTTTTCTCCAACTTTGACAAACTGATAGATGTAAGATGGTATATCATAAAGACAGAATTCATAATTTCGAAGAAAATTATATATATGCCTGAATGGTTCAGAACCACAGGATATAAGGAATTCTTTAAGTAGAAGGCAGAGGAATTAAAGCATTTATTCAAGCTCCAAAGTAGCAGACCCACGGACCAGTGTCCCCAATTTGATATCCTGGCCAAAAGCTTCCAGACCCAATAAGTCCACCTCACAAGAGTAACCAGGAGGTTACAGAAAAATATTATAACATTAAGCCAAATCATATTCGTGCTTCCCCACCTCCAGTAAGAAGATTACCCACTAGCCTCAAGCCTTTGCCTAACACTCTCTGGTCTGCAAACCAGTCAGTCCTGCTATCAGCAGTTCCTGCCGCTTCAGCTCCTTCTGCGCTGGCTTCAGCTGCCAGTTACTGCCACTGCTGCTGCTTCTCCTGCCTTCACCACCTCTAGATCTCCAAGCTGTGTTCTCTTTTTTTTATAGTTTCAGACGTCATCAAACATCATCTGAGCAGCTAGAACTTAAACTCCTATGGTTGGCTCTGGTCTTAGCACCTCCCCTGGGAGGGCGGGGCTTCACGCCCACATCGGCTTAGCACCTAGTAATTAGGGTTTGGGGCAAACTTAGGAGCAAAGATCTAATGAGACCTCCCTTAGTTGGCCCCTCCTGGGGCCCCACCTTAAGCCTCTTCTCATTTACTGATTGCCTTAACATTGGGCTCCAAGATCTGCCCATTACAGAGGCAACTTGTGCCTAAATGGGTACAAACTCTTTTTCTCCCCCTTTTTTTTGTACAATAGAATCCACCCAAAATGAACACATCATTTTTGCAAAATGCTTAGCATAATATCTCATCATCAGAGTGGCCACATGGCTCACTTGTCAGCCCCTAGATCTTTGTATCCCTTACATAGGTTAATGGGAAATGGGTGTCAATAATACCAGAACAATAAAACAATACAACAAGGATAACACAAAATAAGTACACAGAACAATATCACCATTCCCCTCCTCGAACGAATGGGGCTCAAAATCTTGGGGTAAGGGGCGAAGGTCTCATTCTCCATAGCTTCTTCTTGCTTTCACAAATTAGTGAATGAATGAATGACGAAAACATTTTTTAAGCATTTACTAAGATAAAGCACTGGGCTAAGCCATGGGGATACACATTGAAAAGTAAGATAGTCTTTGCTTTCAAGCGGCTCGCATTCTAACTAGGGAGAGACAATCCATATGGTAGGTTTCAGCTGTGAGTCAGATGGAAAGGCCTCATAGTCCTTAGGGTGCAATGGCAAAGCAGATGGTTAGGTCTCTTCTTGAATGTCATTTCCACTGATAAAATCCTATCTGTTTCTGATATTGAACCATTTTATAGTGCCAAAGACTAGTGGCAAGAACTAAATACTTACTGTAGGGATATTTTGTGGAACACCAGTGCATCACACTGCCCCTAAACTTAGCTCTTTTCCCTAAGGCAGGTTTTTGTAAAGCCTTTGCTCCCGAGTCTTGAAGATGGGCAGAAAGAGTGGGGGAGGTGAGGTGATGGAGAAAGGCATTCTCTCCACCAGTTTGTCCTCCTAGGAAGCAGACCTTAGGCTAAAGAGACTCCATGGAAATGCAGATAGGGACTTAGAGCCTCAGGGATCCTCTTCTAGCTGAATGAACAGTAAGAAACCAGGGATTCCAGGCCTTTTTGTTTCCTTCACGTGCTAGCTTTGTCCCTCAAAGTCTCCAGCTGGGCAGGACAACAGCTGAAAACAGAAGGACTAGAGATCTCAAGGAAAGGGGGAAGGTAGGATGCCTAGGATGGTGAGTCTCAGCTCCTAGGTAGGTCTTGAAAATAAGAGGCCCAGGCAGGCTTATTGTAAGTAATTGGAATTCTAACGCTAACTTCTCCGGACCCCACCCCCCCAAGCAATACTACCAGTCTAGAACCCCACAGCTGGGCCACACAACAGATGGTCCCAGAAAAGATTTGTTGCAGCTCATCCATTGTTTCTATCATTCCAGTTATTCTCAGTTTGGACTTTATGGGTTTCTCCCCCCCTTCCCCCTGAGCTCTTCCTACAATGCTTTGGTCCTGCCTTGCCACCACCCCCTTTTCTGTCCAGTTTCAGCCAGCTCTAAGGCCAGAGCCCCAAGGGACAGTTAACCTAGCCTGACTAAGGGCCCTGGGCACTTATATTCTAAAAGAAGCCAGACGTTTCTTGTCATTTAAAAGAAGCCTGAGTTCCTAAGAGATGGAGAATGGAAATGGACAGCAATAGTTTCCAAATCTTTCAGGTTTTTGTCCTCAGGATTCAGATGGTTTTTTTTTTAATTTTGCTTTTACAAAAATCTTGATTTTGACTGAATGGAACAGCTAGCCTAGCCGCAAATAAGCTATGTATGGATTATAGGGTTTTCCAAAAAACAAAAAAAAGGGGGCAGGGAATAAACTCACATTTGATTTAAAGACCTGGTCCCACCTACTAGGAAGAATTAGTCCTTTTCCAAATAGGAGGCCACAGGCCACTCCAAGGGGAGTTCAAGTGATTTAGGGAGTTCTGTACAAGTGTGTCAGGGTGGAACTTTCATCTTTATTTTCCCAATAGGGAACTGTTCATTATAAAAGGTGGTGATAGGAACCAAACCCAGGAATAATTACTCTTTACTGTGTCTGCTGACAGGCATTATTTTTGTGAAAAATATCCTTAAAGACATTTTAAGTTTTGCCATTTAGAAGTTAATGCTCAATAGTCATATTTCATCAAATGTGAACAAGAATCCCATCTAAATGAAGTACTTGAAATATGCTTTGTGGTAGTTAAGAAAATGTTTGGTTCTTGGATCACATGCAAAAAAATGAATTAGTTACTCATAAGACTGCTACTATATCCTAAGTAAGTTCCTTGCCTTGCCTCAAAATTATATAATTCGTCTTCCATTCCATTGTTTTACAGAATTACAAAGTTTTATTTTCTGAAATGTTTTAGCCATAAGTACTAGAAATGTTAGTGCAAATAAAATGACTCTATTTTCATCGCTTCAAAATTTTTATGAAATATGGTTTATTGAAACGTACAAACAACACTATCTAAAAGACGTTCCTATCTTCTGGTATTCTTTTGACTAAAGTGCCAGGCCATTGCTTCAATCACAGTTCCTAAATTTTGTAAAGTTCTTTATCTTTACAATATTGCTATTACTGTACAAATTGTTCTTCTGGTTCTGGCTTACTTCACTTTGCATCGGTTCATACAAGTCTTCCCAGGTTCCCCTGAAACCATCCCCTTCATCATTTCTTCTACAATAATACTATTGCATTATTTTCACCATAATTTGTTCAGTCATTGCCCAATTGATGGGCAATTTCCTGAAGTTCTAATGCTTTGACAGCGTGAAAAGAGCTACTATACTTTTGTGTATATGGATCATCATCCTCTATCTTTGATCTCTTTGGGGGATAGAGCAAGTAGCAATATAGCTTGTATTGTTGGGATATCAGAATAGGACTGGAGTTGTCAGCTTCCCTACTCACTTTATGACTTGCCTGCCTCTTTCAGTCTGAGAGGACAGGGGCCTCACAACCAGGAAAACTTGGATTCAAGTCTTACAACTCTTATAACACATACAGGCCATGTGACCCTGAGCAAGTCATTTGTGACCTACAATAGTATGTTTTCCCTTCCCCAATGAAATCATAGGTTCACTCTCCACCTATTTTCTTTCTCGTTTCTTACACTCCAGTAACCTGTTGGAGCAGCCTGCTTGCCATAGCTTATCATGCATTTTTCCATTCTTTTGGATTCTATTTTTTCTGAGGTCCAGATGTTCCAAAATTTAAAGCCACACTGTAATCTACCAGGAGAATCCTGACTTTTGGAATGGCCATTTGCATCAAATTAGTTTGAAATCATTGAACAATGTCATGCATCCCAAATTCATCCTTCTACTTGCTCATCTCTGGCTCTACTGCATTAACTATCTATAGATAGATAAGCACATCCATGCTTAGACAGTAAAGAGCCCCCATCTATTCAGGAATAAAGACATCTGTCTTCGAATTCAAAATCTGCTAACAATCCCTGACTTCATGATCTCTGCCAAACCCATTCATTTAACTTCTTAATTCCCCACTCTGCTTTACTGCAACAATGACTGAAAAATTGAACATAAGTGTTTTAGAATACTAAGGAAGGTTACATACTATATTTATATAATATACTACCTGAAGTACTGAAATATAATATATACATAAATATACACATATATATTTTTTGGTCCTGACATCATCAGGATTTTATGATACAGAAACAACCCTGTCCAGTGATGTAGCTTCTATAATTTATAGGCTTAGTGAATTGCCCAGAGCATCAGGAAGTTACCTGACTTGCCCAAGGCTTGAGCCCAAGTCTTCCAGATTTCAAAGTCACCTATTAGGAAATGCTCACATATATTAGAATAGTCACCAAACATGCTATTTGGAATACCACATAAAATTCAGCACACGTGTTGGGTTTTTTTTTAAGTCCAGACAACTCTGCTGTCTTCTGGGCTCAAAACTGGTCCTCTGCATAAATTATTCAGCCAGTGAAGAGCTAGAGAGTGGCATCATTGCCTGATTACTCTGATATCTGGCCTATGTTAGATCTGAAAGCAGTTTTTAAAACCAGAAATCCCTAATAAAAATGCGCTGTGTTTAGTTTTCAAATAGGAGTGTAAGCAATGCTGGTAATAAATCCTGTCAAAATAGTAAAAACACTATAAACAACATGCCTTAATGAATGTAGCTGGGCAGCTAGGTGGTGCCGTGGATAGAGTGCCAGGCCTGGAGTGAAGAAGGCTCAACTTCCCAAATTAAAATCCAGCCTCAGACACTTACTAGTTGTTCACCTGTTTACCTTAATTTCCTCATCCATAAAATGAACTGGAGAAGTAAATGGCCAACCATTCCATTATCGCTGCCAAGAAAACCCCAAATGGGGTCACAAAAGAGTAGAACATGATTGAAAAACAGTTGAACATCAAAAATGAACATAAACCAAAAGCAGTCCTAAAACCACAGGGCACATCCTCATTAGGATAAATTATAGTGGCTGATTGAGGGAGGAGGAAAGGAATTGAGGGGAAAGAAAAAAAAGCATTATCTAAGGTAAAACCTGTCAATGCATTTCCACCTGCATTACAAATATTTCTCAGAGGATTTGGTTGCAATAAGGGATTTTCCTCTGGAATTAGCATGCATACAATACAGCAGGAATTGTCCCCAAGGACTGGGAGACAAATGACTCAATTCTAAGAGAAAGGTGGAAAGGAACATTCTCAGAGGTGTCGTCAATAGCAAAATCTGTGGGTGCAATGACCAGGTTATTATACCTGAGGACAAAGAGAATTCAGAATAATTAATTGCTTTTCCACTGCTCCTCCTTCTCTCAGCCTCTTTAATTTCCATGGCAAATTTTCTGGTTGGAAAAAGGTTCAAGAATGGAATAAGGGCAGTCATCTGTGGGGGAACATGGATGAAAATCACACAGAAGGCAACTAATTACATAGAAGGGAACTAATCCCAGAGACAAAGTAGTGACAAAAGAGGATGGGTGAATAACAATCGATACAAAAATAAATGAAGGAAAACACAAACCTAAGAGTCATAACTTTAAATGTGAATGGATTCAACAATCCAATAAAACAAAAGGTAAAGTGGATTAAAAAAAAAAGCAAAATCAACAACAATCTGCTGCTGTAATCAAGGAACAAATACATCTTAAAAGTAGACACATATGGGATGATGAGAAGTGCTGACAAAATGTACTATACGCAGAAGGCTTGGATGGATTGTGAGCTGCACAAATCGAAGTAACACACATGTAAATGAAATCACAAAATCTGTTTTCCCAGAAGTACAAGTTAGATTTTCTGTAGAGCCCCTTCTAATGTAGGTAGGACCTTAATAGGCCTTAATGTTTGCACTTGGTAAATAGTGCCCTCCTAACTGCATCGGAAGGACATGAAGTACCAGTTGGAAAATATAGTTGAAGTGTATTCATATGTGACATCTATTGTCAGCAACCATCCATGTTTGTCTGACAATTAAGGATATTTTTTGTTGCAGAATTTCCAAGTTGGAAGGTACCTCAAGGACCATCTTGTCCAATAATCTTTACATGTCACATCCTTGAAAATAGTCATACACCAATGACAAGGAACTCACTACTTGCTAGAACAGCCCATTCCGCTTTTTAGAAAGTTCTCATTATTAGGAAGATTTTCTTCATACTGATTTGAAATCTCTTTCCTTACAACTTTTGTGTATTGCTCTCTTGGGGCTCAAACCAAATACCTTTCTTCATATATTTGAATAAAGCAATATTACCAACTCCAAAGTGATTTATTCTTTCGGTTGAATATCACAAAGTTTTTTCAACCAATCTTTTTATGGTATGATTTCAAATCATGCCCCCATCGCCAATCCCCATAATACCCTCTTCTTTATCTGAATGTTCTCTTTCCCAACAGATGGCTTGGCTTGAGAAACTTAACAATTCCACAGATGTAATCTGACCAAGTTAGAGAATAGTAGGAGCAATTTTGCATTCCTGATTTCTCCAGAGCTCTGAAAATGTTTGAGCAGAGGATTGATGGTATCTGATGAGTTATCATGCAAGGTCTATATCCTAGCTCATTATGGAAAGACTCAAGAGTCAGAATGCTGGCCTCCAAATAATGAATTCTTTTGAGCCACAGAAACACTAGAAAACTATTTACTAAGTTCAGGAAAAGGGTTAGCACCCATGTTGGTGGAGGGAAGAACCATTCCAATTATGGATTTTCAAAAGTAAATTAAGTTGACATTCATTTTGGTCTTATGAAAAGCTTTACAATCCTTAAAGTCCTGAAAAATGGATTATTAAATATGTACTTGTGCAATTCGGTCATATTTTAATCCAGTGCATGTCTTTATAGACATAGCCCTATTACATTTCCTCTTCTTAAGATTTGGAATCCCAAACCCAAAATAATGACCATCTCCATCTCTCACAACTTTGTGTCAGCTACAAATTTTAAATATATGTCATCTATAACTTTCACCCAAGTCACAGATAAAAATATAGAAGATGAGACTTAAAAACACCCCTCTGTGTTTTAAGACACTGTGCAGTTGTCTACCATGCTTTACTTTTGGAGAGATGCAGACATGTGAAGTTACTGGTGTGGGGAATGACCAGTAAAAAGCATCCCTCTACCAAGGCAGATCTGCCAGTTTTTCTTCAGTTAAACATGGTAAAGAGAGTTTGCTTTGGGCCCCCAGCCCTGCAAGGCTAAGTGACTTGTCCAGGGCCAGCACTACTCCAAGCTGTCTTTCCATTCTTTTAGTTTCAAAGTGCTTTCTTTCAGCTATAAACTCATTTCCCCCATAAATCTGTACACCAGTATGAACCAGAAGCTATGCAATACAGGAGACACTCACGTATGTATTCATCAAGAATGAATTCATTTTAAAAGCAGAGCTGAGCAAGAAGCTTGAGCATAATCTTTTAGCCTTTCTTTGTTCTGTTAACATTTTTTTCCCCTCAAATGGTTGATGGACTAATATTAGCTAGACAGATTAACTTTTCTCCCAAAGTCATTTGATTTGGCTTTCTTAATCCAAATATGTTAGACATAACCTTCTCATACTTATGAAAAACACCTACGCACAACCACCTATGGCTACTAAAAGAATCTAAATGAGGAAGGGGCCTTAAGCTTGCTTCAAGAATGACAGAAATTGATTACAAAACTAGTTGTACTAGTTGTTAATTCCCTATTTTAGATCTATCCTAAGTGGATTTGCAAATTCTGAGAAGTTTAAACTTCCTTTGAGGACGAACAGGAAAATATAGCAGCTGAAGCAACTTCAGTCTTGGGTTCAAAGACAAATATTTTAGAAAAGGCCTCCTTACTTTGCTAATGACAACATAGACAACATCTTCAAAAGATGTTTCAACACCTATAGTGCCTTTGGTAATTACAATATAAATAGTTCCCAATGCCTCTGCTAAGCAAGTAAGGCATGTAGGTCCATGCTAAAAAACAAGCAGCTCCCTAGTCCAGCCCACCACCCACTGGTACCACCCATATTACTGCAGTTCTAGACCTGCATTACCCCATACACAATCATGGAAGAAAATGTGGGAACAGATATAAAAGAGAAACTCAGTTCATGGGCTAGAAGAGATTGATGCCTTTCTCCAGGGGGCTAGAGGACACCATGAAACTTCATATGGCAGTGGAATTTCTCCTGCTCCATGAAGGTTTTTCCACAGATTCCACAGGAGCAGCCCCCTCCTTCCTTGTTATGAGAGCGGCGGACGTGGCTGTCATGGGCAGCATGGGAGGCAAAAGCTTTGCCGCAGTATTTGCACTTGAAGGGTTTCTCCCCAGAATGCTGTCGGATATGAGTTCGGAGAATGCTGGAGGCAGTGAAGGCCTAAGTGCCAGGGAAGAGGGGAAAATTGGACAAATTAAGTTCCTGATGAGAAAAGCAGAACACTGTGGCTGTGGTCTTTCACCAGGAAGACTTAAACGTTTCCTAGTTGTGTGGCCACAAATACAAGAATAGCTCCCTCACAGGGCTGGATGGATCAAGTGGGACAATAGATGGAAAACATTAACACATAGCAAACCTTAAAGCACAACATAAAAGTGAGGCATTATTATTATTGGATAACTGAAAGGCATCCTATGAACTTAATCACTCCACTACCACCATTACCTTGATTAATGAATACTGACACAGTGGTTAGAATCACTGGACCTGAAATCTCAGGAAGATCTGAGTTTAAATGTTGCCTCAGACAGATACTTATTATCTACATTATTATCTATACTTATTATCTACTCACTATAGTGAGTAATTTTTTAAAATGAATTAACTTATTTTTTTTGTTTACAACACTCAGTTCCATAAGTTTTTGAGTTGCAAATTTTCTCCTCCTCCCCCACCAAGATGGCATGTAATCTGATATAGGTTCTACATATACCTTTACATTAAACTTATTTTCGCCAAGTCATTTTAACTTGTCTGCCTCAGTTCTCTCAACTATAAGATGGGGACAATAAGCACTTACCTCCCAGGGTTGTTATAAAGAGCCTTAGCACAGTGTCCGGCACATAGTAGGTGCTTAA
This sequence comes from Phalanger gymnotis, assembly GCA_028646595.1. Lineage (NCBI taxonomy): Eukaryota > Metazoa > Chordata > Mammalia > Diprotodontia > Phalangeridae > Phalanger > Phalanger gymnotis. Next base: position 241,292,123 of record CM053622.1, read on the forward strand.
ATGTTTGTTTCCTTCTCTTTTGTTAATAGCAGCTTACATTTAGATAGCATTTCTAAGCTTTGTAAATTGCTTTATACATACAGTCCCAAACAACAGCACTGTGAGATGGGGGCTATTATTATCCCCCCCTTTTACAGATGAAGAAAGTGGAATTGAGAAAAAGTAATTTGCCCACAGTCACACAGCTAGCAAACAGCTGGGGCAGGATTTAAACCCAGGTCTCCCTGACCCCAAAGCCCAACACTACCCACTCTGCCATGTTGCCTCCCTCATAACAACAATAGCTAACATTTCTATAGCACTTCAAGGCTTGCAAAGAACTTTACAATATTGTTGTTTTATCTCTAAGGACAAATAAAATAAAACCCAAGTCACAGATTATTTTGAGACAAAAATATTGTTTTTCCATGTAATTGGGGAAAAATACTATTTTTTTTAAAAAGACTTTATATCGATATTGAGATCATGCAAAGTGAAGTGAATGAACAGAACCAGGAGGACACTGTATACAGTAACTGCTGTACTGTAACTATGGTCAAATGTGCAAGACTTTGCTGCTCTGAACAATGCAATGAGATCCAAAACACTTCCAAAGGACTCGTGATGAAAAAAGCTATGCTATCCACCCCCAGAGAGAGCTGATGGACTCCAATGGAAGCATGGTTTTTTCGCTTTTCTTTTAGAAGATAACATGGTTGATATGGAAATGTGTTTTATGTTTCATATGATTTCAAATATATAATGGGTACCATATTGCTTAGCTTTTCAATGGATTGGGGGAAGGGCAAAAGGGAGAGAACTTGGAATTCAGAATTAAAAATGAATGGCTAAAAGTAAATACTAATAAGTGAATGAACGAATGTTTTTCAAAGGACTAAAGTTGAGAAGGAGTTGACCAGCATAGATAAAGGAAGTCCCTTATATCTGAAGTCATGGTCCTAGTTCCTTATCCCTATTTGCCATAAAAGCAGCATGGCACAGTAGAAAAAACAATAGTTCTGGCTTCAGAGGATTTGGGTTCATGTCCCAGCTCTGACTCAAGTTATTAGTTGTGTGACTATAGACCAGTCACTTCACTGGTCTAGCTTAGCTTTGAAGGAGATTGATAACACTTTCTTTAACTGACATTTATAGAGCATTTGAGTCTCTAGATTGCCAGATATGATTATCCCCATTTAAAGAGGTTCCATAAGCTAAACTTACTTGCCTATGGTCCCACAGCTATGGGTACCAAAGGCTAGACCTGAATCCATGCCTTTCTAACTCCAAGTCTAGCATTCACTCCATTAAAACACTCAAAGTAGTCCCTTTGGAGGGTCATTGTGGCAATACTCTTATTTGCAAGTCAGTTCTTAATTCTTAATAAATGCCTTTTACTCTTATAGGTCCTGGTGAACTCCACTACTCTTGTAAGGCCACATCCTAAATGCCCTAGGTGAACACTTAACTTCTAAAAACGAATTTAAATGTAGCAACTTGTCATGTCAGAGTGCCTGCTGATCCAATATTGATTCTGTCACTTTCTAAATATGTGAATGAACAAAACTTTAAATTAGTAGGATGAGGAAGAGAATTAATTACTTTAGTAATGTAACTTTCCAGTTGGTCTTTAGGGGACTCCCTCAGCCTCTTATTTGGATGTTTGGATAATAGACATCTCTGTGAGCTGGGAAACTTAGGTGGTGCAGCAGACAGAGTACCAGGACCAGGACCATGATTCAAGACTTGGGTTCAAATCCAGCCTTAGTTACTTACTAGCTGTGTGGGCAAGTCACTTAACCCTGCTTGCCTGAATTTTCCTCATCTGTAAAATAAGCAGAAAAAGGAAATGGCAAGCCACTCTAGTAACTTTTCCAAGAAAACCTCAAATGGGGTCACAAAGAATTGGACACAACTAACTGCTCCAACCATTCTGGAGAGCAATTTGGAACTATGCCCAAAGGGCTATAAAAAGTGTGCATACCCTTTGACCCAGCAATACCACTGCTAGAGCTGTATCCCAAAGAGATCATGCAAATGGTAAAAGGACCCATATGTACAAAAATATTTATAGCAGCTGTTTTTGTGGTAGCAAAGAATTGGAAATCAAGGAGATGCCTATCAATTGGGGAATGGCTAAACAAGTTGTGGCATATTAAAGTAATAGAATACTATTGTGCTATAAGAAATGAGGAGCAGACAGACTTCATAATAAACTGGAAAGACTTATATGAACTGATGCTGAATGAGGGGAGCAGGAGAACATTGTACACAATTACAGACACATTGTATCTGGGATGACTACCTTTGCTAGACTTGCCTCTTCTCAGCAATATAAGGTTCAAAGACAGCTCCAAAAGACTCATGATAGAAAAAGCCATCTACATCCAGAGAAAGTCTGAATACAGATAGAAGCAAACTATGTGCTCTCTCTTTTATTTTATTTATTTATTTGTTTGTTTTTGTTTCTTCTTTCTCATGATTCATTCCATTGGTTATAATTCTTCTTTACAACTTGACTATTGTGAAAATATGTTTAACGTGAAGGTATATGTAGAACCTATATTAGATTACATACTGTCTTGATTGTGGAGGGGGGAGGAGAATGAAGAGGAGAAAATCTGGAACTCAAAAATTTGTGGAACTGAATGTTGTAAACTTAAAATAAATAAATTTAAAAAGAAAAAAAAGACAAAACTGAAATGAATGAACATCTCTAGGAGAGATAGCGTGGTATAGTGAATATAGCATTGTACTCAAGAGTCCAGAAAACTTGTATTTAAATCTCTCTCCCTCCCCTTAAACCCTTACTATTGCGTGAATTTGCCTAAGTCACTAACCTCTCTGCCTCAGTTTACTCATCTGTAAAATGAGGTTTTTAGGAGATGGTCTCTAAAGCCTCTTCCAGCTCTAAAGCTACAAACCTATGAACTGTAAGCACCACAGAGACAGATTCATCATCAATCTAACTTTAGCTACAGAGCAGTTGTGCTCTCTTGGAGGCAGCTTCCATTTACCTTGTTACAGTAGACACACTTGTACGGCCTCTCTCCAGAGTGGACCCTCATGTGCTTGTTGAGGCTAGAGGACTGTGAGAAGCTCTTTCCACACATGGAACACTGGGAACAGAAAGATCACAATTAGCCAATGATATACATAGGCCATTAACACATTGCCAAACCCAAAGCAGTACATTTCAAAATAAGGGCCATGTGTAAGGAAAACTGGTTGTTAAAAAAGAGATGAAGTAAGGCCTGAGAATTACGAACTTCATTTCAGTGCTGATCTCCAGAATATTTGTAGGCCTACTCATAGCTACAAACCTTTCACATTCTTAACCTTTTCCAGACACCGCCCCCCCCCAAGTTAGGATCAATAGAAAAGTTGGATTTATGGCCACGGCATAAATTCATTGTAGTTTAAGAACGACCTTCTAATTGAGAGCAGATTAATGAGTTCTGAATTGCGCCTGCTGTCATTACTTGTGATTCACAAGGTTTTTCAAGGGAAAATACTAAATGCTATATTAGGCTGACTTATTACTTAGATCTGTAATCTCATTATTGGTATTGGTACTTCCTCCACACATCACAAGCTTTCTTTGCCTATCTAGTACCTTCAATCAATCAATTAGTATACATTCATGAAGCACCTACTGTGTGACGGGCACAGACGACACAAAGAAAAAATTAAACAATCACTGCCTTTAGATTCTACTGAAAGTGGAGTAATTATCATTAATTCATTTGACTCTTATCCAAGAGTCACCTATCTTAGATACATTTTAACACAAAACCGTACACTTCAGGTAAATTATTTGCTGTCTGAGCTCTTCCTTTTCTTCCTTTCCCTCCTTTTGTTCCCTTCCTTTCCCTCCTTACCCTCCCCATTCCTTTCCTTCTCCTCCCTCCAGCCCCAGGCTACATGTGGCAGTCAGTACATATTTTAACAGAAAAGAACACCAGGAACTTGAGTTCTAACCTTAGCAATGCCTCTAACCTGCCATGTAACCTTGGGCACTTGTGTTTCAGGTACCCTGCTAGAAGCTACCTAAGGATACCCTGATTTCTGCCCTCATGGAGCACAGCACACACCATAATGGGGGTGGGTGGGTTTCAGGCATGTATACAAACAACTGTAATATAAGATGGAATGTAAGCAATGTAAAAGAGGGGACCCAAATGTCAGAAGAAATTAAAAGAGAGCTCACTTTCAGCAGGGGGGTAGGAAAGGTTTCATGAAGGAGATAGTGAGTTAGATTAAACTCTTTGAACCTCAGTTTCCATATTTGTTTAAAATTAGGGGATCCAAATAGATAGAGATCTTCTAAAATCTCCTAAATTCTGCAGTTTTAAAATGATTTGAGATTAAGATCTGATCTTCTCACCTCAGCAGTTGAATGCTTTCTCTAGGTTTGAGGACTTTCAAGGATTAATCTCATTGGAGTTTTAACACCTAATATTGTTCACCTTTCATTTTCAAAGAGGACCAATGATATAATGGGTGATGTCTTGACTTGCATGTGAATTGGATTTAAGTGAGGCAGTGTTGCACAAAATCATCAGCCTAGCTCTCTTCCAGAGTCTAGTGGCAAGACAAAAGTCAAGAAAACCGTTGAAGGCCTAGGATGCAGTGGATGACTTTGTCTTCTATAGCTGACCAAGCTCTAAGCGCTGCACAGCAACCGCCTTCTCGGCTATTGGAACAAATGGTTCTTATCCACCCACCCCACCAGGGAAATCTTCACATGCTTGAGGTAGGCATCCCCCTTACTCATCAATGGGTTTGAGGCCCATGGGTTACTGTCAATCTGGTTTAGGTCAGCTGCTAAAGTTGAGTGACAGGTAGATACCAAAGGTGGATAAGCAGCCTTGGAAAGGGCTCAGCAAGCCCTCACACCAGAGATGCCAGCCCTCCCTTAACACCCCAAACACCCTAATGAAGGCTTATTGAAAAAAAGAGGTCCTAGAGGAGACAGAGGAGGGCTCTAACCTCCTTGGGGGTGGGACTTTTTTGCCTTTCTGTGTATCCCTAGCACTTAGGGTGGAGTCTGACCCTTGGTCAGAGCTTAACAAATGTTTGTGGATTGCCTGATTCCTTTCTCCTTCCAATGTTCTTCCTCCAGCAACTTCAGAAGCTGCTCCCCCTGCTCCCTCTGCCCTGAATTACACCCTCCTTTCCTGGCCAAGAAGAGCATCAAATTAGGAAGGGAGGGGAGGGGTGGGGCTTGCAGTTTAACCAGTAATTTGCCTTGTAAATCCCAACCAAGTCATTTACTGTTTTCCACATCTGTCAAAATGAGGGTCTTCATCTTTAAAGTTCTTCCCATGATTTTCAATTCCTTCCCTCCCACTTGGTTCTCATGCCAGAGTAGTCAGCTGAGTCTGGAAGTAGGACAGAGGAGAGCTAGGGTTTAAGGAGCACAGAATGGTGGTAGGGAGCAAGGAAAGGATGAATAGAAGGAGTGTAAAGAAAGAATAGAATACCAAAGGAAGAAAAGTGGCTGGAGGAGGGGACTATTAGTGGAGAAGAGGGACACAGTTCATTGGCCCATCATCAGGTTAGAGGACTTAAACCACCCCCTGCCAAGAGTAGGCCACCTCTCTTACCTTGTGAGGTCTGTGCTTCTCATGGACGTGTAGGATGTGAATCCGGAGCCTGTCCCTCTTCTCAAAAGATCTACTGCACAGGTTACAGGGGAATTTACGGTCCCCTTGGTCCACACATCGAGTGTACTTGAGGTGCTTGTCTCTGTAATATTTGTAGGCAAACACTTTGCCACACCTTTCACATTTGTGACTTTCTCCAGACTCTGTCCAAAAACAGACAACAAACAAAAAAAACCCACCAAGATCAGAGGCTGTCACTCCACACTGTCAACTCAACTACATGGAACATAGCGGGTCACAACCATAAGCCTTAGTTTTCATAGAGGAGGAATCATGAGGCCAAGCAATCCAAGATCTCAGAGCAAGTGGTAGCAGTCAAAAGATCAGGAATGAGGACACCTAACAGGGGATCATCCTAAAAGTGGTGGGCAATTATACCTTTCACTCTCTCCTAAAGGATAATGGGATTTTAGTCTTTAACAAATCAGTCCTTGGCTGGCCTCAGACACTTGACATACTAGCTGTGTGACCTTGGGCAAGTCACTTAATCCCAATTGCCCTGCCTTCCCCGCCTCCAAAAAAAAGAAAAGAAACAGTCCCTAGGATGACAGAAAGTAAGAGAATATGTTCCATGTTCTTGAAAGTTACCTAACTGTATTATGTATTTAAAAGGAAGAGCAAGCTGTAAATAATAAACTTGCAGTTTCATGGTGAATCTTTTTTTCTATTTTACTATGTTATGGAAATGCTCATTTTGTTTCTTAAGTTCAGAATAAAATAAATAACCAAATGAAGAAAGTAAGAGAAAGGGGATGGGGATGGGGGTGGGGAAGAAAACCCCATGAATGAATCTAGGATATTCAGGAATCTCAATTGAAAGCCTTCTTCAGGGATGCAGGGAAGGTCATTATGAATTGACAACAGAGCTCTGGCATTTTTAACAGGTGGCTAAGGAAATAAACGAGCTACTTGATAAATGACAAGAGAAGGAATCACCAAATTTATGCTTAACTTTTTTTTCCATCAGAGTGGAGAGTCTAGCACTTTGAATGAGGTGGCACTCTTCCCTGGGTCCCTGCTGGGAGCATTTTGCTCCAAGCTGGAATTTGCTCCAAAGAAGAAAAAGCCTTCCTGCTCCCTGGGGCAATGGGAAGGGCAACCTGGCAGGGAGGGGTCAGTAATCTTTTCTGACCAAACTGCCAAACTACAATAAAATTTAAGGTTGATGAAAAATGAGAAAAAGAGCACTTATTGGTGGGAGTGAAAATGGACGAAGAAAAAAATACCAGTGACATAATATTCAGTAACAGTACAAATGAAACTTGGAGCTCATTGAAAAATTGCCATACAGGCTAATTTGGAAATAGTTTTGCATGATTTCACATGTATAATTGATGTCCTATTGCTCGCCTTCTCAGTGGGTAAGGGAGATAGTTGGGAGGGAAGGAAAGAATTTGGAACTCAAAATTTAAAAAAAAAGATGCTCAAAATAAATAACAAGTGCTTAATTTTTTTTTTTTAATTTCTGATGTTAAAAAGATGCCATATAAATTCTTGTTGCTTCTCTTGGTAGAATGTAAGCTCCCTGATGGTAAGGATTGTTTCATACTTTGCATTTATAAGCACAGTGCCTGACATATAGTATGTGCTTCATAAATGTTGGCTGGTTGACTAAAAATTAATGGACCCACTAGTGAATCTCTGCTCAATTCTCTTGAATTTTACATTACAGCCTCTTAGCCTACCCTGCCAGCTCTTTTCCTTCCCTCTCTAGGTGCCAGCCCCTCCCAAATGCCCTATTTGCAATGACTCCACTCACTCAACCTAGTCTTATTTCAATTACATTAACTGCACCTCACCTTCATTCCCCTAAACAAAACCAGACACCCTGGTTTAAGGCTTCACTATCTTTACCCTCAACATGCCTAGCTGGCTGGGGGAGGCAGGAGAGGAAAGCTTTAGATGGAGGAGGAAAGACATTAACTAGGCAATACACCTTCCTCACCACAGGATGTCTATGCTTATGTAAATGAAGGTTAGAAAAACTCTTCCATACCCCTCACTTTCTGCCATCCAGTGGCACCAGACTGCCAAAGGGGCTCATGACACAAAAGGTTAAGAACTCAGAGGCTAGACTGAGGTCCATTGTATTTCCACATCTTGTGCTCCTACTGCTTTATAAGGAAAATGCAACCTGCAGGAGGCTGAATAGAGGTGGGGGTAGGGAACTTACCTTCTGGAGGCTCAAGCTGCTGCTTCCCTTTGTCCACAACTTTCAAATTCACAGGGATACCCAGGAACTGTTGGTAGCAGTCCCCATACCATACCAGTAGCTCCTGGTTGGGGAGTATTTCTTTGCAGCTCTCGTAAAATATTTGGCCTTGACACTGGACTGCTGATAGGTTCTGTTCTTCTGGAAAACGGGCGCAGTTGACTAAAGACATCCAATTCCCACTGGCTCCTTTTCCATCTATAAAGTGACTCAAATGGCCATCTTCAAAGATCTAAACCAGATAAGGGGGCAGTGGAGAGCGGGGAAGAAGAAATGAATGAGAACTCTGTGGGGAAAAGGAATATCCTCCACCTGTTTTTGTGTATTGTTCCCAAATGAGGGGTTTGGATTAAATGACCTGTAAGATTTTCCAGTTTAGAACTAAGATCCTACTATTCTTCTCTTTCCCGGCCCCATTAGTACAGTGACATTCAAATACAGATTTTTCCGTTCAAAAGAAACCTAGTGTATATGCATAAGACACTGTGACAGGTGATATATAGAGTCAGTCAACGAGAATTTATTAAGACCTTACTATGTCCTAGATGCTCTACTAAGTTCTGGGGACACACAGAAAGGAAAAACTGTCCCTGTCTTCCAGGAGCTTAATATACTAAGAACCTAGGCATAGTGATGACCCAAAACATGCACCAGAATCTACAGTTATTTCTAGAAATACAATTCTACTCATGGAAGTACTTCAAGGATCTTAATTTTGCTGATGAAGAAACTAAGCCTCAGAAAGTTAGTAAGTGGCAAAGACTAGATGCAACCTCAGGTCCGGAATCCCCCAAGTTCAATATTCCTTCTATCGTGCCATTGTGCTTCCCCCATATTAAACATATATATATGCATAAAGGATCTGAGTAGAGATCATTTTATCTCTTTAATAAAAGTTCCTTTAATTAAAAAAAATGCACCTCCTCCTGCTGTTACTTTGGGAAAATCAGTTACTCTGAATGCCTGAGGCTTGGTTTCTTCATCTGTAAAATGAAAGGTTTTAGCTTAGTGGCTTCTGAAGTGTGTTCCAGCTCTAAAATTTCTGATCCATTAAATTGTGAACTCACTGAGGGCAAATATTTTTTGCATCCCTAATGCTTAGCAAAGTGCCTGCTACCCAGGAGACACTTAAATGCTGACTGATGCTTTTGAGTCTGATAGACCCCTTCAGAGTTTGCTCTCTGAACTTCACTTACGTGGCTTTTGAAAACCCAGAGTCACCTGTCACTACAGCAGGACTTCAGTGGAAGATTTATAAGTTAAGGAGTTGGGGTTTTTTTAAAAGTCGATTGGCATTACTGTCAGTAAGGAAATTCCCTCTACCAAGGCAAGTCAGCACCTGCTGTGCAACATCTTGGAGTCTTAAGTAGTTGTAAGGTTAAGTGACTCTCGCAGGATGACAAAATTAGTATATGTCAAGACTTATGACTGCGGGCTCTCGTTCACTAAGTTGGGCCATCACTCTGAGTGTAGATACCTTGTGTTAAGAGGGGTATAAAGTGTTAAAGAGGTGGTGAAAGCCTGTAATCACTGCTACTGGGGGAAGCTGAGGCAGTAAATACCTCGAGCTCCAGGGTTATGAACTGCAAGACTAAAGCCAATCAGGTATCTGCACTGAGTTCTGCACCAGTAAGGGAAGCACCTTAGGATCAGTCAGTGGGCCAACAGGATGTCTAAGGAAGGGCAAACGGAGCCAGGTCTAAGACAGAGTTAGTAAGAATCAAGCCTATGAATAACCACTGAACTTCCAGCCTGGGCAAGACAGGGAACTACAGGTCTGGAAAAAAGTGGGGTAGGGGGAAAAGAGGAGGGTATAAAGAGATGATTAAGATATGTGTCTACTCAGATCTTTAATGCACAGATAATAATGTATTTTTCTAATATATAAATACTATGCCCTTATACATAATGTATTCCTTAGTCAGTTTTCAAGATAGTTCATAAAATGGGGATATAAGAATATAAATTCCCACATATAGTAAATCAAGTGATACATAATACATTATATAACATAACATACAACTATACATGTATATTATATACTTCCAGGTATTGTAGTCTTTCTGGGTACTATAGCCCTTCCCCACCAAAATCTGTCACCCGTTAGTCAATATTTTGGTGATGAGACTGAGCCAATCACTTAAATTTTCCAAACCTGCTTCTCTGTCTATAAACAGGAACTATACAGCTAGGTGGCACAGTGTTAGACCTTGAGTCAGAAAGATCTGAGTTGTAATCCTTCCTCAGGACATTTATTGGCTGTGTGACCTCTGGGCAAGTCTCTGTCTGCCTCAGTTTTATCATCTGAAAAACGTGACTGATGGCAACCTATGTCCAGGTTTTTTAGAGAATAAATGGAGAGAGAGAGTTTGTAAAGTGCTTTATAAATCTTAAAGCATGGTTTAAATACTACTTATTGCTGTTACCAACTCTTGTACTAAGGGATCTATACATTACTGACTTTTTCCTCCTTTGCATACTTTTTTCTTTTTTTTTCCTTTGCATACTTTTAAAACTACATAAATGAGTTTCATTATTATCTGCTAATTTACTCTTAGCTAAGCATGTTTTTCATATGTACCCATGGAAATGGGTATAGGTCAATTCCCAGAACAGTTTCATAAAAGGACAGTCCAGACAACAGATTACTCGGTATGTGCATATGTAAATCTCCCCAGAAGGTTCTCCTACTGGGTCTCTAGTAGATCCAGTCCCTTAATTTTCCCCTTACTGCCCCCTCCTCTTCCCTCCCCCAAACAACCTCCCCCTTCCCCACAGTGGCCAGTCAAAGGAGATGATTGATTTACCTCCCACATCAGGGAATTGTCACCATAGGTCTTGATCTCACTTGCGTTGACCACTTTACCTAGAAAGGGCCCAAATCTAACCCCCTTGGGAACAAGGTTGCTGCAGAATACACCAAATTGAGGGACGTCACCACACATGGTCTTCAGTACACACAGACCTGAAGGAGAAACCCAAGGTGGGAGGAAAAGTTGATAGGAAGAAAATGCAACTTTGATGACCCAAGGGAATGGGGAGGAGTAAGGGTCGGAAGTGCCCCTGGTTTCAGGGAAAGTTTGTCATAGCCCCAGAGTTCTACTTACCTTCAGGTAACTTCAAGGAGTCTTTATCCAGAGATTGAATCACTGATTCTGACCCTGCAAAACATGCATGCTTTCATAAAAGATCTGAGGAAAGTTAGGTTAAGAGGAAGGAGACAAGGCTCTGAGGCCAACACTATAGGTCAGGGCTTCAATTTTCTTATAGCCCTCTCTGGCAGTCTGGGGAAGCCTCAGAACGATGTTTTTAAATGTGTAACATACATCGGATTACAAAGTAGGCCAATTATCTTTCACTCAAACATTCCTCCAAGACACAGAAGTGCTTCTGTTTTCCCCTTTGGGTCTTGAAAGGGCTAAGCAGGGAAGTTTTCTCTATGTGGCTGCTACCAAGTGCCCATGGGAGTACTACACCTTAATGTACATCAGAAGATCCAGGGATCTCAACCTGGTGACAGTGCACTAATAACAGAAGAATCCATTCCCACAGAATAATTTTCTGTACCAATAAATCCACTTAGCTTGTACAACCACCACCTCCTCACCCGCATACACTCATATATTCCTCACCAAAACCCTCAGTCTCCTAAACCTACACTTACACTGGAAGTCCTAGGTGGGGGTCAAATTAGCCCCTAAATGAGAAATGTTTAATATGTGGCCTATTTCTTTTTACATTTTTAGTTTTTAAATTGTTATTTAATTTAAACAGTAAGAATGGAAAAAACAAAAAAGAATGCTGCATAATTATGATTCAGTTAGCCAGCAAGGGAAGATTTAAGAAAATTTTATGTTTATGGACTGCAGCCCTACTATGTTCCTAGCATTTGTGCTAACTAAACTCTGGGGATAACAAAGAAAAGAGAAAGGCTCCCTGATCTCAAGGAACTCTTGTTCTAATGTTGGAGAAAAGATGCAAACAACTGTGAACACACTATATATAGGATAAACTGGAAATTATCTTTTTTTAAAAAAACACTAGAATTAAGGGGCATCGGCCTTCTTGCAGAAAGCAGGATTTTAGGTAGTGTTTAAAGAAAGCCAGGGAAGCCAAGAAGCAGAGATCACGGAGACCGTTTTAGGCATGAGGGGCAGTCAACGAAAAGTCGCGAAATGAGTGTCTTGAAAGAATTGCAAGGATGCCAGTGTCACTGGATCTCAGAATACTTGCGGGGGGCGGGGGAGGACTAAGGCGGGGGTCGCGAAGAGTCTAAGAAGATTGGAAAAATGCTATGTGGAGAAGGCATCAATTTAAGAATGTCTCTGAATGACAGATAAAATTTTATATTTGATCCCGGAGGTAACATAGAGCCATGTTTCGACGTTGATGCATTTCCCACCTTTCTGCTCAAAGAAAGGAGGTGCATTTTCTCATAAGCACAGACAGGTCTTGGCCATAATACCCATCCTGCCCCCCTAAATGAAACTCGAGTTGCCCTATATTACCTCTAGGATCAAATTCAAACTCGTCTGTTTGGCATTTAAACAACGTTGCCCTTTCCTACCTTTCCAGGCATGTTATGCTTGACTCCCCTCCACATAATTGTCATTCAGTGACACTGGCCGCCTTTAGCAGTTCTTTGGACAGGGCACTCCCGTATCCCAATTTCATGCCTTTTCATCGGCTATCCCTACAAGCCTAAGAATGCTTTCTCCTGCCTTCCCAGTTCAAATGCCACTTTCTGCAGAAAGTTTTTTTTCGCCTCGGTGTTCCCCTCTCTCCCTACCTACTCACACATCCCACACCTAGTGCGTTCCCTCAGAGGTTATATTCAATTTAAACAGTTTTTATTTGGTACGGTCATAGTATTAGAGGGTTGTTTCTCCAATTATAATGAACTCCTTGAGGCTAGGAACTGAAGTTTTGCCTTTCTTTGTGCACAAAGCGGCTTACCGAAGAGTAAGTGCTTATTAAAATGTTAGTTGAATAACTGACAGACCAACGCCTAGATTGATCATTGCAAATATTACCTCCTCGCCGCCCCCTTCCACTTCCATCTGTGTCTCTTAAGTTCAGACATAAAATTTCTCCAGATGCCCCTAGATGCCTCCATCCCTCCTCCTCCTGTGGCTCCAGCTTCCACCGATCCTTCCCGGTCAGTTCAGCCCAACCCTCAAAATTCGCTCAGTCCTTTCCGGCCTTACCTGAGCCGTCCTCCGGTACCCGGAGCCCGGAGATAGCGCAGCGTAGTCTAGTGGGCTGCTGCTGGGATCGGATAGCTCCATACAAGACTAAGCGCAACTCCTCCTCGGTAAAGTGGTACTGCCGCGGGCCCTCCGGCTCTGCGCTCTGGGAGGTAGGCCCCGCATCTAGATAGCGCCTCTTCCGGGGGGAGTAAGGAAAGGAGCGGTTGGGCACGGGGCCGGTAAGCCACTGGGGAGAGATCTTGGGTGATGAGAGCTTGGTCGGCCAAGTGACGGAGGTCTCCGCCAGCGGAAGGATGAGGCTGAGGCTGTGGCTGCCGTTCTGACAATCTTTGTTACTGCTGCTGCCACCGCCAACGCCGCTGCTGTCCACAGGGAGCAGCCCCTCTTTGGGGAAAGGTGGATGGCCTTCCTCTGGGGACACACTGCCAAAGAAGGGCAAGGATCCTGGAGGCAAGTTGTAGAATGTCTCTCTCCGCAGGGCCGCACCATGGTTCAGGAAAGTGGGCATCCCGTTGTAGCCGAAGTGGGACAGCGCCGTGGAGTTTATTACTGGTCTTCCCAAAGTCTTGAGTTGATGGAAAAACTCCGGGGAAGTGCTGAGGGGAGAGGTGCCCGGAGGCGAATTGGCCAGACTGTCCCCATACAGGCTGTGGGGCAGGAGAGGAGTGTAGTAGCCGGCCACGTGGGCAGGGTTGCTCCGGAGGCTGTCCTCTGCGTACAGCTTTTCTTGGGGCCCCAGCTCACCAGCCAAAGATACGGCCATACCCAAGGCGAAGGTGAGAGGTTAGGGGGTGGGGAGAGGTCCTTGGGGACAGGAGATTTCTAGGAAATCTGCGAGAGAGTAGAAACCAAAGCCAGTCAGGGGGTGGTGCTGTAGGGAGCATCCCCTTTCCCAATCTAGGGAAGTAAATCTCTAGAAGGTAGAGTAAGACAAGAGACACACCTAGGTTCTTAATATCTCTTTTCCCACCTGAGCCGGCCGGGAGAACTTTGGATCTGGTTTACGACTCGTTTAAAAAAACCAAAGCAGCCAAATTCAGGGTCCTTCCTGATTGGGGTTTTCTTTTGGACCTCCCACCCCAAACACAAACCACCCCCAACAGGTCAATATCAGATTCCCTCCCCCTTCTCCGCGCCTCTCTCCCACCACGCACTCCGAAACGCGTACAAAGGTCAGTCCTGGGGCAGAACCTGAGAGCTGGGGGAGGGGAAGCTTTGAACTCTTAAGCTTAGGGGATAGGGCTAACGGGACCTGGGGCATAGGAGGCCCTGAGGTTAGCATCAGACTCTAGCCGGAAGACTCCACAACAAAGGAAATGGCAAAGGGTCAGGGGCGAAAAGAAATAGAAGGTCCTGAGGCGGGTCCGGCGACAAGTGAGGGGAAAATACCCAGACCCTGCAAAGTGAGTGCCCCGCTTGATCCTAGCAGGTCTGGGGGTAATTCCTAAGTCTCAGTTCCACTGACACCTGTTAAAGTGCCCACAGCGGGATTCCAGGCCCCACTGACTCCCGGGAGGAAACCGGAGCAAGGTAAAGTGAAGGAGAAATTGAGTTAACAGGGTTTAAAAAAAAAAAAAGACTTGGGAGTTGTAATTCCATTATTTCCCTCGCACCTCTGGAGACTATTCGAAGAGCTCTGATCTTTCGTAGCATCAAGCGAGACAATTTGTAAAGCCTTTAGCACAATGCCTGGCACATAATGGTTAATAATACGCTTATTCCTTCCCCGTCCTTTATCTCCAGGTACAGCCCCATTCCAAAAGTGCCCAGGGAACTCCCTCAAATTGGGACAAGGTGTGTGTAGGGTCGCAACAGTATGGCGACCCGTGCTAGGCAATGGCGGTGCAAAGGGGTGAGGAAGTGGGAGGGGAAGGATGGGACCATTCTGAATGAGGACGAGCCAGCAGGACCACAGGAGCTGAGGAAGCGGCTATTCCCTTTTCCACCGCACTAATTTCCTTACTTCTTCCTTTCCCTCAATTCGGCACAATCCCCAGACAACTTGTTCTAAAAGGATGCCTTTTTAATGAGCACCAAACAAAGTTAAGGAAGGCTGAGGCATGTAAACGCTTTCAATGCAGTGGATCTGATCTAATGGGCAGGCTCAATGGACCCAATAAAGGAAACCAAACAGGGTCGCGACTCTGGAGTTAAAGAACATGAGGTCAGGCCAAGAGGGCATCTGTTTCCTCCTCCTGATCTGTTTCCAACTTCTTCACCAAAGTATCGGAGATTAGTCCTTTTCCCTACTACCATCACACACACACAACCCCTGAACCTAAAATATGCTACCTCTTACTTAAGGATTAGACTTGCAGCAAAAACCAAAGGTGCCCAGTAAGGGAGGTGGGGAAGTTTTGAAAACCTTACACAAAACCAGCAAATACTGCAACCGGACATTTATTGCAAGCACCTGACACATGCAAGGCACTAGCATTTAATAAATTGTGCAGTGTACATACGCATAACGCATACAATTACACAAGCCACTTTTTCCCCCCTAAGTGAAGATTCTTCTTCTCTTACTCCCACCTCTCTCCCTCCTTGGGAAAGCAAGAAAAATAAAAAAACGCTGATACCAAATATGTTTAGTCAAGAAAAACAAATTCTCAAATAGGTCATGTCCTCCCCCGCCCCCCCCCCAACTTGTTTCAGTCACTTCTCTATGGGAAGGTAGGTTTTCCTCCTGGGTTGCATGGACCACAATTCCCCCAGGCTCAACCTAGCCTTCAAACAGGAGTACACACATAAGCCACAAATCCACAGAATAGTATCTTTAGTACAGAAAAATACTGCCTCATGCTTCCTGAGTCCCAGCCCTTTGGTGGGAAGGGCTCACTCTGGTCCAAGGCCTGTCCTGGGCTCCAGCTATGCCCTGGGCTAAAGCTCTTCTGCTACTCACTAAAAAAAACTTGCAGGTTTCAGTCTGAAGCATCAATTCTCGATGTTCTCTAGCGGGCCAGGGGGCCTCTTGTGGAGGGTTACATCCGTCTGGAGAAACCGTTTTCGAAGCTACTTTTGCTATTGCCAGACACCCGTTGTTTGCTTGACTTTGGCCCGTCCGGTTTGGAGGACAAACCAAAGCAGATGGTGTGAAAAAGACAGGCAGAGTTAGGAGTGGGGTGATGAAAGGGGGAGAGGGAAAGGGATGAAGGGGTGGGGGTGGGGAATTGGACTGTTATCCACGCAAATCCAGAGACCTATCTCTCCCCACCCCCAGCAGTAGCTATTGGCCAGAGCTCTACTCATCCTCTGAGCCACTGGGGAACAGCTCGCTTAACATATTATTGCTATATTGCTGCCAACTACCTGCAGACTGAAGGGGAGGAGGATCTGGCCTGAGAGCCTGTTTTACCAGACCACACATTGGTGTATGCACTTTCTATTTGTCTCATAAGATACCTTTATGTAGACTGATAATAAATAGATGAAAGTGGACATTTAGTTACAACAAGGAAAGACAAGATGAAGCTTACAGAACACACCATACTCTTAAGAATACCTTCAATAGAAATCAGGCTAACTAAATCGGAGATTTTGGGAAACTGATCGATTCTCTCTCTCTCTCTCCCTCCCTCTCTCCTCCTCCTCCTCTTCCTCCTCCTCCTCTATCCTTTTCTGGCCTCTTTATCTCCCATTACTAAAAATTTATAGAAAAAAATTCATTCCGCCTTTTTGAGCTCACCAACCCCAAAAGCTCGTTAACCAAATCATGCAGCCCAAGCTGGTCAGAACCAGAGATCCCTCAGTCTAGGAGAGATGGGGACAGTTTTGTTTTCCACTAAAAAGGTGTTGTCTTTTAAAGAGTAAGGCGCTTTTTTTCTATCTCCACTGTCTGCTTCCCCACAATCCAGGTAGTTTTTGTTTAGGACCTGCTAGTCCCTTTTCTTTTCCTCCAGTTGGAACAAACCATCAGAGAAGCCCACCTTCAGGGTCGTTTGCACAAGGAAAAAGCTCGAACACAAAACAAAACCCACAGCATCCAACGAAACTGGACGTCTCCAGCAATCTGTGATGTCTAATTCACCAGGAGAGTCCCTTTCTGAAGCCTAAGATCAGTTCTATCCTCTAAAAAGCAAGTGTGGATTCCCCAACCGCCAGTTGGGAGCCAGAGGTAGATGTGACCATCCTGAAAGGAAAGGCAGGAGGCAGGGGGTCGGATTGTCGGAGGCGGGAGGTCCAGCGAAGAAGGGAAGAACAAGAGGAAAGGTAGGGGGAAAAGGGGAAGGAGGCAAGGAAGGGAAGGGGAGAAAAGAGCTAAGAATGAAGAGGAGAACGGAGAAGGGAAGGGATAAAAGAAGGAGAAAGGAAGGAATAAGAGGAAGGAAAAAGAGGTGATAACGTAAAGGAAGAGAAGTAAGGAAAAGAAAAGGAAATGAGAAAAGAAAAGTGAGCGGGGGGGGAGGGGAAGAGTATAAAGCATCCAAAGTCTGGCTTATTTTAATTTATTTTCATTCTATAACCGATTAGCGGTGATCGATGGGCGATTCACTGTGCTTTAATTCAGAAAAAGCAGAGGGAATAGTAATGGAGGCTGTGGTCACGGAAGAATACGGAAGAAACGAATAAGAATAGCTCGCATTTATGTAGCAATTAACCTATTTAAGCCTCCAAACCCGGGAGGAGAGGATACTATTATCCCTATTTCACTAACTAGAAGACTAAGCCTCTGAGCAGTTAAGTGACTTACCCAGAGTCGCCCAGCTAGTGTCTGAGGAGGGATTTGAATCTAGTTCTTCCTAACTTCCATTCCGGTGCTAAGAATAAAACCCTTTGCGGCTGTTCAGCTCTAGGCTCCTTGAACCAACCTACCACCGGGTTGTATATTTTCTATAGAGTGCCCAGGGCAGCCCTTCTGCGGCCTCTTGGGGCACCACTCATTACCCGAGCCTAGCATAGCTGTGGCCAGGAGGCTGGATACTCATCTGGGAGGGATACCCTGTCTCCAGCAGGCTACCCATAGGGCTTCGCGGCTGTCTGGAACATCCCCGGCCCGGGGTTTATCGTATATGGAATCTAATCTTAGAATCATAGGTAGAAGGGACCTTGCAATGCCATCTAGTCCAACCCATACTCAAAGAAGGAAAACCCTCCGGAGCAAAAGTTCTTAACCTTTTCGGTGTCATCGAGCCTTTGGGCAGTCTGGGGAAGCCTATGGACCTACTCCAGTATAAGAGAACTTTGTGCTATTTGAGTGCCTCCCCCCCACCCCCCGCCAAAATACATAGAATGGCAAAGGAAACGAATTATAACAAAATATAGTTATCAAAATATCCCAAAGTCAAGAATGCCTGCAAATCTATGCCTTCTCTGACAAATGGGTAGTGGATGGTTGTTCCTTGTGAAGGAGAGCTCATTACTTCCTGAGACTGCTCATTCCATTTCTGTACAACTTTAATGAAAAAAATTTTTCTTCTAATGAATTGAAATCACTTTCCTTGAAGCTCTCACCCACTGCTCCTCTAGGGACAAACCAAACAAGTTTCATGTTCCCGTAATTGTCCTTCAAATGTGTGAGAACAATTATGTCTTTCCCCAAAATTGTTTCTTCTCAAGGTTAAATTCTCTGGCTCTTTAACTGCTCCATTTAAGCTATAGTTTCAAATACTGTCCTCATCTTCTTCTTCCTTTTCTCAATTTGCTCTGCCTTATCAATGTCTTTTGAAAGTGTGGCATGCTGTATATATTTTTTTCTTTCTCGTGGTTTTTCCCTTTTCTTCTGATTCTTTCACAATATAACTAACGTGAAAATATGTTTAACATGATTGTACATGTATAACCTATATCAGATTGCTTGCTGTCTTGGGGAGGGAGGAGGGAAGGGAAGGAGGAAGAAAAATTTGGAACTCAGAATTTTATAAAACTGAATGCTAAAAACTATCTTTACAGGTAATTGGGAAAAATAAAATAATACTATTAAAATAAAGATAAAAGTAAAACTACTGGAAGATTTTGTTATAAAGTGTGACATGCAGAACTGAACACAAGACTCCAGATGTGGTCTGACTCAGGCAGAGGGTTTCCTCAGAGACAGAGGATGTGACAATCAAGAGCTGTATTATCATTCAGCACCCACTTAAATACCTCGAAGGACTCTGGGTTAGGGAATAATTCAACTATGTACCGTCCTGGCTCCTAGGGCTAGGTAAAGGAGGTGGAGAAGAGAGCTCCATCCTGGGGCTCGGAGATCCTATCTCTTTGATACATATCAAATCCTCAGCAGGATTTTCAGAGACTCTTACAACACTAGGTCTCTGAACAAGGTAATGCATGCTCCTGTCTTAGAGTGTTTTGTTTTTTTTTAACCACTTTTATTTGTATCTGCAAAGCTGAGGAAAGGAAACTGGTCTGACTATCCTTCGACATACAACTCAAAGGAGAAGGAAGAGGTGCTAGCTTCCTCACAAACCAGCACTCCTGAGTTTATTGCAGAGGGTCAGTCTGGATCCCAAAGGAACAGGGGCAGCTCCCTCTCCAGAAGGGTCTCTTGCTACCCTCCTTTCCTCAGTTCTGCTTTCCTGGTTCCAGCTTCCTCAATACAATAGAGAAACTAGCAATCCCTGACCCTCTTCCTTGCAGCCCCCCCAAAAAAACCCCACACAATGCAACAACAACCACTCTTCAGTTCCAACCACGGTTTTGTCAGCATTGACATTAAACAAAATGATAGATCCCAAGGATCTCTGGAGGGACCTTTGTTCCAGGTTTCAAAGTTGAAAATTATACCCACCCCTAAGATCCAGTGAGGGAAAGCTGGGAGCCCTTTCTACTCACGTCTCATAGCACTTTCCCCAGATGACCCTCCCCCATCCTTGCTGCCTCCTGACAGAAGGATGCATAGGGGAAGGGAAGGGGACTATTAACTTGCCTCTGCTGGGGTTTGGGGCGGGGAATGGCTCCCTGGCCACCTCAGGGACAGTGTTTCTTTTAAATAGCACTTGCAAACCAACCTGAGGCTTCTCTCCCTTCTAATTGCAGACTGTTAGGTTAAGCTCAAAGGAGCTGCAGAAACAAAAAAGATGGGAGGTTAAGGTGAAAACTGTTGTCTAGCCACAGAAACAAAAATGCCATGAATAAAGCTGGCAAACATCTCTCCTCCCCCCAGTCCCTCCTAAAATCCCAAAGAGACCAGATCTGGGTTCTTCTGGGATCTTGCCCGTTTCGAGACTTATTTCTGCAACTAGGAGACACTGGATTTTCTTATAGGTTGAACAGGATTTTTTTTAAAAAATAGATTTTTGAGTTGGTTGGTAAAAATGAGATTTTTACTGATATTAAAATACAATTTTTAAAAATATAATAAAATATGTTTTTTTAATCCATTGCGCTTTCAGTCACACTTGGTTTACCTATTTGTAACTATAACTGGTCAAAATAAATGAAATTGCAATATGATAGAATTTTTTCCTACAATTTTCATTTCAAAATTCCAGATGACTTACAAAATCCATGGCCAGAAGCCTCCATTATAGGACAAGGAGATTTTCTGAAATGCATTTGTTTCTCATTTAGTTGTGTTGACAACATATACAATTTTATGGAATTATTATGTAAAAGAGAAAGCATCTAAAACCTATTTAAACTACATGAAATAAAGTATTTTCCAAGCTATTTTCAGGTTGACATGTCAGGATCTCCTCTGATCTCCAGTACACTTTTAGGTCAAGGTTTCTCTTCAAGAGGTCTTGAACAGTATGAGATGGTTAGGGTGTTAGACTAGAAGAAAGAAGAAGTGGTGTAAGACACTAGTAGTGTGAATCTGAGAAAGTCACTTGATCTTTCTGTATTCCTATCTCCTTGTCAGTAAAATGGGTTGAGAGAGATAAGCATTAGACTTATTGGTCTCTAAGCTTTAAATCTGTAGTTTGGCTTCTGAAATTAGATTTTTTTTAAATTTGTTTTTTTCTGGAAGAATCTTTTATGTTCCCCAAGTGCCTTCTCAGAAAGAACCCGTTTCTGTTGGGGACACTGGATAGGTATAAAGTAACCTTGATACGGTGCTTTCAGATCTGAGCCAACTTCTAACAAGTCTCTCCAGGAGGTGGGCAAGTCCTGCCCTTTTGAGGATTTAAGGCAGAAGCTTGAGGGCAGGGGCCCTCTGGCCTCTGATGGTCTTCTGGCACTGACTTCTCAAGGTCCCTACCTAGTTTTCTGCTTGGTAACAACCAGTTTCTTAGTTAACCCCTTCTCTGGCTTGTGGTTTCATCCCAAAGCCCCTTTCTAAGCAATGGCCCTGAAGTAGCTGCTTGAATAGAATTACCTAGAAGCACTTGGATTTAATTTCGATTGGACAATTTCTCAAGAATAGTATGTCTTCCCCGTTCAGGAAACAGGAGTATGTTTTTCACTAAAAATAAAGAGAGAGAGAGAGGAAAAAGGCACTCCATGACCAATAATATCTCCTTGGTATGTATGCTCAAGTGGCATCTGAGAAAGAATCATTTCTTTGGAAAAAGACAGATTTAAAAAAGAAGATAAAAGCAGAAGATAGTCTTTTCTATATACTCATCTTAATTGGTCTTCCTGTCTCAAGTCTCTCTCCACTCTTCTCCATTCCCTACTCAGCTACCAAAGGGATTTTCTGCAGAGCAGGTGTGACCATGGCACTTCCATGTCTCAATAAACTCCACTGGCTGCCTATTGCCTCTAAAGTCAAAACTAACTCTTTTAAAGTTCTCCCTAACTTGGCCTCTTCCTACATTCCCGGTTCTTTTACACTAGGTAGTATGGTGCATAGAGTACTGGACTCAAGTCTAAGACCTGAGTTCAAATCCTGCCTTAGACACTTAATTAGCTATGTGACTCTGGACAGATCACTTATCTCTATCAGTCTGTTTCCTCAGCTGTAAAATGGGGATGATAATAGCACTCACTTCACAAGATTGTTAAGAGGATCAAATGACACAACATAGGTGAAGTACAATGCAAAGCTTAAGGTGATATATACATGCTTGTCATTAATATTAATATTATCATTGTCATTCTCCTCCATAAACTCTGTGATCCACCCTATTTGCTGTTTCTTTAACACAGAATTTCATCTCTCATTGTCTTGCTTTTGTACTGACTGTCGCTCCGTGCCTAGAATGCACCCTCTGCACCTTTGCCCCTTAGAATGCTTCTGAGGCTCAGCTCAAAAGCTACTTTGTGCTGGAGGCTCGGTCTCTTAGGTTACCTTCTTTGTACTCTGTAAATATCTTGTATTTTCTTGCTTATTATCTACTGGTTTATCTCTGCTTACATTACAAACTACAAGTTCCTTGAGGACCAGAAGAGTTCATTGTCTTTTCTTTGTAAACCCCTGAGCTTAACAACTTATCTGGCACATGGCAAATACCTAGTAAATGCTTGTTGATTGATTATATGACAATTGACATTTTGCAGAAGGTAGAAAAGGCATTAATTATTATACTTCTTTTTTTTACAGATAGCCCATGCCAGAGGTAGGATTGGAACCCAGGGCTAGCTATCTCCAAGGTCAGTTTGCTAATGAAGCCAGTCATAAAATTAAGAAACTGAAGGGACCTGCGAGATAAGTAGGAGGCACTTCCCCCTACCAGACAAAGGTTTTAAATTTATTCACCTCTATTGGGGCCCAACCCAACTCAGAAAAGGCTTTCATTTTTTCGGTGTAAATATTTCCGCCTTCCAAGTCACACAGGAAGAGTTTGTAAACCAAAGTGAGTAAATCAGGTTGGTTGGAGATTTGTAGGAGCGATTTGCTACATTAATCTCGGAAGATCCTCCAGGACCTCAGAAGTCCTTTTCGATTGATTGCCTCAAGGCCTAAGTGTGGCCAGGAGCTTCGAACTCACAATAACACAAACAACTTTATCTTATCAGCTTCAAGCAGATCTTCAGAAACCAGTGACAAAGGAGATAATGGACCACTTCTATGTTCCACTGTCACCAGAGGAAATTTTCGATTCAATGAATATTTATTGAGATTTTAAGACGAGATCTCTGTTCTTCAGAAGTTTAGAGTCTGGTAGGAGAATATTCACAAATACAACACAAAGTTATGCAAGTACATGAAGATGTACAAACAAAACAGAACACCTAAATTTTTATTTATATCTCCTTTTATACCATATTTACATTTTTATTTCTCTTTATCTTATAGATATAATATATAATATACTCACCTGTACTTATGTAATGTAAATATATTAAATATAATAGTTTATATTCTCTCTAGATACGTCTAGTCCTCTGTACACAGTATTATTATTTTTATTTTATTATTTTTTTGCACACAGTATTATTAGGTGGTTATTAGGCAGTCAAACACTTCTTAAGTGATTATCTAAATGTCAGGCACTGTGCTAAGCCCTGGGATACAGGCAAAGGCAAAAACAGTGCCTGCTGTGAAGGAGTCCACCTTGTAATAGGGTTGACAAGGTTTAAATAACTAGATGAGAATATAGAGAGCAATTGGAAGATAATTTCAGAGGGAAGGCATTCACATCTGGGACCAGGAAAAGCCTCTTGTAGAAGGCAGGATTTAGCTGAAATTTGCAGAAAAAAAAACAAAAACAAGGAAACTGAGGAAGCTATGAGGAAGCCAAGCATGCCAGGCACAAGGTACAGGAAACAAGTGTCTTGTGTGACCAGAGAGAAATAAGCCAGTATCTGTCACTGGGGGTCGAAGTGTAAGAAGATTGGAAAGGTAGAGAAGGGCCAACTTAGGAAGAGCTTGAAATGGCATACAGAAAATTACGTTTGATCCTGAAGGTAATAGGGAGCCATTTGAGTTTCTTGAGCTAGGGAGGGTTATGTGGTCAGGTTTTAGAAAATGTAGTTTGACAGCTGAGTGTAGGATGGCTGTATTATTAAATGCTTATTGATTTGTTGATTGATTCTTGGAGGAGAAGGTAGCATTTAGCTGAGCTTTTATGGATCTCTCCAAGGAAGAGAGAGAAAGAAGGGCATTGCAGGTGTAGCTGCTTGCTTCTGCAGCTGCTGCTGTTTGTCCTTCCTTCTGGAAAAGGGCCACAGCATCAGGAAGGTGAAGGCATGACATGCAAGTGAATTGGATTTAAGTGAGGGAGGGCTGTGCAAAGTCGCCAGCCTCAGTTTCTCCTCTAGAGCCATCTAGGTCCAGTGGCAAGTCGTAGATCAGGACAACTGGAGAAGGACCAGGATGCAGTGAGGGACAGTGGTCTTTTCAAGCTGAAGTCTTTAAAAGGTGTCAGTTTGACTGAAGCAAAGCTTATTCAGTGATTAAGGTTTAATCAGGTTTAATTAGAGACAGCCTAGGGCCTAGGCCAGGGGTGGGGAACCTGGGACCTCAAGGCTACATGTGACCCTCTAGGTCCTCAAGTTCGGCTCTTTGAGTGAACCCAAATTTCACAGAACAAATCTTGTTTGGATTCAGTCAAAGGGCCATCCCATGTGACCTCAAGTTCCCAGGTTCCCCAACCCTGGCCCTAAACCCTAGACAAAGGGATAGATAGGAAAAGAGTGTGTGGGGTGGGGTGGGGGGGGGTTGGGGGGAGGTGTTTTCCTAGGTAAGCTTTCCCTCTTTTTTTTTTAATCTCCTTGGGGTATATGCCTAGTAGTGGTGTTTCTGGGTCAAAAGGCATGTACAGTTACTGACTCTTTTAGTATAATTAAATACATGATTCTGGTATCTGTTCCCTCTTTGCCTTCTACTCTTTGACTTTATCCTTTCTAGAGTAAAAGTAAATTTTAAGGGTTTATTTACAATGGGAAATAAAAATTCAGAAATAGTATATTGGGGTCAGGCATTATTTTCACCCTAAACCAAGAGTCTTGCTTTTCTTTCTTCCTTCCTTCCTTCCTTCCTTCCTTCCTTTTTCTTTCTTTCTTTCTTCCTCCCTCCCTCTCCCTCTCTCCCTTCCTCCATCTCTCTCTTTCTTTCTCTCTTTCTCTTTCTTTCTTTCATCTGTTTGCACCATTCATGCTGCTCCCCACCTTTATAACCCTTGGGCTATTTTTCACTTTTCCCATCCAATGACTAAGTCTTATTGATTCTGCTTGTGTAAAATCTCAAGCATCTACCTCCATTTCTCTATTCCCAAAGTCTCAGTTCTTGGACTGGGGCTTTGTGCCCAGGTCGGGTCCAACTACTCCTTCAGTCTTGGACATGGTAGCTAGACCAACATCCTGTCTGCTGCTTCAGTTCCAGAGTGGGATACTTCTGTACCAGGCCCAGTAAGATAACCGTTTAGGGGCTCCTGGTAAGCAGGTGGGGTGGCCACCATGGTGACTGGCAGCTGGACACAAGTGAGATCATACATCCTTGGACAAGACATGAAAGAAGTTGTCGCCTCTTCTACCAGCAGTGGCAACAGAGACGGTGTATAAAGCCAGAGAAATGACAGAGCAGGTGGTATCCTGGGGAAATAGCCCCTACAAGCAGTAAAATGGGAGAGAGAGCAGAAGCCACCAAGAGCCACGTGCTGTGCCAGAGATATAGAACAGATGTTGAGTGTGGCTCAGATCAAGTGTAGTAATTTATACTTCTCCAGCATTTCTCCCTCTGCCTCTCCTCCTTAGGAGAGGTTTTATATCTATCCCTTTTATTGAGAGTTGGCTTTATTGAGCTGTTTTTGTTTTCTGTTTTCCTTCTGCTTTAAAAGCTGTTGTTTTTTTCCCCCTAAAATAAACATGGTTACTACCCATTGCATGGGCAGCTAAGTGGCCCCAGTGGATGATAGAAGGCCAGGTCCTGAGTAAGGAAGACCTGAGTTCATATTCAGTCTCAGACATTTACTAGACATGTGACCCTGGGCAAGTCACTTAACCCTGTTTGCCTCAGTTTCCTCATCTATAAAATGAGCTGGAGAAGGAAATGGCAAACCACTCCAGTGTCTTTGCTAAGAAAACCCCAAATAAGTTTGCAAAGAGTAGACATAACTGAAATGACTAAACAACAAATATTATGTCTCTAATCTTTGTTTCATTACTGAAGTGTAACTGAAAACAGGCAATAGGGAAATTCCTGGGAGAGAGAGAGACAGAAAGAAGAGAGAGAAAGAGACATTTTGCTACAATGATATGAAAATTCTGGCTTGGGACAAAAGTTGAATAAAAGAGAATTATTGATTCACATTTTATAATTTATTGGAGGGGGGTAAGGAATGTGGACCTAGATCTTTCTGGGCTTTGAGTTTTATTAGTACAAGAGGTAAGGCCTTAATCATTTTCTTTCCATTGTCTTCCCCTCCCCTGGGTTTCAAAGAAAAACCATCCCATTTCTGGGGAGGAGCTGAGATCAGTGGAAAAGTGACTGAATGGCTAGAGATAAGTGACTCACTCAAGATGGAGATCAGAAGGAAGGAGTGAATAGCCCTCCCTCCTCACTAACACTACCCCACCACCCTGACATCAATGCTACATTAATATAAGTTGTTTGTTCTTTCTTAATGTTATTCCTATGTGTTACGGTTGTTGTTCAGTCATTTCCAGTTGTGTCCATCTCTTCATGACTTCATTTGGGGTTTTCTTGGTAAGGATACTGGAGTGGCTTGCCATTTCCTTCTCCAGCTCACTTTAGAGATGAGGAATCTAAGGCCAACAGGCTTCAGTGACTTGCCCAAGGTCACACAGCTAGTAAGTGTCTGAGGCTTGATCTGAACTCAGGAAGATGACTCCAGGCCCTGCACTCTATCCAATGAGCCACCTAGTGCCTGTTCAGCTATTAGCCAACTGATATCCACCTTTTTCTAGTTCCTTACTATTTTAAAACATTTTGCTGTCATTATTTTGCACATATGGAGCCTTTCTCTTTGTCTTTGAGCTTCTTGGGTCAAACTGCTGGCATTGGGCTTTCTGGGTAAAAGAGTTTGAACCGTTCAGTGACTTTTCTAGGATAATTACAAATTGTTTTCTGAAAGAATTAGACCAAACAACAAGTCCAGCGGTGGTCATTAGTGCATTTGCTTTTCCATAGCCCGTCCCATATTCTTGTTTTTAAATCTTGAACTTAAACTTTAAACTTTGAACTTTAAAACTTGAACTTAAACACCAAAAAGCATTTCAATATAGAAAGCAGATCATAAAAACAGAATTCCATACGAAGCTGGTTTTTTAAATTGTATACCTTCTACGTATCAGTTTCAAAATTATCCTCCATGTCTGTGCTTTTGAATTTGTTTTTGTCCTTTTGTCCTTTTCTGTACATTTAAAAAATGTTACAATGGTCCATCTTTTTTGAGGGGAGGGGCGTTGATATTGCTAAACTCTCTTCCCCCTCTCCCGTTAACTGAGGGAAAGAAGGGGAAAAAACATTTGTAAAAATTAACATAATGAAGCAAAACAAAGCTGCACAGTGGCCATGTCCAAAAAATTATGTCTCTGTATCTTTTGTCTATCTTCTCTCTGTCAGGATATGGGTAACATGCTTTATCATAGGTCCTCTGAAAACATGGATGGCTATTTCTTTGATCGGAATTCTTAAGTGTTTCCAAGTTGTTTTTCTTTACAATGTTGCTGTCCTTTTAGAAATTGTTCTGGTTCTGTGCACTTCATTCCACATCAGTTCATACTCTCCAAGATTCTCTGAGATCATCTCTTTCATCGTTTCTTATGATACAATTATATTTCATCATGTTCGTATACTACAATTTGTTCAGTGAATCCCCAAATGTCTAAAAGGTAATCATAGCCTGTTCAGGGACAACTAGCACCTCTCGTATGAGGGCTTACCTAGCCCTTTTCAGGGCGCTCATCCACCACTCACCCAACTCCCACCAGTGGCTCCAAGAAACTATAGCAGGCACAGCATCGACACCTTGGTTAAACCACCTTGGCAGATGAGCTAAGCCAGGCTGAGGACAACAGACAGGCATCAAATCTGACAGTGAGTGAGGGTGGGTGTCTGCCCCAAACTTGTCCTCTAGTGGAATGGGCAGATGAGAACAATTTGTTCCAATAACCGTGAAGGATGCTGCAGCAGGCACTGTGGAGACTTTAGAGCTTGGTCAGGTATACAGGACACCGAGGTCATCCACTGCATCCCAGGCTATCAACAATCATCTTGATTTTTGTCCTGCCACGTGCAAGTCAATTACCCTATGACTTCAATGGTCCTCCTTGAAAACTATGGATGAACAATAGCTGGCGATTAAAGATACTCAGATTCTCATTCTTTTCTTCTTCCCTTTTAATTCCTCCTTCAAGAACAGAATTGTGTTTTGCTCGTAACAGTTCCCTCCCCAGGATTATCTTCCATCTTTATTGCTCCTCCCCACCCCTGCTTTTTACTGCATTGAATTTGATGTATATGTAGGTATGTATATTTGAAGGGGAGAGATCTTCAACTCTACTTAGTTCAGATAAGTGAGGTTTATCCCATGTCTATTCCCCCAATCCCTTCCTCCACATTTGCATATTCTTTTACTCACTCCAATTATGGGAAATATACAATCTCTATATTTTTTCTACATTAGTATATTCTCCTTTTACCTTCCCTTCTCTTTTTTTTCCCCTCTTCAAATCTCAGAACAAAACAAATCCACCTCGATAGACCTCTTGTTTTTCTTAACACCCTCAAAACCTTTTGAAAGTTCTGAAAGGACACGTCTCTTCTCCTTCCATTAGACGGTTGGCATTGCATCATCATATTGCCCCTTCCAAATGCTCAAGTTAATGTACCTTTCTAAATTTCTCTGGACTCTTTTTTTCCTGATCATAACAAATGATTCTCTGGACCCTTATGTTTGCATTTTATTGCATTGATCAGAGTTCTTAGTTTTTTTCATAGCTGTTTGTTTTTATACTGTTGTTATTGTGTGGATTGATTTCCATGTTGTGTTCACTGGACTGACGTTGTGTCGTTGTGTCTGTATTTCAAAATTCTTACTCAGCTGTGGCCTTTTGATCAGAAAAGTTTGAAAGTTTTCTATTCCATTAAAGATTCATTTTTTTTTCCCTCTGTAGGATTATATTCAACACTAGAGAGTGAATTATTCTTGTTTGTAAGCCTATATCTTTTGCCTTTTGGAATACTATACTACAGTATCTCTTCTGGTTTTTAATAGAAGATGCCAGGTCTTTTAAGATCTTGTCTGTGGTTCCTTGTTATTGGAGCTGCTTCTTTCTGGATACCTTAGGGATACTTCTCTCTGATATGGCAGCTCTGGATTTTGGCTTTGCTTTTTTGGGTTTCTTTCAGGAGATGATTTTTTAAAATTCAATTTTATTTTCGGATCTCCAGGAGGTAACTGATGAATTCTTCCTATCTCCTCTTTACCCTCTGGATCTAAGAAACTTGGTAGTTTTCATTTATGATTTCCTGAAATTAGTGTCAAGATATTTTTTATCATAGTTTTCAAGGAGTTCTTCGATTTCATTTTAAATCTCTTGCTTTTTTTCTTTTAAACATTTGTATAGTCTTGGTGGAAAATCCATTTTTCCTTTGGTCTTTGAAGATTTTATGGAGTTACAGCTGCATTAATTTTTTATATTGTTTGGTATTTTCTTTGATTTTCTCATCTTTCTAGCTTTAGTTTCTCAATTAGGGCTTTGTGCCAGTGCCAGATTTTGTCACTTGCTATTTTTAAAGGGGGTAGTTGGCCTTATTTGGTCCCCTGTGCTCATGCCTTAACTTTCACTTCCTGGTTCAGCTCCCCTGGATCTTTGAAATTTAGAGCCCCTGATGTTTAAGGCCTTCTCTGCCATTGCAGAACAGAGATGCCCTGGGCCTGGGCTGTGTAGACCTGGCACTGTGGCGCTGAGTTATTCTTGGTTTGTTGTTGTTCCAACGGCTTCTGAGCTCCCACCATGGTGTTCTTGCTGACCTGGAACACAGAGCCTTCCTGGTTGATTACATATGTGACTGGCTTTCTCTGGTAGAGCTGGGATTCTACCCTGCACTGGCAGCTTGGCTGACTTTGTGCAGTTCTGGGGTGAAAGAAATAATTTATGATGGAATCTCATCAGATCACTTGATCATTATGTGGTCTGCTAAGAGCTTCAGGGTTTTCTGGCATAGGTAGGAGGATGTCCCACTTCCTGTTCAGGCAGCCATCTTGGCAGGTAGGCCATTAGACTGGATAGAGTTCCAGGCCTAGATCAAGAAGATCTGAATTCAAATCCAGACTCAGACACTTACTAGCTGTGTGACCCTGGGCAAGTCGCTTAACCTCTCTTTGCCTCAGTCTCCTCTTCTATAAAATGGGGATAATAATAGCACCTGCCTCCTGGGGTTGCTGTAAGAATCCAATGAGACTCATAAGTGTCCAGCACATATTAGACTCTGTATAAATGTCAGCTGCCATGATGATGATGTTTAAGACGGAAGCCTAGGGGCAGCTAGGTGTCACAGTGAGTAGAGCACTGGCCCTGGAGTCAGGAGGACCTGAGTTCAAATCTGGCCTCAGACACTTGACACACTTACTAGCTGTGTGACCTTGGGCAAGTCACTTAACCCCAATTGCCCTGCCTTGCCCCATGCAAAAAAAAAAATATGGAAGCCTGATTGTCAAAATTTCAAGAGTGCAATGGATATTAAGAAGTGTATGAAACAAGCCAAAAAAAAATCATAGAACATACATTAACAAAATAGAAAAAGAGTAAATAAGTGGATATGAATTTTTAAAAATTTAGAAAACCAACAAATAAATGGAATAGAAGTACAAAAGAGAAAAATTTTAAAATCAAGAGAAATAGGCAAATTAGAAAAGACTATAGAGTTGATTTAAAAAAAGAACCAAAAAAAACCCAGAAAACTAAAAGCTAGTTCATGGCAAGCATTGCCAAGACAAAAGCTAAGAAAATTGATAAACAGTGGCTGACCAGCTTAAAATGAGAAGCTATAAAAATAAAAAAAACCCAGCATACCATTTCTCAATCAGACTCTGTTCATTGTAAATGCCTTGAACCCCAAAGGCAGAGCAAAATATAGATTTCTTCAATTAATCAATGCTTTTTATTCATTGGAGATGGGAAATACACAAATGAGAATAGTAAAACTGATACCCAATAAATCCAGGTCTATACTTCTCTTTAAGACAGAAAAAGCTTTTTTCCCCCTTTTAATAGCAATACTAAGGCGAACTCACATTTTCTTCAGGATGTGATTTCATCAACGTTTGATTCCCAACATAAATTGTGTGTGTGTGTGTGTTTCAGTAGTGTCCAATTCTCTGTGACCCCGTTTGTGGCTTCCTTGGCAAAGATATAGGAGCGAGTTGCCACTTCCTTCTCCAGCTCATTTAATTGCTGAGGTACTAAGGCAAACAGAATCAAGTGACTCGCCCAGGGTCACAACTATCTGTGGCCAGATTTGAAATTAGGGAAGAAGAGACTTCCTGACTCCAGGCCCAGCATTCTATTCACTGCACCACCTAACTGTCCCAACATAAATCATAGTCCTTCCTTATCTCAATAGATGTTCTTTCAGGAAATGCTGTGGCTGAAAACCCATATCATCTGGTTGCCAATCTTCTGGTAAGAAGCATCTGCAAATTGAGTTAGGCCAGCTGGTCCTCAGACAATATATAAGCTCATTGTCTGGCATCTCCATACACCAAATTTTCATAGGGCTTGAAAAGCCCTGTGGGTCATCCGGCTTATACCACATCTGTGGTGCTATGTTCAGTTCTATGTGCCACTTTTAGGAAGGAGCACATTCACAGAAGGCAGAGTCCAATGATAGAGCTGGTGGGAGATTTGAAATCTTGCCATTTATTTAATCTGGATAAAAGATAATTTGGGGGAGGATATGATTGCTCTTTCCAAATATTTAAAGGCTTATTTCCCAAAAGGGGGATTTGACTTGTTCTGTTTTGTCCCTAGAGGACAAATGGTTAGAAGCTGGAAAGGGGAAGATCTTTATTTAAAATAAGGAAAATATCCTAACAATTAGAGCTATCCAAAAGTGGAATGAGCTGCCTCAGGAAACAGTGAGTTCCTTGTCATTGTATCTCATCACAGGTAGTCCTAGAGCTGAAAGAGACCTCAGAGACTATCCTGTTCTATCTCTTCACTTTACAGATGGGAGAATAAAGGAGGGAGAAGTTGAATGGCTTGCTCATGGTCATATAGGTAGTAAGCATCAAAAGTAAAATTTGAACTCAGGACCTCTAACTCTAGAGCTCTTTCCATATGTTTTCAGGGAAGTTATTGAGGGGTTTCTTAGCTTGGGTATAGGTAAACTTGTCAGCCTTCGAGATTTCATGAAAAGATACTAAATTGCTTTATTGGAAAGTGCTGGCTTTGCCTTGTACTAGCTGTGTGACCTTGGGCAAGTCAAATTAGCCCCTATGGGTCTCAGTTTCTTCAACTGACAACAACAACAAGGTATTGTTCTTTTTGTATATGGACATTTTATTTGCTGAAAGTGGTAGAAAAAAGAACATTCATGTGAGGAAAAAGCAGCTCTAGGAGAGTTCTGAGAGGCTGAGAGAAAATAGTGCCTCAGATAAGTGTACTTAGACTATTTGAAAGCAGCTCAGCAGCAAGATCAAAGACTGAAGTAAATGCATTGTGGTCCATCAGCTCATTTACATACAATTAGCTAGTCCAGAGTTTTGAGAGCTATAGCTGAGAAATTGTAAATCAAAGTACAATTTGTGAACTATGAGGAAATGTATGTATCGTCTGTTCCATACCTGAGACAACGGTGGATTTAGGTTTTTCAACCTGCCTTAGAGATAGGTCACTATTCATAATGAGATCCTTTTTGTGGTTCTTGATGTCAGAAAATGAGAGCAGAAACCAGAAGAGGCTAGCTAGGTACAGGAGACATAAAATATGATGACAGAAGCTGTTGATGGAAGATGAGATATCAGAAACCACAAGACAGAAAAGAGGAGAGATATAGTTTACTGCCCTTAGGACACGGAGAATGAGTGGTAGTCCATCCTCAGCTCCCCTTCTGGAAAAGTCCTCCTCCTGATCTGCCTGTAAGCTGGGGTGAGTGAGCCTGCCCAGAGAAAAAGAAGGCTGTTTCCAATTCCAAATCTACCCTCCTTTGGTCACCTAGAAATACAGAGCCACGAAAGATAGAGACGTCTTCTTCTTGGCTAAGAGAAGGAAAGAGAAGTTTCCCCTAGATGTAAAAATATATTGTCCCTATAAGGCTCTTTTTATAACGAGTAGTTTAATGATGAAAAGGATAGAAAAAGCATTTTTGTGTAAAGGAAAAGATTTATACAAACTGTCAAATAATTTAAGATACATGAAACATTTTGATATCTAATAGGAGTAGAAAAAGAATTTTGTTGAAATAAAAACTACTAATGTATATATGTGACGAAACGTGGCTTTTAGATGGGATTTGAACAGTTTTAGAGAGAAAATAAATTTTGACATCAATATAGAATCAAATTTTCTTGTGGACAATGTAGAATCAAGCCACAGAATTAGAGTTAAAGAGAGAGAAACATTTCCATGTATGAAGCAGAATAGAAAAAGAGGAATATGTGAAACTGAAAATCTCTATTAGGTGCAGTTAATATAATAATATGATATGATATATGATATGATATGATGTGATGTGATGCGATATGATACATGCTATAATATAACATAATACAATATAATATAATTAATATAGTATAGTATAATGTAATATGAAGTACAACACAACATAACTATAACACAACAGTAACACAACATAACACAACAGTAACACAGTGTAATACAACATAATACAACAAAAGTACAATACAATGTAATGTAATGTAATATAATAGATACAACATAACATAACATAATATATATATATGCTACCTTCAAAGCTTTCATGATTGCAGAAGTTAACCTATTCAAATCTGGAACTCCCCCACCCCCACCCCTCTCCACCCCTCACTGGTGCTTGTCTCAGTTGCCCAGGTCATCTAGTCCCTTGCTGTCCACATTTACTTCTCCCACTTCTCACCAACTACTGTCATGCTATCCTGTGGCCAATTCTGGAACCGTAACCAGATCAACTCTGTCTTGCTTCTGGTAAGAGTATGTCAATTTAGTCCTCAGTGGCTCCATTTAGAACTTACAACTTTCCAAATCAAAGGATTCCTCCCTTGTCTGCACTCCCTTAAATGTGTTGTCTTCCCCTATACAACCTAAGCTCCTTGAGGGCAACGAGTGTCTGATTTTTGTATTCGTATCCTCAGCGCTTGAAACCACGATTAGCACATACTAAGTGCTTAATAAGTATTTTTTTGAAATCGTTCACATACTGGTTCATTTATTGATTCATTGTCATTCACTTGCTAAGGCAGGAGCCATTCTGTTCTTGAAGGCTGCCACTCCAGTTTAATGGACTAAGCCAGGGAGGTTCAGTACTTATAGACTGGTTAGATTTAGCATAGGCTACGAGGTTGGCTCCTTGTGGCTAGAGACAGCGGGCTAATTATGCCCCCTTCTGGGTTTGCTTGATTTAGCTGCCTGCAAGTGTGAAAAATAAGAAGGGAGGGAGATCGGGATGGGAATGGAAGCCATTGTTATGGACTGTAATTCAGAGTCTCCCTTGGGGAGAGTAAAGAAGGGGTAAGGAGGGAGAGCTGAAACTGCTTTCCCAGCCTAGCATTAAAATTGCCCCTGGAGTGCTTAAGATTAGAAACTGATCCCATCATCCTTTGCTCCTAAGAATTTGTCCTTCTCATTCAGTGAAGGGTGACTAAAGGCAAGAAGGCGTTATTCAGTCCTAGGAATGTCTCTGGTGAAAAGGCAAGTAAGCCTCCAGGAGAGGGAAAACAAACCCCAGTTATGGCTAGAGGGCTGGCTTTTCCTTAAGGAGGATCTGGGTCCCAGACTTGCCTGGGACATAGCCTAGTTGTGTGGTCCTATAATCTCTTAGTGCCCCAGGCAAATCTGTGAGCCTAATAAGTTACAGACTGGTTGTTGATCTGAGTCAATGGGAGAGGTTTCTGATCAAACTGATACTTGTCACTAGCCACTAGCTCTGGACAACTCGGGACAAAATTGAAATAGTCCTTGCCTTCAAGGAACTTAGGCTCTAAAGGGAGAGACAATCTATTTGAGAAATGAGGTTTTTATCAGAGAAATTTGCTGTAGATTTTTTCGATATTGCTTCATTGTCTGTGGTACCTTTTAGCAAAATGTAGTTTCCCTGATTATCTCTTTTAATTAGGTCTATTTTTGCTTTGTCTGAGATCATGATTGCTGCCCCTGCCTTTTTTTTTTTTTACTTCAGCTGAAGCTTCTTAGATTCTGCTCCAGTCCTTTATTTTAACTCTGTGTGTGTGTTTCTGTTTCAAGTGTACCTCTTGTACACAACATAGTGTTGGCTTCTGGTTTCTAGTCCATTCTGCTATCTACTTCCATTTTACAAACGAGCTCATCCCTTTCACATTCACTGTTATGATTACTGTGTATTTCCCTCCGTTGTAGTTGTATTTTCTTCTGTTTTTTTGTTCTCTCTTGGCTTTATCTTGTCCCTCTTCAAAAGTCTGTTTTGCTTCTGGCCACTGCCTCCCTTTTATCACCCCTTCCCCCCTTATCTCTTATCCCCTTCCCTTCCTATTTCCCTATTGGGTAAGATAGATTTCTATACCTAGCTAAGTATATTCTTCCTTCTTTGAACCAATTCAGATGAGAGTTAGGTTCAAGCATATCACCTCCCCTCCCCCAAAGTTCTTCCTTGCATGCCTCTTTTGTGTTAGAGGCATTTCCCCACTCTACCTCTCCATAAGGGGGAGACACAAAGAATAGAAGGTGATGTTCTGGGAGAATGAATTGGGAGGTCAAGGAAGGCCCCTGAGCTGAGCTTTGAAGGAATCTAGGAACTATAAAAAGGGGCAACATGAAGAGGGAGTGTGGTTCAGGCTTAGAGAGCAGCCAATGCCAAGGCATGAATGGAAAAGAGAGAGGGACTTCCGTGTGTGAAAACACCAACAATGCATGATGGCTGGATTGGAGTAATAGATGACTGGAAAAGCAGGTTAAAATTCAGCCTGTCAAGGGCTTGAAATGCCAAGCAGAGGAAGTTGTATTTGGCATTAGAGGTGATACAGAGTCACAGGAGCTTATTGACGGGGAGGAATATCACTTTGGCAGCTAGTAGATGATAGATTGGACTCCACTGGGAATTCACACACACGCACGCACGCACGCACGCACTCACGCACACACACGGAAAATCACAGACCTACACCAAAGCATAGCATGGGAAGAGTACTGGAAGTATCAAAAAGCTGCTGATGGATGACTAATCTCTTGGTCCATATGCTGCCAAAATGAAGAAAACCAACAGTAGCAAAGCTGTAACACCAATTAGGCTCTCTTAATTCTAACACCCCTTAAAACCCATTTGGTGTTTATTGCACTGATATATATTTGGTGTCACTTGGATTGATTCAATTTCTGTGTCTAGGAGAAAAAAGCTGGCACTTGCTTCGTGGGAGAGATTGCCAACCCCGGAAAATTCGAGTGAGTATTCATAGTAGATTGGGCTAATGGACCCTAGTGAGTGTGATAATCTTAGAGAATGACCCTCCCCTGTATGGGTGGGTTTGGTGACTAAACTCCAACTTAACCTGGGCTTTGGGGCCCCCCAGCGGGAAAAACCATAAGCACTTGCCTCCAAAGCTTATTGAGATTGACTAAGACTGTTCACAGAGCAAATTCTGTCCAAATGTTAAGTAACTGGTAAGAAAATTTTCAAACTTTGGTAATGAAAAAGCAGTTTTGAATATCAGAAAAATACTCTAGGAATGGATATCTTCATATCTTTATTTCCTTATTTGTTTAATCCGTTTCTGAGAGAAGAGAAACTGCTCATGAACCAGAAGGCAGTCTGAGCAGAAAGTACACTGGATTTGGAGACAGAGGACCAGGGTTTTAATTTCAACACTTTACCTGTGTGACCTTTTAAAATTTATTTTATTTTTAATTTATGGAATAAAATAGAGATTTTCATAACACAGTACAATAAAAAAGATGATTGTACATAAAACTGCAAATCTGCCAGGCACAACTTGTGATTTCTTTCAAATGTACATCAAAATTATCATGTAAATTAAATTTTCCTTTGTTTCTTCCCTTCCACTGCCCTAGAAATGGCTGCCATTAGACACAAATAATATTTATGTAAAATTATTCTATACATACTTCTATTCGTCAGTTCTTTCTCTGGATGCAGATAATATCTTTCTTCATATGTCCTTTAAAGTTAACTTGGGTACTTAGGTAAGTCCCTCTTAGTCTAAATTTCCCCATCTGTCAAAATGATGGGTTGAATTAATGATTCTTAATGTCTCCAGCTCCAAGTCCCATTATTCAGATTAATTCCCATGGTTTGGGGATAGATTAAAAAAAAAAAACAGAGAAGAGCTTCAGAACTCATCAGTAGTTTTGCCTTGGTAAATGGACACAAATCTGTATCTGCCAGGGTGCATTTAAAAGTCCTAAACCTTTCCTGCCAAGAACAAACTGCAAATGAAATACCTCGATAAGAACATTAGAATGGTAGCTGTAATGCTGCAGTTGTTTAGGGAGGGGAAGAGTAGATTCTGTCAACCTGTATTTATTTAAGCAATTTCTACATTGAGACTGATCTACCCATTTTTAAAGTCCCCTCCACACATGAGGACCTGTTACTGGGCATGGAAGGAAGATGTGAAGTAGTAGATCTTACTTTATTGGAGGAAGAAAAAGAACATGGGATTAATTCCATTTATTCTAGTTTGCAGGTCCCCACATTTTTCATTCTCTGTTAAATCCTTTTTCACTCTTGCTGGAAAGAAGCCTAGCATAGTACCTAAGAGCACTAAGCTAGTTGTTAGCGACAGTAAGGACTGTTTGAATCCTTAACTCGCTGAGAGACCCGAATATATGGCTTGACCTTTTTGGGTGATGTTCGATTATATCACCTGTGAAATCTGAACAAAAATATAATCTCTGCCTGCCTCGGAGACAAAGCATGAGATTACATTGAGCAGTCTGAGAAATAGGCAGTTAGCTAGGAAATACAGCTTTGCTATCTCAATCAATCAACAAGCCTTTATTAAGTTCCCTACTATGTGCTAAACATTGTACTAAGTGCTAAGAATTTAAAAAAAAACAGCTAAACAAACCAGTCCCTGCTATCACTCATAGAGCTTATATTCTATTAGAGAGATAATGAAACCTTTATTGAAAATATGATATATGTTATGCACTAAGTCTGGTCTGTCAGAAACAGCTTTTATTTCTTTTATGTTGATGGATGAAGAGAGATCAGTGGTAAATGTACCTTTGACTGAAATAAACATGTTTTTATATCAGTGCAGGGAGGCCCCAGGTGTGAACATGTGAAATATTATGCTAGTGTGTGAGGGTGGCAGTGACTTGACAATTCACTTGCCTGGGCCGTAAGTTTGCTTTGGTGTTCCAAGAAAGGGTTTGGGGAGTTAAGCTCTCCTTAGTATTTTCAGACAACGATTTCTCATTTCAGGCAAACTCAATTTCAGAGATTTAACACTGAAGAACTTTGAGGTTAATACCTAGAAAATATGAACACCAGAACTGCTTTGTAGTTATGGGACAAATGTATTTTTAGCTGATTATAGCTTAGTGAGAGGTGAGAATTTGGTTACTTAGCCATAAAATAAAGTGAGGACTGTTTCAGAGAGGAAGGACCCAGCTGATTAGGGTAGAGCAGCAGGAGAGATTTTTAGAGCTGTGTCAAGGAGAGACCAGACTCTCTCACTGCACTGTCATTTGTCACCAGGCAGATTTATTGGCCAAAGAAAGGCTGAAGTTCTTTGTGTAGTCACCTGCTGCTGAGGAGTGGAGAGGATATACTTTGCTCTGTACTGCCACCTGCTGTTTCTGAGAAGAGAAGACAAGCTATTTCTAGGCATTGTCACCTGCTGCTGAGAGATGGAAGAGAAGAATCTTGCGGAAGGAGCGGATTTGGAAGGGCTTTTGCCATATTATTATACATTTCACTGCCTTTCTCTAAAAGAGCATGATATTATTTAGCTGAAGGCATCAACTAAGCTGGAGGCTGGGAGTGATGGATACTACAGTTGCCATCAAAGAGCAAACTCAACTAAGAGAAATAGGGATAAAGGTCTTTCAATTTGTGAAAAATATTACATTTTATTTTCATTAACAGATAACTGAAATTGAATATTTCTTTCAATTACGAAAATGTCAATCCCTGGATTAGAAGTGGAATGGCAGAGAAGCAGCCCCAGAGATTGACTCATCCAGTTGAAATGCCATGCCCAGCTGAAGGTGCTAGTCCAGCACCTAATGTGGATCAGCTCCACAATGGAATCACTTGTTATTTAGTCCCGTTGAGGAACTTTATTTGGATGGTTTCTGAGACAGAAAGAGGTCATTAAAGGAGCAAAAGAGACACTGTTCAATTAAAACTATTGTTTGTTTTTCATCCTGGAAAAGGGAAATCATTGTGTGTTTGTTTTAAAAAACACACGCAATGTGATGGTCACTGTGAGGTTATGAATCATTAAATAGGTATATTTGTTGGTTGCCACAGTGGGGCTGTTTTGTGTCCTAGTAGACTATAATCTCTTTGAAGACAGGCACTATGACTTCTGTTTCACTCTTGGACCCCACTTTTGGATCCTCGATGTCTGATAAATAGTGCCCCGGACATGCTTTAACACAGTAAGGCTATGTACTTTAGCCAGGAGAGGCTCAAGCACAGGCCCTGTTACTCCTTAGAACTATGGAGTACAATCTGAGTATGAGTGGGCAATGTGACCCAGGGCTAGTTGATTAAACTCCCAATGTCCTCAGGCAATGCTCTCTAAACTCATCTCACATTCCCAAAAAGTGGCCAGATTTACCTCCAGTTCCTATCTCCAGAACATTTCTCACAACTGTTCCTTTCTCACTGTAGGTGAGCCACCACCCTTTGATCAGGCATTCATGACTTCTCACCGGTACTATTGCAATCAACAGAACTTGGCACATAGTAGGTGCTTAATTGCAACCAACAGAACTTGGCACATAGTAGTTGTTTAATAAATGCTTATCAATTGTTCTCCCTACCTCTAGTCTCCTTTCCAACCTATTCTCCAGATAGCTGTTGAGGGGATTTTTCTTAATGAAGATCTGACCTTGTCACTACCCTACTCGATGAACTCTAATAACTTCCTATAGCCCCAAGGACAAAGTAAAGTATTTTAAAGCCTTTCACAACCAGGTCTTTTTCTCAGTCTTCATCCTCCATGACCTCCCAGAAACCTCTGACACCGGTGATCTCCCTCTTTTTCTTGATACTCTCTTCTAAGTTCTTATGCCACAGCTCTCTCCTGGCTCTCGTACCACCGGTTTCATCTCACTGCTCCTTTTTGGTCTGTTTTGCTGGATCTTCTTCCAGGTGATAAACATTAATCCTAGGGGTCCCCAAAGGTCCCGTCCTGGGCCTTCTTCCCTTCTTCCTTTATACTATTTTGCTTTAATCTCATCAGCTTCCATAGATTCAATGGCCATCTTCATGTAAATAATTCTCAGATCTATTTATCTAGTCCTAACCTCAGTCTTGATCCTCACTTGGTTTTCCATTTTGATTCTACCTTTGCAACATCTCCCATATCCTTTGCAGCCCCTTCTTTCCTCTGACACCACCAACCACCTTGATGTGTCCTCTCATGGGCAATTGGTGATAGTCTTTTGGTTGGTCTCCCCACCTCTCCCTGTTCTCCACTCAGCTATTAAAGTGATATCCTCAAGCACAGGATTGACCGAGTCACCCTGTTGCAACAATTTGGCTAGCAGCTGTGGTGGGGGTGAAAAACTAACACAAGCCCAACAACAAGAATGCTGCCAGCACAGGTTCTTTTGATCTGTTTTACCAAGGAAAACAACGTTAAGGGATTGACAAGCTTATTTCAATCCAACATATAAATATCATTCACTTAGTTCAGGGTTTTTGAAAAAGCCAGCACCCTGAAATTCAGAGCAAATACAAACAAATTACAAACATACATTATAAACAGACCAAATATGATTCATAGTTACCAAGAAACCATCAAGATCTGGGTTGATGAGCTGGGGGGCTCTTATTGGGGCCCAGCGTCCCACCCCAACACTCCTTCAGGGGTGAGAGCCTGAGGGAGAATGTCAACCTCTGGGTTTATATATTTTGTTCTGGGTCAAAGGTGAGTCACAAATGCGACTTACCCATGTGACCTAAAAGTCACAAAAATGAAACTTAAACCCATGTGGTCTAAAAGCCTTTGATGTCACAAACATGTCACTCAAACCCATGTAAACTGGGTTTTCCCTTGAGGCAAGGAGGTCATCAAAGACTCCTAATTTAATCAAGGAAACAAAGGCCCAACTCTTTAAGGACACTTTATTAAGGGCTAAAAGCCTTCCTTAATTACCAATACACACTCTCTCAACACCCATTCAATAAATTCCATTGGCTTCCTCTTACTTCCAGAAGCAAATTAAAATACTGTTTGGCTTTCAAAGCCCTTCATAATCTGGTTCCTTTCTATCTTTCCAGGCATCTTACACTTCCACCTATCCTATAATCCAGTGACACCTCCTTCTCAGGTCTGGACTGTTCTTCCCCTCATCTCCACGTCTTGGCTTCCTACAAGCCTCAACTCGAAATTCCACTTATGTAGGAAGCCTCTCCCAGCCCCCTTAATGCTAATGATTATCTCCAATTTATCTTAAGTCTCCCAGTATTGTTTTCATTAGTGTTTAATGTGTGAATTATTCTGCTTATATTACTCTATTGAATATAATTCTGAGTTTTTTTTTAAAAAAGGACATTTAATGAACTCAGTTATTTGTGACAAAAAGACCAGAACTCAATGGAAAATTTGATATACAAGATCTAGAAAAAATATAAGTAAATCATTAAAGACCAGTTATAAGAGACTCAATACTATTTACTTTTTATATGTGAAAATGTTATCAGTAGTCTTGGGACTGTCATCATTACTTGGGTAGTTTGAAAGAGAAGTTGGGACTGAGCTGAGTATGAGGGGGTGATTCTTCCAAAGTTTGTCTGAATTCTTATTTGTATCATTTCTTATGGCTAAAAAACTTATCACCCTTCAGCCAACATCTCTGAAAACAGCCAGGCTAGTTCTTGGACAACGGATTCTAGGCCTAAGTCCTCAGACAGCTGACATTGGACTCCTACTCACCTTTCCCCAAGCTTGTTAGGACTTCCTAAAGCTGGGACTTTGCTGGCACAAGTCTCTTCCCATGTCATGATGACAGACTGGAGGGCCCTAGTGGGCAAGGAGGCCTTGCCCAGAGCAGGCACTTAAAGAGTTAACTGTTGAATTGAAACAAATGAAGTCAACAAGCTTTTCTGTTAGAAGTTAGTGGAGGATTTGGTAATTAACCAATGAATGAAGGCTTAATTGAATTACTTGTTCCATCTCACCTTTGTGTGGAGTTAAGAGTTTGCCAAGGTATAATTTGAAGGGCAAGATTCAGTCCAAGTCCTGTGTGCTTCACCTCTGCCACTACCTTAGAAGGTCAGATAGTGCACTGTACGAACAACTTAACAGCTACTATCTTTGATTATGGAAGATCTATATTCTTGGTAAACTAGCCCTTCCCTGTCCTTTCCTAAATGTCCCATTAAATCTGACTGAAATATCAAATTGACTCATTTTCTAAACATAAATATTTCTAATAAAGACAAAAATTTTGCTGAATATTCTGTACTTTAGAGAGGTCTGATCTTACTGTTGTCATCATAACTTCCCAAATCTCTTTGTATAGGGAAGGAGGCTTAAGGCAGGTAGGTGGATAGCAGTCAGTGGATAGCTCCTGGGCTGGGAATCATCAGACTCCTCTTCCTGAGTTAAAATCTGGTATCAGACACTAGCTGTGTGACCCTGGGCAAGTCACTTAATCCTATTTGCCTCAGTTTCCTCATCTGTAAAATCAGCTGGAGAAGGAAACAGCAAAACACTCCAGTGTTTTTGTCAAGAAAACCCCAAATGGGGTCATGAAGAGTTGGACTAAACAATCATCTAAAAAAAAATTGTGTTCATTAGTCCTTCTTTAGAGCAGTGTAGTAGTACGGGTGGGTAGAGTTGGCACCAGTTGAAAATGGGTTAGATTGCTGACACTAGCTGTGTGACCCTGGGTAAGTCATTTGCCCTTTAAGTTTTAGTTTCTTCATCAGTGAGAGATAATAGCACCTATCTAGCAGGGTGGTTGTGAGAGAATTGTATATAAAGTGCTATAAGGATGCTAGCTATTATTAGTCTTGTAGCAAAACTTTAGGCTTATGCCAAACACAAGTGATCTTAGTGCAAAATAAATTTACAAAATTGGGAAGACCATTTTAGAAAGATTAAAGGTATAGCGACTATTTTTCAAACTTCATTTTAATATGCAGCTCGAATGTAGGATTGGCAAAACTTGTATACAACTCTTCTATTCATTAATACAAGTTCACAAAACACTTCTAGCAAATACTCAGGCAAATGTGTCTTAAAGAATTTTCCCAATTCTTCAATGTTAGGAAGAGTTTATTTCACAGACTGGGAAAAAGTGCTGAGAATTTCCTGAAGGCTCTCTTGCCTATTTCATATTTGAGAGAATACAATTGTGTCTTTGTTATACAGGAGAAAATGAAATCTAAATTGGAATTTAAAGATTCTGTTTGTTCTTTCTTCTTTGAAGAGGTGGGGAACCATGGGTATGAATTGTTGCATATACTGCCAGCCACAGTTGATGTGTTTGGTCAGTTTTGCCATAAAGACATTTTTCTTTTTAAAATGTTGGTTTTTGGGGCGGCTAGGTGGCGCAGCGAGTAGAGCACCGGCCCTGGAGTCAGGAGGACCTGTGTTCAAATCCGGCCTCAGGCACTTGACATATTTACTAGTTGTGTGACCATGAGCAAGTCACTTAAC
This sequence comes from Phalanger gymnotis, assembly GCA_028646595.1. Taxonomy (NCBI): domain Eukaryota; kingdom Metazoa; phylum Chordata; class Mammalia; order Diprotodontia; family Phalangeridae; genus Phalanger; species Phalanger gymnotis. The sequence goes on from CM053622.1 coordinate 241,335,984, forward strand.
CCCAATTGCCCTGCCTTACCCCCTCCAAAAAAGCAACCCCCCAAAATAATATCTTGATTCAGAAATAAAGGTAATATAAAAACAGAAAACATATTAAGATTTTTTAAAAAGGTAGTAGTGCTTGAATTTTATTCTTGGCTCATTATTTTAAAAAATATTAAATGTCCTACTTGTCTTAAGAAGATAACCTCAGCTCACTATATAATACAATCTCAAATTAGAAATGAAATGGCAGTGAAATGACTAAGGTCACACAAGCATTGAAGGTGGAGACCAGGATTTTTCATACTTTCTTACTTGGTTCTCAGGACAGTTATGAGACATTCTCATAATGGGGTTAGCAGAGCATAATTGAAAGTTGGTATTATAACAAATTATATGATATGACTGTTCAAGATAGAGAGGAAATTAAGAGATGATGGTCACAGGGCTAGTTAGTGATGAAGTAAATGGGACAAGAAACTGGGCAGGACTTTTAATCCCATATTCTTTCATCTAATTATTTCTATATGCATATGCATCTTACCTGACCCTTCTTTCTTAAAGGCCAATGAAATGGTTAAATGCTATTTAACAAGGATCACTTTCAAATATAGAACTTGGGGTACAAAGAAACTGGATTTTCCTATCAATGCTGACAACTAATTCTTTAGGATCCATCAATCGATCATTTAAAATGCCACATATGACTACAAATTCTTCCTATTGGTATTCTTGTAATACCTAAAGATTCTAAGTAATTCTCTGTGGTGGACATCGGTGTACTGTAGTAGAAAGGGCAAGAAGTCAGTGCCCTTGGTTCTAGTTCCAGGCTGTGCCACTGTTAGCATTTAACTCTTCTGGGCCTCAATTTTGTGGCAAGTGCCTTACAGACTGGTTATATCATACAGATGAACTAACGGATGGGAAAGTGCTTTGAAAAGTAAAAGGCACTAGACTAATGGAAGATAACAGTAACTTAGATTGACAGGTTTGCAAATCGCTTAACATGCCTTACCACATTTCATCCTCATAATGTCCCTATGAGGTAAAGTACTATGGTATTATCATCTCCACTGTATCGAAGCAGAAACTAGAGCTCAGAAAGGTTTAGTGATGTGCCCATATTCACAAAGCCAGTAGGCAGAAGAGCCAGGATTGGAAACTAGTTTTCTTCTGACTCCATGCCCATAGTTTTTTCCATTATAACATGGTGAATAGCATTTTTATTTATTGATTTAACTTCAAGTATATTGAAATAAATGAATATAAACACATTGCAATCTCTAAAGCCATGTAAAACCCGAAGGCATTAAAATTTATTAAATGATGCAATAACAACAGTCTTTATTTACAATAGCATTATTTAACATCAAATAAGCAAATAGCATCAGCAAAGCAATATTAACTTGCATAAATGTATTTAAAATGTCTCTGAATATATCTACCTTTGCATAAACTGCTCACACTAGAAATACAAACATCAATGCAGGTGAACAAGGTGATGTTCAGAGTCAACTCCGTTTTGAAAGTAAATCACAACCCAAACATTGTAAGCTTTCTCCTGAAGAACCATAGTTAATATATTGCTTAATTTTACCCTTGTATAATCTTTTCATATACACACATTTCAGATGCAACTTCATGAGGAACTGTACAAATAAAACCCACAAATGACAAAGAAAAAAAAAGGACAGTTAAATGTTTGAAGAAATGTGTCATCATCACTGTTTCACAACATAAAGGAAAGTGATGATGCACTTATTCCAAAATTGTACACAATTCACTATACAAATATAATACATCAGACAGCTATGTAGGAATATACAAGACTTAAAAACAGATCTAAGGCATTATGCTAGATTTTAGCATTTTGAGGTTCTTGCACATAGCTTTTACCTGTAGTATGAAACTTAAAAGGTTTTGTTTTAGTCTATAAAGAAACACCAGGGAGAAAATTCTAATTCAAAGCAAAGCCACTACAGTAATTTTCTTCTGTGCACAGAATGCTTTTGCTCTTAGGCAGCACACTACCATACAAATACTAGAAAACTTTAAATTCACACCAACAATTAATTAATGGCTTAAGTTGCATTTCAAAACTGATTGTGTATCTTTGGGTTCTGCAAGTGGAACTAACTGTGCCACCCATTTCATGTGTTAAGCCCAGACGAACTCCATTTTTAAACACAGATTAAAAATTGCATTACATAAACTGCAAAAACATTGCTTTCATTTAATACAGGCCAAAAAAGATAGCAGAAGACGGGGTGGGGGCAATATTTTCAACTTTAAGTGCAAACAAATTAATTCATTGTAATAAAACAGCTCACTTCACTTTTTAAACTCACCACGTTACATGAACACTTAAATGGGTCAAACAACCAAGTTTATGTATGTATACTTTTCACATTATGTGTCCTTCACATTTAGTAATATAGTAGAACACTGATTATTTGTTTTATTAAACAAAAACCAAGTACTCTGTCAAACAAATTTACTGTGTATAGAATGAGAAATACTGATGATGAAGGGAATTGATTTGGCTTTGATTTTCCTGTTTGAGTATGATCAATATGATCAGATGATTCCTTCACTCAATTTTTTCCTCCTTAATTCCATGTAAAGCAAAGCTCCATTACTTGATCTGAGCCATAAGATTACATACAATCTTGTTACCTTCCAAAGAGCAATGGTTAGGAAACAGTCTAATTTACAAACAAAACCGGCCTGCAGGTTTATCAGGATTGGAACCAATATAACAATGAGATCGGCAATCCAATAATTAGCAAAAAGAGAGCCTCTCATGGACGGCATCAACTGAAAAAGGAACTGTATGCCCCACCCCCACCCCTCCCAAAGAAAAAAGATCAAAACCCCATCTCCTCTTGGGTCATGTGGAACAAAAATTCTTTTCATTCTATAAATAAAGTTTTAAACTGGTCACATTAATGAAGATGTTCTACAAATCTCAGTATATCAATGAGGCCATGGAGTTCAGGGCCAACTGCTGCTTACTCTCCTACCTCAGCCAGACAATCCAATGGCTTGACTAAGCTCAGCCTTTCAAATGGGACATATGAAGTAGTGACCTCTCCAAGGTACTGATCCCTAGCCACCTCCCTGTATCATTAATGTCTCCCTCAATCAGAAACAAATGTATTGAAATGCAGAATTCCAGAATTATTTCTTCAGTGTGGACCAACACTTTGGGACTGTCTTTATCATCTCTTTGGGCTTATATCTCGCTATATACTTTCCCTATTTTCACATTACATAGAGAGATATAAATATAATAGGGGTAATTTTCACCCGGCCAGATAAACAATCAAATTGCAAGGAAAAACTCCTTTGTTCCTAAAAGGCCTGGCTAATCAGATATAAAATGCACTGCATTTTAGACATCAAAAAAAGACATTATTCTGAAGGTGAAATAAGAAAGTATTTGTGTCAGGGATTGGGGAAGAAATAGCTCCCCCAAAGCCTCCAGTTTCTTGGTATTCAGTCCTCAGAAACTGAAGCCAGTTAGTAAAAGGTTACTCATGCACCACAGTGGGCAAGAAAAACCACCATAAAAGTGGTTGGCTTTAGTAACATAGTTTCTCTAAGATTTATTAAGAAAGAATTATAAACATATAAAAATCAAGAATTGGTTCCTACAGTGGCTGCATATCATATAGATTAGATAAATGATTTATGAGCAGAATCACAAGGTTTAGAAAATAAAAAGTCTTAAGCCTACAAATTAGGTCTATTCAAGGCATTGGGATCCTTTACAAAACACCTTTAGGAGACACATTGCTATGAAGATCTCTAATTTAATACTGAAGTACCTCATTTTGAATCAATTCCACAACATGTATACCTCACAAAAAAATCATACAATTAAAACGCTTAAGTTCTCAACTTAAATTATTGCTTGTTTACATATAAACTGGATTTCATGTACCTTACAAAACTTCAGCTTAATCAGCGAGGCTAAGAAACAAAATAAAAACACATGACGATGACGGCTAAATTTGTAGTGATCTCTGCCATAAATTCTAAACACACTGTTTTTTACCTTCCCTGTCTCCCCTGCCACCCCCCACCTCCCACCCTACACCTCCCCCAATACTGTAGGCCAGGGGAGTTTGAGAACAGGAATGAATATACTTCATAGAGGTGCCTGTCCTGGTTTTCTGAAATTCAGGATTCGGCAATGGGCAGGCATGTGATAGGCTGCTGGCACCTAATCAAACACCTAATGACATTGGGCTGACCTGGTTTCTTCCCTACAGTGGGATTGGGGGTAGGGCCTTCTGGGGTAAAGATCTCAAAGCCAGAGTAATGCATATTAATTAATGCAAGTGGATTTAAAAGATCTCGAAACCAAGTCTACAGATAATTGGATGGGGTCAGGTGGGGAGTAGAAGAGAAAAACAAAGACATTTCTTCTGGCTTCATGATTTCTGTGAGATGGCTGGTTTTCTATTTTAGAAAAAAAAAGGAAAGTACTTCTAAATATGAAGAGCCTGGCCATAGGCCCTTTGCTGCCTGTTGGGTGAATGGAAACCCACTCCAGAAGGAGCCTTAGCGCTTTCAAAAAGGTCCAGCTATCTACTTAGACCTTTCGTAAATTGATCAACTTAACAGGCATCTCTGTGCATACAGTGCCATCCCCAGTGACTGCCCTGCTTCTTTCCCAAATTGCAGACTTTAGCTTAAAACGCGGTTTTCCAAATGAAACCACAATTCTTTGCACCAGACTGATTAGCCAGGGAAAATCAAGTGAGAAACCAGTGTCTAGAACCGAACAGGAACAGAACAAGAGCATGGTTGTTTTCCTTAAATACATACATTTAAATACATTCAATCTGACATGGTTATGAAAATTGCCTGTCAACATTTACTTCGCAGGAGAGATCTAAGTTGCACTAAGGTGAATGCAGTGAACAGACTGAGCAATGTCTGTACGCGAGCTTCAGACTGTCAAAGAAGAGGCTGCTCCTCCTGCAACAGCCGTTTTGACTCCACTTTGGGAATCAGCTGAGTCCTGTCTGTAGTTATGATGAAGCTGATCTTGCTCCAGCAAAACTGGCTTGCAGGTCAGCTGGGTCAAAACAAAGACAGCCAGCTCTTCAAACTGGTAAGAGCCCAGGTTGCTGAAGAAAGAAAGAGCCACCAGCAGCCTTTAGGGTCAGCAATATTTCTGTAAGAAGAGAAAGAAAGACTCATGAAATATCAGTGACTGTTTTGTATCCGATGGCATCAAGTTCAGGAGAAAAGATATTCAAACATGAGGCTATTTCCCCAAATACAAATTATCACCGTGGCAGAAAATTAGGATGAGATGTAAAATGGAAGACTAAGTTTTTCCTGCTTTATTTCCCCATAAACATAGAAGCAATATATAAATATGAAACAGTTCAAGGGTTATTGCAAAAGATAAAGAACAGAAAAATGGCTGATAGGGTTGGTTTAAGTCTACCAACCGAGAGGCTTGTTTCTGGTGGTTGTTAGGAAAAATCCTATCTTGAAATTGTTTCCCCAGTAATTATTTTTAGACTTAGCAGTTTTGAGCCAACATGGTATAGTCAGGAAAGAACTCAGACGCAGAGAGAAACACAATCTGGGTTCAAAATCTGCCTCTGTCTGAGCATGCCACATAAGATTATTGAGGTAGTTTCCTCATCTAAAAAATGAGATCATTCCTATAGTAACTATCTTAAAAGGTTGTTGTGAGGACCAGACGAGGCAACGTGGCAACGTGCATAAGACATTTTGTAAACAATGAAGCCCTATGCACATGCAGCTATGCTTACTCTCCGCCAGGCAAGGTGCCAAGGGCTTTCACAAACACAACCTTATCTGATCCTCCCTAAGGATACAAATAAGAAAAAAAACAGTTCCTGCCCTCAAGGAGTTTACAATCAAATGGAGGAAGAAAATGGGAGCAATCTTCTGGAGAGGATGGGAAGGGATCAAGGCTGATAGAGAGAGGTTGGCTTTGGCAAGGAGATCTTGATCTGAAGTCAGAGTTAAGGAGGAGAGAGTAGAGGATGATGAGAGGAGAAGGGGAACTCTTGGTGAATGGCCACAATTTTTGCAGAGAAATAGAAGTGAGTGAGAAGTAGGGGCAGCTAGGTGGCACAGTAGATAGAATATTGGGCCTAGAGTCAAGAAGATTCATCTTGAATTAAAATCCTACCTCAGACACTTAATAGCAATGTGACCCTGAGCAAGTCACTTAACCCTGTTTGCCTCAGTTTCCTCATCTGTAAAGTGAGCTGGAGAAGGAAAAGGCAAACCAGTCCAGTGTCTTTGCCAAGAAAACCCCAAAAGGAGTGATGAAGAGTCAGACATGACTGAAAACAACTGAATAACAAGAAATTGGTTTCTCAGCTGAGAGGTTAGGGTCATGGGGTACTGTGGGAAGTTTGAGAAAAGAGGGTTTGAATAAGCTGCTATGGAGAAATGAGATGGTTAATCAATTAGTGAGGAGTAGAATGACTGCTTTGCAGGAAGGCCTGTTATGTAACAAATTTGTGGACGTAGTCACGAATTACAATGGTGAAAATAGGTTCTAGAGTAATCCCAACTATATTGCAACTTTCTTATAAGCACTCAGAGAGACATCCATCTGAAATCTCTCACCAGATGAAGTCACAGACCCATCAAAGTATGAAATGGCACTTTACAAACTTTTCTGTGAAGTTGGAAATTTGCTACTTTAATGGTCTAAGAATCTATTAGTTTGGGCTAACTATAACATTTAACTGTAATATAACACTTACTGCCAACAATACTATTATTTTACAAGTGTATTTCTCTGATTGAAATGTGAAGAAAAAAGCCTCTATTCTGTATTCTCCATTTTGAAAAAATAATTCCACTGTAAAATATTTATATTCTATCAACTTTATGGCTAATAGCTATACGGAGGCAGCACAGGAGAATGGACATAGAGATGGTTTTGGAGTGGGTTCAGTGTCGCCTCGGTCACATAAGGTTGTGTTATACCTGGTAAATCACTAAACCTCTCATTGCCCCCATCAACCATAAATTACTGGGGACCTGACTGATAAAGGGAGTTTCCTCACCAGGGGTGCCATACAACAGTAAAATCAGAGGTCTGGACCTGACCCATTCCCCAACACGTTACTGCAGGTACAAAACTTACTGCTGTATTCCCTAAACATGGAGAGAAAGTAATCAAGCCACTAGCCATGGCTAAGGAAACCGCAATTAGCACACCATTTTATTATAAACCAACACTGATAATAATGCACATTTGAATCTTTGGATATTGATTCCATAATGCTAGGGTGATTGATACAAATGTAGCTTCTTTATGCAATGTAAGTGAAAATGAATAATTGTGTGTACAATTCATTTTGGTAAACAGAATTTATATTTTAAACATAAAAAAGAAGTGTCATTTAAAGCAACGTATTGAAATCATTTTTAAATCACAGAATCCTTTTGCAAAAGTAAATAGTAACTTTCTTATTGCTGTAAATCTACACACACATGTATTGATGTGGTCTGATCTTATCAATGATCGCACTGTTCAGCGATTAACAGACATGTTTCAGTAATATCTAGAATAATTTAACAGTACAAGAATGCCAACATTCATACCAGCAACATATCATGCTTCGAAGAAGATGAAGGTTACTGGATAAAATTCTTGCTGCCAACACTGTAATGTAAGGACACCAGCAGAAGGATAAGTACAAAGGCGCTTAGGAGGGTTTGTTTGTATGTTATGGGGGTGAGGGGAGGGATGTCAATGTGAGACTGTCAGAGCCATAACAATCAACATAAAATCAAGTACAGATGATGAAAGGAACAGTCAAGAAGGAGATGAGAAAGAAAAGCAGAAGAGACTGATATAGACCAGACCTAGGTAAAACTAGGTGTTAGCACTTAGCAGAGTCTAACTAAATTAGTTTTAACAGGAGTTCATATGCAAAAGTGAGGTGCTTTAAATTAGAATACATTCACTAAGATCATAGGTTTAGAGCTGAAAGGAATTCCAGAGGCTATTCCTTTCATTTACAGATGAGGAAACAGTGGCTCTGAAAGGCAGGTGTCACAGGCAGGGTTTGAACCTGTGTCTATTTGACACCAGATGCAGCACTTTAACCACAGCATACTAACTCTCACTATTCAATAGAAGTTGCTGCTTGTTATGTGAACATAAGAACTTAATTTTTTTTAAAGAAGTACATAATAAGGTATTTATGTGGGCCCTAGGCTGACTGAAATAAACCTAAGAGGAAAGACTGAACAGATACTAGAAAAATGTAAGCATTACAGGGTGCTTCAGTGTTTAAGGCCTGTGTTTAATTTACAGCATATGACGGCAAATCTGAAATAATATTTGGTTTTTCATGTGGTTTCGACCATCCAAATATCGTTTAGTTTAGGTTCAGCCAGCCCTCTGCATTCATGCATAAGCTCGTTTATGAACTCTTCATATTCGATCATCAGTTAGTAAACATTAATTAAGTGGCAACTATGTGCCAAGCATTGTGCTAAACCCTGGGGATACAAAAAGAAGCAAAAGACAGTCCTTGCCCTCAAAGAGCTCACAATTGCGTGGGAAAGATATGAAAACAAATATATATATATATATATATGTGTGTGTGTATATACATATATATATGTATATACACACACACATATATATACGTAAAGCTATATATAGGAAAAATACAAAATAATTACGAGAGGGAAGGTACTACTAGAATTAAAAAGGCTTGGAAAAGTTTCCTGTAAAAGATGAAATTTTAGTTAGCACTTAAAATAAAGCCAGAGAAGTCAGTAAATGAAGCTACAGGAGAGCATTCCAGGCATGGCAGACAACCAGAGAACCTAGAACCAAAAGATGGAGTGTCTTGTATGTGAAAAAGTCTGGCCAATTTCACTGGATCAAAGAGTCTGTGGTGGAGAGAAAGGTGTAAGAAGACCAGAAAGACAGGAGAGGGCTAAGTTATAAAGGGCTTTCAGTGTCAAACAGAGCATTTTGTATTTGATTCTGGAGGTGATGGGGAGCCACTGGAGTTTCTTGAGCAAGGGAATGATGGCAGGACCTATGCTTTAAGAAAGTCACTTTAGTGGCTGAATGGAAGCTGGACTGCAGTGGGGAGAGACTAGAGGCAGGCAGACCCACCAGCAGGCTATTGCAATAATCCAGGCATGAGATAATGAGGGCCTGGGGCTAGAGTGGTGCCAGGTTCAGACGAGAGAGGGGGGCATATTGAAAAGATGTTGCAAAACTGAAAATGACAGGCCTTGGCAACAGAGTGGATGTATGAAGGGGTGGGGAGAGCAGCCAGTGGTGAGAGAGGAATTCAGATGATTCCTACTAAGGGACTAGGAGGATGGTGGTGTCTTCTAGATCTCTACGTTTTTTAATAAAAGATCTAAATGTTTATTAGAATGGATAGTTTTAGCATTTTAAGCTTCATTATGAAGTTAAAAAAATTGAAATATACAAGGCAAGATAGGAGGGGAGGGAGGATTTAGATGGAGAAATAATAAATTCCATTTTGGACATACTGAGTTTAAGATGTCTACTGGACATCCAGTTTGAGATGTCTGAAAGGTAGTTAGAAATGTGAGATTGGAGGTCAACTTTTAAAACTTAGGGCAGGAGAGGGGGATCTAAGAATCATCAGCATAGAGAGAATCATTAAATCCACAGGAGCTGATGAGATCAGCTGAAGTAGTGTAGAGGGAGAAAAAGACCAAGGATGAAACCCTGAGAGACGTGTACAGTTAAAGGTCATAATGTGGAGGAGGATCCAGTAAAGAAGAAAGAGAAGCAGCACTCAAATAGGTAGGAACAAAACCAAGAGAGAACGGCGTCCTGAAAACCCGGGGAATATAAGGAAGGGAAGAGTGGGAAAGGGAAGAGTAGGAAAGGCCTCCTGGAAGGAAGTCAAGAAAACTAAAGGGCAGAGTCGAGGAGGGAGAGTATTGCAGGCCTGGAGATAGAGCTTGTGTGTGGGAGGAACATCAAGAGGCTGGTGTTGTTGGATAATAGTGTGTGTGGAGAGGAGGGAGTAAATATGATAAAACTGGAAAGGTAGGAAGAGGTCAGGTTATATATAGCTTTAAAATGCCAAACAGAGGAATTTACTTGCTTCTGGAAGTAACAGAGAGCCTAGGGGCTCATGAAATGTGAGTGTTGGCAAGGATGAGGGAAGGAGGGAGGGAAGGAGGGAGTGTGTGAGTGTGTGTGTGTGTGTGTGTGTGTGTGTGTGTGTGTGAGATACCACTGGCAGTCTACTGAAACCCCTTCCATTAACAATGATTTTGAATGCATAAAATACATAGGATTTTTACAAAGGAAATCAGTTATACTGAAATAAAGTTATGAAAAGATTTTCTTTCCTCAGATTAAAGAATCTCTGAAATAAGGTAGGCCCAGGTCTTCTACAGGGCTTTCATTCTGGGAATGAAATTCTATTTCATTCCTCCATTGCTCTGTTTCCGACTCTCTGGCCTTCGACAGCATGCACTTACCTTCTCCCTCCCCAGTCCCTTTGGCATTTCGCTTCTTGGTTATGCATTTTCCTCCCTAATTAGAATGCAAGGTTCTTGAAAGGGAGGGGCTGTCCTTCTTTGCTTATATTTGTATCCCAGTGATTAGTACAGTGTCTCGGGAGAAGAGTGTCCAGAAGAGAGAGATAAAGTGTCAGAGGCTGCAGAGCAGTCAAGAAGAATGAGGAATAAGAAAAGGAGATTATATTTGACAACTAAGGGTTCACTGGTAACTTTGGAGAGAGCAGTTTTGGAGGGATGATGAGGCTGTAAGCCAGATTGTAGAAGGTTTAGAAGTGAGAGGAGAGGAAGTAGAGGCACCAATTGGAGATGTCTTTCTTGAAGAAGTTAGTCAAGAAGAAGAAGAGATACAGGACAACAGCTAGCAGGAATGGTGGGAACAAATGAGGATTTCTTTTTTTTTTTTGGTAAATGATGAGGGAAGACAGGTGCATTTGTAGGGAAGGAACACAGTAGTTAGGGAGAGACTGAAGACTGGAGAGAGCAGGGATGATAAAGAGGGCAATCTGTTGGAGCAGGTGAGATGGGATTGGAATAAGGACACATGTAGAAGGGCTTCCTTGCTGAAGAGAAGGGCCATCTCTTCATGAGAGATTATAGCCTCACATCAACCTGAAGAGAAGGTGGTTGTGACTGTTCTCCTTTTCCATATAAGCAAACTGAAGCTCAGAGAGGTTATTTGCCCATGGTCACATAGCTTTTAAGTGTCAGAGGCAAGGTAAGAATAAGAAAAACCCATGTTTTCCTGATTCCAAATATGACTTTCTAATCTCTTCACTATGCTATCTCCCAAAAACCAAAATTATGCACCAGAATGGCTATACATACAGTTTTAATCACACACTTGTGTGACTTTATTAATGTGGGTACCCTCTTCACCAAGAAAATAATGAAATCCTTTATAACTTAAAGAGGGTTTGCAAGAGTTGCTACAGCTGAAAGATTCATGACCCTAAGTCATCCCCTCATTAAAGTTAGCTAGAGGGACCCCTTGTTGTAGGGCCTATGAGAGGTTATATTTTGGCACGAAGAACCCAGGGTCATCTACAAGTGATGATAGCCAGACATCAGATCAGAGTAGGGCAAATGTCTATCCATATGTAATTACATAATGATATACATATTTATGGGGATGCAGATCTGTAGACAGTGAAAGGTATAATGGCTGGTCATGGAGTGAGGAAGACACAGGTCCACACCTGCCTCTGACACATAATAGCTGTGTGACCATGGATGAGGAGATACCTCACAGTATCTCAGCCAACTCTCTAGGACTCTAAAGTTGCAGAGAAATTGCTGATCTTCATCAGTGGAGGAGGTTCCTAATGTCGGTGAAATCACAAGACAAGACCAAAATTTATATGGACCCGTATAATACATACAATGTACAGAGAGTATTTGTGAAGCATAAACACAAAACACATAGAGAACATTTTCTAGGAATAGTCATTTTTCTTTCTTTCTGTTTTAAGTAAACAGAAACTCAACTTAGAAAAGTCATAGGATATACTATTAAAGTTTGGTACAGATCTCTTTATCATTAGGTTTCCAAACTAGAATGCTACCCCTCCCCCCCCCAACCAAAACAAAACAATTTCTGAATTTTAAAGACAACTCTTATTAAAAAAATTTTGGGGAAGGGTAGATCTCCTTACTTTTATTTATTTTTTTGTTTCAATTTTATTCTATCAGCATTTCTGAATTCTCTCCCTCCTACCTGCCCCACTCACTGAGAAGACAAGGAAAACAACACTTGTCCCAAATATGATTAGTCAGACAAAACAGATTTCCACACTAGGCACATACAAAGAAAAAAAGAAAAGAAAAAGATATTTCAATCTGCACTCTGAGATCATCAACTTTCTATCTGGAGGTGGAGGTGGATAGTATATTTCATTGAGAGTACTTTGAATTGTAGCTGGTCATTGTGTTGGATCAGAGTTCCTAAGTCTTTTAAAAGTTGTCTGTAATGCTGTATACATTTTTCTCTTGGTTTTGCTCATTTTACTCTGTATCAGTTCACACAAAACTTCCCAGCATTCTCTAAAACCATTCCCTTCATCATTTCTTATAGTATAGTACTATTCTATTACCTTCAAATACCATAACTTGATCAGCCATGCCAAATAACGGGCAACCCTTCCCTCCACTCCTCCCCACAGTTTCCAATTCTTTGCTACCAGGAAAAGAACTATAAATATTTTTGTAGACATAGGTCCTTTTCCTCTTTTTTGATCTCTCTGCGGTATAGATCTAGTAGTGGTATAGCTAGGTCAAAGGATATGGTATGCATACTTTAATAGCTTTTTGGGCACAGTTCCAAATTGTTTTCCAGAAGTGATACATTAATTCACAGCTCCACTAACGGTACATTCATGTACCTATTTTCCCATATGCTTTTAAATATTTGTCATTTCCCTTTTTTTGTCAACTGACAACATGATGGGTATAAAGTGGTATCTCAGAATTATTTTAATTTGTATTTCTTTAATTATTCCGTGATTTAGAGCATTTTTTTTTCATATGGTTAATGAAAGTTACAATTTCTTCTGCAAATTGCTTATTCATCTTTTTTGGCCATTTATCAGTTGCACAACAGCTCTGATTCTCCTTACTTTTAAAAAGCCACAACTCTTGCTTAGTTGGCTATTGCCAAGCAATCTAAAGAAGCTTCCCCTATTTAATAATCTGCTACCTAGAATATGAATTGGTTTGTTTCAAGTATTAATTATTCTGTTGTTACTGGAAAAAATTAAAAGTAATATATCATAAGTACCTACTTTATGATTCAGTAAAAGCAAATATATTTTCTAAACATAACTAGCCTTTTGCTATGCCAGATAAAATTAAATGAAACTAATAACAGATACCATATATATCATTCTGAGTTAAAACTAGGTTAAGCTCTATGTCACGATCACTTAAAAAAAGTTAAACATATTACATATTCGAACCATGGTATGGCACATAAAATCCCAAGCTATGACAAAAAAAAAAATGAAAAGCATGTAGACTTTAGCTTGGGGGATGACAATATACCAATTTACATCTTTTGAGTATTTATAGTTCACTTTACTAACACATTCATTTGTTTCTTCATTGTTTCTTACCCGTGATGCATCTCCCTCCTGCTTAATCATATCCATCCCAGGCAGCTGGTTTGGAAAAAGATTGCCTCCCCTCATGGCAGGGTCATTAACCTAATGGCAACAAGACAGTAAAGTAGTTGACTTTAGATGGGTGTGTGTGTCAGGATTTCATAGAACTTTCTTTTCTAGAATGTGAATATTAAAGTGAACATATATAAAAGTCTTCTAAGAATCTTTTATAACACACACACACACACATACACACACACACACTTCCAAAGAACTTTACTTTTAAAATTATAATAATATCTATCGGACAACAAATTCATGCCTTGTGCTTCTATGGTGAAACGCAGTTTACAAAACTAATTTTGCAGTAATCTTATTTGATCCTCACAATGGTCTGTGAGGTAAGTGGGCCAAGTATTGTTATTTCCATTTTGTAGAGGAGGAAACTGAGCTTCAGAGGTTAGAAATGACTTGACTATGGACAAGGCAGCTAGTTAGTGGAAGAGTTGGGGATGAAATCTAGGTAGAAGAGGATCATCTTCATGTTACATTAAGTTTACTTTGCAGCTGCCTCTAACTAGATTGATGATTCATGTCTGAGACCCTCTAGTTACCTTGTTATCTACAACACTTATGTAAGTTATTCATGAGCAAGTGCAAGTAAGTGTGAACATCAAAAAACACAACTAAATTTTTCCTAAGTCTATTCTGACAAGAATGATTTGCTCATTAGTATATGTAAAAACTGTCAAAATGCTAAAACTCACAGTTCAGTAACTTTTAGGGCATTCACACTAACTTTTGATTGTGTGTGGCATTTAAAGTAGAGGGGATTTGAAACCAACTTGTTAATTTGTTTGATAATCTTTTAAATTCCTTTTTGGACTACATGTACACTGGTCTACTTGATGAGGTGTTTCGCTAGAGGCCTGCTTCTTAGAAATTCACATTTCTTCAAGTCCTATCAGTTTAAATCACTTGTCTAAGTAAGTTTTTATTCAATAAACATTTATTAAGTACCTGTACATAGCACTACGTTAGTCAAACATATTCCTTGTTCTCAAGGAGCTTTTAGCAGAGCATGATGGGCTGGGGGGCACACGCACTGTAACATTGCTCAGGACTTCATGACTCAGTTTCTCCATGTACAAAATGAGAACCAGAGTCCTTGTCATGTAAACAGTGTGAGAGTAAGTGACATTAAGCATTTCACTTTTTTTAGAAAGATATTTTCTAGAAGCAGAGCATTAGCTCCCTCTTTGCCTGCTGAATTCCAATGCAAACCCTTAAAACCATTCTCCTCAAGTTAAGTTTTCCTTGCTCCCCCAGTGTCAATAATGATCTTCCACATCATACTTCACACAGCACAAGTGTGCAGCTTTCTAATGCATTTATCATATAGTACTAAACAGTAAATTATAATATACTTCAACAATTAGACATGTTCCATGAAGGCAGGAATTGTCTCATTTAACTTTTATATCTCTACCAGGGTTTAGCACAGTGCCTCTGCACATAATAAGCACTCAGTAACTGCTGAATGAAGTGCAATTTTTTTAAAAAAAAGTATATTGGTTATAAAATTGTGAGTGGTCTGCAACAGACTTCTAATCTCAACCATTTCCCTTGCTTTCCAGAATGCTTCCATGGCAATATGTCACTATTTTTGTGTTTAGGCAAGGCAAAGTAAACTAAATGTTAAACTAAGGAAAACATAATTATAAACAGACATTTGCTGAAATAAAAAATCCTATTAGTTACTCCAAAGTCCAGTGTTTTTGTATTATCTGTACCACTATTTCTATCAGTGAACTAATAAAGAGTGAAGTGAGCAGAACTAGGAAAACAATTTATATGACATCAACATCACAGAGAAAAAAACATTTTGAAAGACTTTAGAACTTTAGATTAATGCAATGATGAACCACAAGTCCAGAAGGCTGCAGATCAATCATGTTACCTACCTCCTGTCAGAGAAGTAATGGACTTAAAATGAAGAACGACACACACAGCTAAGGACATGACCAAAATGGGTATTTGTTATGAGGGTTTTGTTTTTCTTTTTGAAAAACTGAATGGCATCTGAGGATGGAGGGAAGGGAACAGTACAGGAAAGGATAATAAATGTTTGCAAAAACATTTGCAAACATTAAATATGACTAAATTTAATTTTAAAAATGCAAAGTAAATCACAAAGACACAAAAAAAATAGAACTGTTATAATTTGGAAAACTCACTTTCTTAACTGAAAGCATTCTTTTAGGGGATTTCCTAAGATAATTATAAAAGTAACAAGAAAATGAAGAATGATTTTTTTTTAAGAATGATTTTTAAAAGATTCTTCAGCAGACACAGATTTGTGTTCATTTAATTATTAACAAGCATTTCTGTTAGCCTCACTGAAAATTAAAACACATACTCTTCAAACAAACTTTTGAGTTAACAGCAGACACTGTCTGTAAGATGTACTTCTTCTAGTATTAGTGTGAGACTGCTGCCACTGCTGCTATTTCTCCTTCAGTACTCACCTGCTCAGGACCCATGGAGGACAACCCTGACGTAGGCACAGAGGTCACTGAGGTCATGCTGATCTGTCCTGTCATCTGATTCATGTTGTTCATACCACTTGTATTGGTCGCCATGGAGACACTGATGTTCATATTGTTATTGTACATGCTGGTGTTTGCTTGTTGCCCAAAGTGTGGTGGGGACTGTTGTGAAAACATGCTGAAAACATGAGAAAGACTGAGATTATATATACATACACACACAAACACATACACACACACACAAATGAAAGCTTTGACAAATTTGTCTACAAGACTTTTTAAATATACTTTTCTTAGACATTTATCAGTTTTTCAGAAAAAGGGGCTCATTGAATTATTTCAGTGAAGGGAGGTGGGGGGAAGAGGGTAACAGGGAATAGAAATTGAACTGAGGAACATATAAGGCATTTTACAAAGATCAAGTCATAACTGTTCTTCTCAGACCTTCCCTGAGACTTAGGGGTGGCCACAGGATGGCATTTACTCTGAATATATAGGTTTTAACTATTTTTGTATCTGCACTGGAGTGCTTTTCAAAAAACATATAAAAGGGGGCGGAGCCAAGATGGCAGCTGGAAAGCAGGGACTGGTGTGAGCTCCCCACCAAGTCCCTCCAAAAACCTATGGGAAATGGCTCTGAATCAATTCTAGAACTGCAGAACCCACAAAATGGTATAGAGAAACAGGGCTCTAGCCCAGGACAGCCTGGATGGTCTCTGGGTGAGGTCTATCCCTCACGGAGCTGGGAGCAGAGGGGAGCAGAGCGGAGCCCAGTGTGGGCAGTGCAGACCGACCAGACCTGGAGCCAGGCGGAGCCTGCCCTGGAGCCCTGAATCAGTGAGCTGTAGCGGTTGCCAGACTTCTCTACCCACAAACATCAGGGACAACAGAGAAGGTTAGTGGGAGAAGCTGCTGGGGACTGGGATAGAGTTTGCAGTTGGGCCACTGCCCTGGGGGGCAGTGGAGGTGGGGCACCTACAGAACTACAGCTGCAGTTGCTTCTGGCCCCAGGCCCACCTGGTGGGAGGAATTAAGTGG
>CM053622.1:241353704-241390214 GCA_028646595.1 Phalanger gymnotis
CAGTTAATGATAGTTTACTTTTTGCCTTTCAACCACCATTCTTAGGAATCCTAGAGATTTTTCTGACTTAAAAAAATCTTACATCTGCCATGAAGAAAAATTCATTTAAATTTTAAAAATGCATTTAATGTAGAACATAATGCCATAGCCAATAAGTTAAGTAATTTGGTGAAAAAAATAGTGCATTTAAGCCCTTACCTGTACTACTGTTCCCTAGATTTCCTTGATTTCCTATCATCCCTTGATTACCCATCATTCCTGGCTGAGGTATCACCGAATATGGACTACTGTTTCTTATTGGTGGGAAAGGTCCAGCACTTGTTGGACTTTGCAATGTGATGTCAAGTGGTATATTCTGGTTTGGCAATAACCTGCCCAGTTGTCCTGGTCGTGGGTTATTAAAAGCTAAGGAGAAAACAAATAAGATTAAAGTTAAAATAAGATAATGAAAAATGATAGCTATAGGAATGATATTTGATAACTATAGGAATGACAGCTATAGGAATAGACAAAACCTACTGAAACATAACAGATAACAGACTAAAAACACAGTGCCAAAATGTAGAGCTTACCTATAGTAAACTTACTTCCCTAATTTCCAGAAAGTGGCGAAAGTATGTACATTTGACGACAAAGAAGCTTTACTTATTTTCTCTAAACATTAAATCTCTATCATGAAATAATAATGTTTAGTGCCTTTCTCGTTATTAGTATAATGATTACATAGTAGAGTTCCAAAATTACTTTATTACTTGTATCTTATCACACGCACACACATACACACCCCTGTAATGTAAGTCTAAATCTTACATGCCTACAGAGATTTGGCATACAAAAGTTTTTTTAACCTGGCACCTAAAGGAATGACTTTAAATGATGAATGGTTATCACTGGTTTGAAAACATAAAGGATTTAGACTTCTATTGGCTTACTAAAGGAAATACTGAGATGAAATGCCATTTAATTCACTGAATTCAGTCACAGTATTAATAAATTTCAAGGTTGAATCTGAGAGTATTTGTCTAGTTACCTATCAAGCATGTGTTAGTTGTACTATATTCGGTATAGTACTGCATTTTCTCACAGAGCTTGGTAGTGATCTGCCAAGATTTATTGGCTCAGTATAGACAGCAATGACTGATAAGTCAGAGTAGCACATAAATGTGAGAGTTTGGCTATCCGAATTCATAAAATTAACTGAAATACTTCATAATATGTAGGAATATCATGCTAAAGGAGGCATAAATTATCATAACAACTATAAGTACAATAGAATTTTTACAATAATCAGCACTGAGAAAAGAAATTATTAATGTTTAAGGATGGTTTCACTATTTGTGAAATAATGAGGATGATTCACTTCTTTTGTTCATTATCTAATTACTGCTCTAATATATGTACAGTACTTTTTATGTGTACAGAAGAGACCCGGGGTTCCCAGAATTATGTTCCCTTGAAAGGCTTTATTTCCCTTTTTATTAAATAATTACAAATTCCTTGAAAAAACAATCCTTAATCTCACTTTTTTTTGGCACTCCTCTAGACTTTTTCACCCTGAAATTCTTATGACATTACAGCAAAAAAAGAAAAAAAAAGATGCCATGGTTCCCCAGCTCTCCAGAAGGTGATAGGAACCATAAATTTTTCTTTTCAGAAATAATCAGGTCTCACTTGAGTGATGGTCTTAATAAGTGAAACTTTCAAATAACCCACCTAGTAATTGTAATCTAGTATCCTGCTCCCCCACCCATGAAGTAGAACTACATGGTGCCTTGTCAATATGTAGTTGTAGGGATAAAGGTATCAAGTTTATACGATACAAGAATACAATGTAACACTGATGTTATCTATGACCCATCTATGAATCTTGACCCTCGATGTCATTCTTATAATAGTCATATAAAACTAAGCTCTTTAGCACCTCACGGTAACTAAAAAAGTTTTATAAAGGAACAGAATATTTCAGATCTTAGATTAAGTAGATGAGAAAAAATTCTTATGGGTACTTACTTTACCAAGTAAGTTTGGATTTATATAAAGGTTATATAATATATAAAACCAATCCAAGATGGGTTTCTAATCCTAAGCTAATTATTTTAGTTTAGGAAAACATTATAAACAAAACATTTTAGACAAGAATTTTATTTTTAATGAAGATACTTCACTTGTTCAGTTCAAGATGACAAACTCTTCCATCTTCAATTCTGATGGTTTTAGTCACTATCAATCAGTTCTAACATTAAAAATAAATGTTAACTTTTAAAGACTTGTCAATGGAGCATAAAGTGAACTAGAGATATGATAATTATCTCACAAGTGATTTAATTTAGACAGTCTGACTAAAAAATTCAGCAGCTTATTTATGTTGAGGAATTAAATTCTTCCTTCCTTCAACCCTGAAGAGCTGAAAAGCATACTACTAACTAGCACTAATTTCAAATTGCTGTTTATAATGATTAAGCACAGTAGATGGTGCTGTCTGATCATAGGAAATCTGAGACAAGTAAGTCTTCATAATCCCAAGAGCACTCTTGCCATAACTATTTCTGATAATGATGGTATGTAAATTTCTCAGCTTGAACAGAGATGGACCAAACTCACTGCTTTGTGAAATCCGCAATGCTGGTTTCTGGGCTCCAACAGGTGCAACAGGGCTGTTTTCAGCTGTGAGTTGCATGAGGTCATTGATGATGGCTTGCTTGTCGACTGATCCAGCCGAGGCACCTGGCCGTGTGTCTGGGAAAAGCTGTGGTAATTGACTGTTCTGCAAATCATCCAAAATCTCTTCCAAGTTGTCCAGCTCACTGCCAGGCTGTAACAATCAGCAGAATTTATCCAATACCACTCTAAAAAAAACCCACAATAGTACTATAAAATATACTCCCACCCACAAGGAATACAAGGATTCAGATTTATACATATATGTATTGAGAGTACACTCCAAAACATTTGTGCCTAAAGATCAAATGCTCCCTCTTCTGAACACTTTGTCTTTCATAGGTTTTTGGTACACTATTCTCTCTTGGTTCTGCTCTTATCTGTTTGACCATTCCTTCTCCAGACTCCTTTGACCTCCTAACTGTGGGTGTAACCTAAGAGTCTTTCCTTTCCAGGGCTCAGGACCTCAATGCCACTTCCATATCATAAAATCTCAATTTTCTCTCATTTTCCACTTCCCCTCCTCTATATGCTGTCTTCCCCCATTAAAAGCCTTCCGTCAAGGACTATCTTGCTTGTATTTCTATCCCTAATGCGCAGTGTCTGGAATATACTAAGCACTTAAAAGCTCTACTTACCTACTTTCTTTATGTTCTTTCGCTTGATGAATATATCAAAGCCAAGAGTTTTAATTATCTGCTGATAACCTTCTGATATACATTTGTGTCTCCAGGTGTGTTCCTTAGGGCCAGTTCCTCGTTACCTACTTGCTGCCTGTTGGTCAAATCAAACTGGATGTTCCTCTACATAGAGAACCTCTAGGTGAAAGAACTTTTTTTTTTTGGCAGGGCAACTGGGGTTAAGTGACTTGCCCAAGGTCACACAGCTAGTAAGTGTGTCAAGTATCTGAGGCCAAATTTGAACTCAGGTCCTCCTTACTCCAGCACCAGGGCTCTACTCACTGCACCACCTAGCTGCCCCATAAAACTGGATGTTCACAGAAATATCTGAAATTCAACACATCCAATTTATCATTAGAACACTCCCATTTCTGTCATAAGTTCTGGACAAAGCAGCAACCATGCAGGTTTGTGGTCTGGGCCTCAGTACCTCATTCTGTCACCACACCTGTCCAATCAGCTTCTAAATCTTGCCATTTTTACCTCCACATCTTTCATAGCCAAGAAGGAGTAAGTTGACAACATAAATAATGCACTGAATCTCCTAGTTAGACTGTCTTGTCATTCTCACACAACCACCACTTTAATTCAGGCTCTTATACTCTCCCTGGACTATTGTAATAGCCTCCTAATTTTTCTGACTTCCTCAAGTTTCTCTTTACTCTGTCCTACACACCTAACCCAGGTGATTTTCCTCAAGTACAAATCTACCATGTCTCTCCTCCTCCTCCTCCTCCTCAGTAAATTCCAGTGGCTCTCTGTCAATTCCAGGATAAAACATGTGCTCCTTTCTTTGTTTGGCTTTTAAAGCCCCTCACAACTAGGGCCCCAAATATCTTTCCCACCTCACTGTTCATTACTATACTTCTCAAACTCTACAGTCTAGAATACCTGCCTTTTTGCTGGACAAACATGGGCTTCCATCACGAGTCTTCCCAGCTCTTCGCACCACTGTCTCCCGTACTTAGACTTCATTACCTTTAAAATTCAGCTCAAGCACTACCCACAACCTGTTCCCAACTGCCAGTAACCCATTCTATATAAGGTTGTATGTACTTTTATTTAATCAATAGAAATTAAATGAAAATATATCTTGTACATTTTTGAAGCAATCTAAATGAAAAGTACTTATGTGGAATAAGAGAAAATGCATAATAAATGTGCTTAAAAACAGAAGCCTACAGAACATGCCAAATCTGGTGAAAAACATATTTTAGAATTTGAGGGATGAACATATAAAAATATGTTTTCAGTAATTAAACCTTAATCAATAAGAAAGTATAATGCTTTCAGTAAAATCTGTAGATTTTGTTAATTTCAAGTGCTTTTATTTATTTTGGGAGGGGAGAGATTTTAATATTGCAGTTATACTTTAGAGAAGTAATTTTATTAATAGCAATGGGGAAATCAGAAGTTTGCAGTTGAAGAAGCTAGATTTTATTTCTTTAAAAAAATTTTTTTTTCATTGTCTGACTCTGTACCTCTTGCACAAAATAGCTCCTAGCTTAGAATATTTTCTTTTCTTACTTTTGCCTCTGGGAATCCACTGATTTCTTTAAGGTCTAGCTCAAGAACCAACACGAGGCCTGTTAATAGTGCTCCTCCTCTCCCAAATCACTCTGTATTCAACTTTATACCTTCCCAATAAAATGTAAACTCTTTGAACTTAAGTTCCCCATTAACTCTAGCTAATCCTCTGATATGACTAGGGAAATTACAATCTTTACTGATTTAATTTATCTAATTTAAAATGTAGTGATTTTAAAACTATTTTCTAAGGTTGAAATGTTACAGAAAATACTAATCCAGTATTTTGATTAAGTTTTTTCTAATATTTTTTTACCAAAGAAAATATTTTTCAATTGCAAAGTGTTTTTTAATTATTTTACACCAGAAGAAAGAAACTATTTTGTCATCAGAGTAATTCCACTGATTTCAAGGTTACTAGCTATACATTTCTTTTTCAGCTTGAGTGACACTTTCTACTTGTACTTTCAGTTTCAAATGACAAAAGGGAGTTGAGGGTTCTTGTACAAAGAACAATAAGGAGAGACAGGGACAGATCTGTGATTTAAGATCACTTGGATAACTGAGTGGAGGATAGAATGGAGTGAAGAGAGACATTGCCAACATTGTAGGTATGAGGCAATGAGGGTTTGCACCAGGGTGGTGGCAGTGGGGATGAGAGTCTACAAGCCATGTCAAAATATAAAGGACGGGACTTGGCAATAGATCTGCATCCAACACATTGGATGAGGAGTGTGAGGAGGATTCAAGGATGACACCCAAGTTGTGAGTCTGAGTGACTGGGAGGATAGTGAAAGCCTAGACATTAACAGGAACGTTAGGAAGAGGGGAGGGTTGGGGGGAGGAATAAGAGTTCAATTCAAGATGTCCAACAGGCAGTTTAAGATGACAGACTGGAGATAGGAATAACTTGGATGAAGATCCAGCAAAAGAGACTGAGAGGTAGGAGAATTATCAAGAGAGAGTCGTGTCACAAAAGCCTAGAGAGAAGCCAGTATCAAAGAGAAGAGGTGATCAATAGTGTCAAAAGCTGAAAGAGGTCAAGAAGGATGAAAGCTGAGAAAAGGTCATTAGATTTGTGATAAAGAGACCACTGATAACGAGAGAGAGAGAGAGAGAGAGAGAGAGAGAGAGAGAGAGAGAGAGCTCAAACGCAGATTTGGTTGAATAATAACAGGGAGCTAAGAAGAGAATGAGAAAAAAGGGAAGCAGAGGTAACGACTGTAGAGAGCCTTCTCAAGAAAAGCCACAAAAAGGAAGAAAGATATGGGATGATAGCTAAGTAGTGATGAATGGATTTAGGGTATTTTTTTTTTTAAGGACAGGTGTGTTTGTAAGTAGTAGGGAAGCAACCAGGAGACAGGAGAGACTGAAGATTAGTAACAAAGCCGAGTAGATAGGATTCACTTGTGCCTGTAGAGGGTCCTTGCCAAGAAGAAAGGTCATCTTTTCATGTGAGACAGGGATGATGGAGGATATAGTGGAAGAAGGCATCTGAGTGATACAAAATGATGAGGGGAGAAAAGGGAGCTCTTGGGAAAATGATTTCAGTTTCTTCAGTGAAACATGAGGCAATGTTCTTGGCTGGGGGTAGAGGGGATAATGGGAGGCTTAAAGATGGATGAAATGAGTCAATTAGGGATTTGTAAAAAGATTGCCTTGCTGCATTAAAGGCCCAATTGAGATTAAGTAACATAAATTCGTAGTAGACCCAGTCAGGACATTTTTGTGATTATTTTTCAACAGCTTTGTCCAGCAGTACATGAAAAGGAAAGAAGGCAGCGGATGGGACAAGTGGAGGTAGAGCAATCTGAGGCTGAGGTTTGTTGGGGAAAGACTGGTGATAGGATAAGGGATCAAGGAGATATGTGAGGAGAGGAGAGGACAGTACAGAGTTAAATTGGGTCATCAAGGTTAGGTTAAGATGGGGAAGGGAAGAGAGTACAGCCAATGTAGGGGAAATGGCCTTGGAAAGAATCAAAAGGTAAAAAGACTGGAGGTGCTGATGAAAACAAAGAACTTGGGCAGGGGTGGTAAAGCAAAGTAAAAGGTACAATTATAGTGATTATCTAACTTCTTATGGAACTGAATCTGTCTATCGATGCTTTCTAAATAGGACTTATATTGAATACATTCTGGATAAACTCTAAGACCTACATAAGCTACATTATGTTTAAGGAATCCATTTGCTTCCATTAATTGGTCATTTAAATTTTCTCAAGGACATTATAAATTTCTATTGTATCCCTATTGTATGCTATAAAATTAGTAATAAAGACTATACAGAAGTTCCTTTATAAGAAATTTTTAGAGATGTACAAGGTTCTAATATAATTTTTCAAATTATATACATAATATGTTAATAAATGCTCTTGCTCGAGCTTGCCCCCAGAGAAAATTTTGCACTATCAAAGGGCAGAGATGTTCCTAAATGATCACTTTCATGTCAATAACAACAACAACAACAAAAAAGCATATCATAAGCACCCAATGAACATTTTCTTCTTCCTTCCTTTTTTTTTAAACATTTCTTCCCCCATCCTCATGGCCAGTTTTAATATATAAAAGTAATTGAATCCTGGAGCTACTCTTTTCCTCATCATTATACATAAAAAGGATTAGACC
The DNA here is from genome assembly GCA_028646595.1 of Phalanger gymnotis. Taxonomy (NCBI): domain Eukaryota; kingdom Metazoa; phylum Chordata; class Mammalia; order Diprotodontia; family Phalangeridae; genus Phalanger; species Phalanger gymnotis. The sequence continues at coordinate 241,361,195 of CM053622.1, forward strand.
AAAACTACTCTGGACAAATATCTATTCCCACTTTAAAAACTAATGATGGAATTCAACACCCTTCCTCTATAATCTACTCCTAAATTTAACAAGCCTAAATGATAGATCAACAGTTTGCATACTTTAACAAATTTAGATGATTTTTAACATGTTTCACAGTTTTTTTCTTCTACTGCCTTCTAAATGATTTTAATAAATAAAATTAACCATTTGTTTTGGATAATTATAGAAATATTTATACTCCTAAAGCACACAGTTATAATCAAGTAAAATTTTTAAAAGTTTATTTTGTACATTTGCTATTTTAAGATTAAGTCAACTAAGCCAGCTCAACTTTAAGTCAACTCTACATATTTCTAGAAATAATGGAATCATATTTTGTGTTATGAAAGAAAACTCATGTGGCACTCTAACTGCTATACCGCAAAAGGTAAATAAGTACATAAATAGCTTCTTTTGGGATTACAATTTACAGACAGAAGTTATGCTCAGTAAGTTTACAACCTGAAAAGTAAAAAATGAGATTTCCTATTATAGGTAATATATAGCTGTGGGTTTTTTCTTCCTCCTGGTGATGTTTTGTATAAACATTTTAAATTAGCAGCTAATTCATGTCAAAATAGCTTCCTCTGTGAAAGTACAGTTATTTTTTCCTGGGTCATGCTTACTTTCAAACTATTTTAACATTCAAATGACTTCCTTCTATATTTGATAGTGATGGAGGAGATGAGGTTAATTATATTAAAGATTTGTGAATTCACCATCGTAAAATGGCAGAAATACTTTTAAAATGTTTAATCTGCACCCAAAGATTTTAGTTTGTCTTCACCCATTTTTTGCTAGATCATGATTTTTGTATGACACCACAGATGGATTAGTTTTCCTTGAAAATGTTTTGCAAAGTTGCTTAAAACATTTGCTTAGGCATCTATTTGAATGCTCAAATTATCTACATCATTTTGAGAAGTTAGATGATCATGCTATTTCAGGAAGAAAATGAATAAAGACTATTACTTGTAAAATAAAAGTTCTACAAAATTAAAATTGGACTTAATTCTTTTTTAATTTTCAACTTTTTGTGTTTCTGAGGATTTGTCATGAGTCAAATCAGCTTGTTCTTTGAAGTAAAATAAATTTACTTTGAAAGTAAAGAGAATTCTCTCAATTTTGATAGCACATGTATACCAATGAGATGATCTGCAAAACAGCCTTTCAAAGCATTTTGAGCAACAAAGATACACAGTCTTATTCAAATCAATACTTGTCCAAATGATACACCTAGAACTTCTTTCCTATTTTCTTGTTGAAAAATTTAGGATAGTAACATTTTAAATGTGGCCAACTTATGTGAAGAAATTCATTCTTGTTCTTCTTCCAGTTCCTCCTCTACTAAAATTGCCAACACATGAACTTAATGGAATTGAGTCATATTTCATTGTGAAAATAGATGAATAAATAGGATGTTAACTAGACAAATATACTGGAAATAGTTTTTGCTATTTAACAAATGTTTCCTGTGAGTTTCAAAACCCTGTTTAAGTACTCTACCTAGTACAAGAATGCTATTTTTAGTATGATGGCACACAGAACACTTTCTCTTCAGGAAAAGTTATGTGTCAGGATGTTCTTTTCTGTGTGTGTGCTCACTCACATGTGTACACACAGCCACATACTCAAAAACTTAATGGCTCCTCTTTCTCCATCATTTTTTACTTACAGTCTCACTAGGGATTTGCTCTATATTAGTGAAAATGGGACAGCATATATGAGAGGTGAACATGGGAAGCAGAATGCAAGAAAAGGACCTATGGTCTCAATCAGAGAGGAGAACTTTTATCCTAACTTCCTCTGAACAAGGCCTCCACAACAGTACTGAGGCCACTGCCACCCCCATGCTGCCTATACTTTGATCATCATCCTTAATTTCTTCATCCAAGTCCTTGATAGAAGTAAGGATGAAGACAGAAAGAGAAGGTGGGGGCTCAGAGGCAAACAGCTGATTCACCAAGCTGGCTTTGCCCAACCAGCTTTCCCCTTCTCTTCTGTAACTATCATAGATGAGAGGAGAAAGTGAGGCTGGTGACCTTGCATAGCCCTCCCTCCCTCCCTCCCTCAAATCAGTCAACTGGAGGTCATGTCATCATTTCCCCGATGTCAGGGTCCTCTTTGAAAACAAAGGACAAACACAATGGCCTCTTCATTAACACTGTCTTCCTTCTTCAGAAAGTAAAATCCTTGTAGGCAGGGGCCATCTCTCTCCTTATATCTGCACCTACCCCAGTGCTTAGCATACTGCCCAGTACATATGAAGTGCTTAATAAATGTGTTATCATTCATTCATCCATTCAACTAAATTCTAACTTTTACCTAAGCTTAGTCACTTCTGATGGGTTAATTTTCTTCCAGATTACTGTTAAGATGACTATGTTCAACCCAACTCCACATATCAGGTATGTGTGATAACGATATCTTATTTCACTTAATGATTGTGACAAATGGAATCTTTATATAGCAGTCTTCTTTAGAATTATATAATTCTATATATTTAGAAATATATAATTAGAAATATAAAACAATTGGAATCTACATGCATCTTTAAGCCATTTAAAAATTTTCCTTCCCCCACAACTGAGAAAACTTTAGTTCCATGTCTGAAACTTAGAGTAATTATACATTTAAACATTTAAACACAATACCATCACACTTCTCTTATCCTGGAAACCCGCTGGACCACTGGGCTCAATGTGAAAATAAATTTTATTTGTGGAGGGAGGCACCACATTGCTATAGGCCTTAGCAATCATGATAGTCTTGTTCTCCTATACATTCTAGTGAAAGTGTCCCTCAATAGACTGAAAAGTCATTTTTATCAATATGATTTTACACTTCAGTTCATCTGTTATTCTGTTAATTCTCACTATTAACTTTCTACCAAGAGTGTGGTTCTCCGTCACTGCTTCCAGTCTAGCTATATTTAAGGCATTCAGAATACTAGCTGTATAGAAAATTGTATTAATATCTAAGTTCAAAGAGTAATCACTGAAGAAATTAGTATAATTTGGCTCAGTTTATCTCCTGAAGGTATGCAGGATTGCAAAACTATAGTTACCCCTTAGGAAAGGCAGCAGCTGTCAAGACTTAACGGAGTGAAAGAAATAAAAAAAGCCTAAGAAAATGCTTTGCTGTGAGTGCTTAGAACTGTGGGATGGTGCAAAACTCTAATAGCATGTTTGGCCTCTGCTTCCATGATTATTACTTTCAATCTGAGGACTGCCTATGGCTTAGATTCTGCTGACAAAGCAGAGTTATGAAACCCTGGGGTAGTGATTTAAGGTTATAGTCAGGCTATGATGCTTATACTCTCTTCTTTATATCCCATCTAGTATGGAAAGACTAAAATATCCTCATTCAAAGTAAATTCATAAAACAAATTATTGAAAACATTTATGTGGTAGGAAGGTTATGTTATAAAATAACTATACACTCTATCCAATTTCCTAACCAATCAGAACTTAAAGAGGATTTGAAGTAAGGGGCAATTTATAGGGATTAATGACCAGCAGGGAGAGTTGATGGTGCAGGGTGAAGTCTTGGATCATTAACCCCAGCCAGTCATTAATTCCCCAGGAAATGCCCTGTACCAAGGTCGGTATTGTAGTGCTAACCTATTTTTTTAAATAAAGAAAAACATTAAATGGTTTACTTTTTCCTGTGGTGTCATTATCCTCTCAGAGCACTGCAGGAAGATGATTTTGATTGGCATCACTTTGGCTACTTTTTTAGAGATTATAGCTTTCAACACCATAAAATAGGAAATCAAATTCTCTCCTTTGCTTTTGCATGCAAATGTTATCATACTAATAATTTATAGGTAGCCTTAGTATATAATTATCTAATTAAACAACTCACTCTGTTTTTAAAAGTTTATCATGAATGATGTAAGAAATAAGCTTCAGCAATGCAACACTTTTACTTGTTCCCAATTGACCATCTACCTCACTTAGCACAACTGCTGTTCCAAATCTTCTCTTTGCTCCTCACACCTCCAAAGCCACATCCTCTTCCCCTAGCCTTTCAGCTGAAGTTTGCCTTGTATTTTACTGAGGACACTGGGGCCATCTGCCCTGAATTCATTCTTCGCCTCCTTCTCATCATACAACCTTTTTATACTTCAACCTCCTACTCTCTTCTCCCTTATTCCAGCCTCTGAAGAGAAGAGGTAGCTTTCTCACAAAGGCTGACACCTTTAATATGTCCCCTTCTGATTCTCTACTGTACTGTCGCCAATATCATTCCTTCTCTGTGGGCTTCAACCTCCCCCTATCTACCAGTTCCTTCCTTCCCTGTTGCCTATAAACAGAATTGTCTCCCTCAACCTTAAAAGACACTAAATACGCCTTTCTTGCCAAATATCATCTCATGCCTCTCTTCTCCCATCCCAAATCCTTGAAAAAGCTCAGCAATCCACGTCTTTACTTTCACTCTTACTCTCTTTTACACCCCCTGCAGTCTGGCTTCCAAATTTATCACTCAACTGACCTTGTTCTCTCTTAGTCACCAATGATCTTATAATTGTCAAATCTATAGGACTTTTCTTGATACTCATCCTACTTTGACTGCATCATTTAACACTACTGACTCTTCCCTCTTCTCTGAGTTTTCATGACACTTCTTTCCCTTGGTTCTCCCCCTATCTTTATGAACATTTCTTCTCAGACTCTTGCTGGATCATCGTTTATATCATGCCTCTTAACTGCTGGTATCCCTTAAGGTTCTTTCCAGGATCCTCTTCACTTTTTTTAAAATATACTTTTATAGTTGGTGATCTCGTTAAGTCCCACACATTCAATTATCACCCCTACAGAAATGATTCTACATATTCAGATGACAAGTCTACAGATCCATTTCTAATCTTTCTCTGGAACTCTTATCCTGCATCATCAAAAATGCCCACTGGGATATTTCTAATGGGATGTCTCAACGGTATGACAAATTCCATATGTCCCAAACCCAGTTCACTATCGATCCTCACTTTCCCTCACTCATTCCTCTTCTAAGCTTGCTTATTACCACTGAAGGTACCACTACCCTCCCAGTTGCAATCTCTGTGTTGTCCTCATTGCTACATTCTTAGTCATTCAACCCGTCCAATCAGTTTGCCAAATCTTACTATTCCTATGTCTACAATGTTTTGATTTTACGAAGTTCTCTTTCTAATTACACTGCTACCATTCTAGTTCATGCACTAATCATTCATCATACATGGATTGTAACAGCCTCTTAATTGATCTCCTTGCCTCTATTTATCCTTCACACATCTGCCAAAATGATTTTCCCAAAAGGAAGGTATGGCCTTGTTGCACTCCACTCCCTCTATTCCCAAATCAATTCTAGCGGCACTCTATTAATCTCTAGGGTTTTCGCATTTAAAGCTCTTTGTAACTTAGCCTCCTCCTTTCTTTCCAGCATTCTAATATAACAGTTGGGTACCCTAAGGGTACTCAATAATCTTGACATTTTGGCTTTATCATTCTTTCTCATACCCAACACTCCATGAGTGTACTATACCTTTGTACTAGTTGTTTCTCATGCCATCAGATGGGTGAAAAGGCTAACTTTGATAATTACTCACCCAAATGCCATTTGCATCATCACATCTTAAAGCTGAATCATAACATTTAGGACAAATATTAAAAACTCTTCTTTGAAAAGCCTTACCTGTTCATTAGGCTCAAAAGTCATCTCTTCCTTCTCTGTTTTCATAGCTATCAATTTTGTGCTACTGGCAGGATCTGTTTTACTGTCCAGTCGCTCGAGTTTTGGGGTTATTTCTGGTAAACCAATATCTTTAGTATCATCTTTGTCTAGCAAATAGCGAAGTAGTGCATTCTCTTTCTTCTTGGGGCTCACTGGTTCCTGTTTGATAGTCACTTCTGAACCAGGACCTGTGCTGTTGGACTCCTGGTTCAGCTCTTTACCTGTGGCTTCTGCTGTAAGCTTTGCTAAGTCCACAGGAGAACTGCTGTCCTGCAAAAGTCTGTGCAAAATTTTATGCTTCTCCTTGAGTGAGGTTCCATGTGTTGATACAGAACCAGCCAAGCCACCTGTGGAGTCCTTATTAGCTTCTCCTATGGAGCCTGACAGAGGCGAAGGCTCCATTTGATCAGACTTGGTGGTCAAGAGCTGCAAGAGCTTTGTTTGTCCTTTGCTGTCATGGAGTCTGTTCTGTCCATCAGACCTTTCACCACTGACAACTTGGGGTATGTTGGTATCACTATTTTCTTTCTGTTCTCCAGAATGGCAGCTGCTCTCTGCTTGTCCAGTTGTACCTTCAGATGGCTCCCCATAAAGTCCAAAACAATCTTTAGAGTCCAGGCTTCCCATCTTACTTAGCGAAGGAGGATTCATATTCACAGGGGAATTTTGCAAATTACCCATTTTTAGGTCAGGTGAAGCCAACGATGACCCTAAAGTGACTCCATGCCCCTCACTGAGGGCTTGTAGTGCATTTAGGGAACTGTTGGTATAACTATGGCTATTTCCTGTGCTGCTGCAAACGGCCACAGGTGAATGTAAGCTTCCTGCTGGGGAAAATTGACTGGGTGGGATTCGAGGACTTCCTGCCACTCCAGGGCTCATACGATGCCTTGGTGAAAGCATAGAGTTTGGCTGTCCTGGATTCATGCCAGGGCTGCTTTGTGAGGGACTATTCATTTTGAGTGCATAGTTACTACCCTGAGGAGTCGATGCCTGCATGCTTGACACATGGTTCATTCCCCCTGAACCACCAAACCTGCCCACCGGCATGCCCATTTGTTCCTTTGGGCCATTTATGGCAAAATTAATATTGCTACTGATGGTCATGTCCTGACCTGGGTTCCCACTGCACATGGCCTGATGGGCAGGGCTGCTAGAGCTAATTGGGTTCAATGGCTTCCCCATAGCTTGTCCAGTCAGATCCTGATTCATTACGCACACGTTCTGTTCTCTGTATAATGAGCAAAGACACAACATATTAGTTAAAAGGAAAAAATTATCTAGCAGATCATTAATAATAATATTTTAAAATGATGTGGGTTTTCTTTCCTTTAAAAGAACAGGCTAACATTTAAAAGGCAAGATAATGCTTTTGATGAAAGTCACCTACAATTATCAACATGAGTGAACATGTAGAATTTGGGACCAATAGTTATGTTTTTCAGTAGAACTAATTAATATGTCTGCGGTTTAAGACTTTGAACGGAATAGGGAGAGAATGAAACAACCATCTGTTTTAAATTGCAGACATTATATAAAATAGTCAAAAATTTACACACTCACATTATACATTTCTCCCACTAAAAAGGATGCTATCATTGATAATTTTAAAATGACCGAAACAAGTATACATTTTACAGTACAACTATACCCAGCTATTTGTTGGAAATTCTAATTCCTCAGAAGAGATATCCATTAGCTTAGAGATTTCTCTGGTGTTTGACCATTAGGCTCATGGTGAAAAGCAAATTTCAAAAACAACAACAAAAAAAAACCTTGGCTCTGAGCTGGTAGAAAACCAAACCCTTCCAAGTGCTAGAGCCAAGAAAGCTACTGAAAACACATTCGGAATGAGACTATCTAGTCAATAACCTAATTCTGAACATTTTTTCCCCTGTACAAGTCAAAGCTTGAGCGCAACAGACAGACAACATGGAAAGTGCGCTTCACAAAGAACATTTCATTTTGCATTTTCTCCACTGCCTTAGACAGTCTTCAATCCTCCCCCACTCGCCTCACAAGCAGGTTTTCTAAGCTACATGGTTTCTCAAGCTCCAGAGCTTTTATTTAAAGCTTTGGCAGCTCCTCTTCAGTTACCAAATGTGTCCATCAAGCCAAATAAAACACATCTCACAAATTGTCAAACAGGAGCTTTCCTTTAGGTCGGTGCAATTTGGCACATCTGTAATCACTTTTAGATATTTTCAGTTTTACATTGGATTTATAGTTAGCAGGCAAAGGGAATTTCCTGATACTAGTTTTTCCTAAATAAAAAACAAATAATTGAGAAAAGTGTTAGAGCAGGACCCTTTAATTATAGCTACGTCATATACCTTCTGATAGCTTCCCCAAAAACTCTCTAACACACACAGAAATCTAAATAAGCTGGAATCTGAGAAATGTTTTTGTTTCTAAAAGAGTGTAATACTAAGGTCCATTCTTCTGACTTTCAGTTTAGACTATGAAGTGTTTATAATTCCTTAGGTTAAGGGCCAATGCCATGAAATTCCTTTAGAAGGCCCTTTCTATGAATATTAATTGGGAATTTGTTGGTGCAAGCATATAGAAAGTAGTACCAACACCATCTGCTTCAATATACTGCTTTGCCTGTTATCTGACTCTGAATCGGAGAAATTTCTCTAATTTAACAGGTACTCATGTGAGAGCAAAGTCAATTTCTGTAGGTCAAGTTCCTTTAGGTGGATTAAAAGAATACTTTAGGACTTCAAAAGAGTCCCAATTTCAACGTATGGGTACTCCTTTGCTGAAGTGGATGAAAAATACTCAACATCTTAGTAAAAAATAAAATTAAGAAGACAAATATAAAATAAATCTTGAAATTTAATTGAAGACTTTAAGGTAAAAAGAAATCCATGACATTTGGCAAGCACAGAAAGACATTCCTGATATAAATTAAATATCTTAACAATTGAATTTTACTTTGTTGTGCTATGGCGCTGATCAGCAGATGTGTCTATTAAACTAGACAAGCACTAAGACGACTTTCTTCTTTGCAACACCACTCATTAACTTGGGATGGAAGGGCAATTCTTAGAACAAAGATTACCTGTGAAGCATATGCAAGGATATTACAAGCTGAGGTTCATTAGTAGTCTGGGAACGAATGAGCTTGCTCTTCGTTTGGGCAGCAACGAGAGTGCCATCAGACAAGGAAAAACGGTAGATCTGACTGAATGCCAGTCCTTGTCTCAGCACTGTAAGCGGGCAAGCAAACAAGAAGTAGATTTAGAAACCAAAAAGAGAACAGTACACATGACATTAACACACTCATCGTGAGTAGGGAATCTTTCAGGCTTTGTATTTTCTAGATTGCCAGCACCTAGCATAGTCCCTGGTACATAGGTCATTAATAACTACTTAATGATCAATATGAAGACTTTAAAATTTGGGTTTCAAACAATGCTATAAAAGTTCTATGTAAATATATTGTATATAAAATGCTACAAAAAGTGATTCTTAAAATAAAATTTTTAAAAAGGAAATTTACTTTGTATCTAGTGTGCTAACAAATGACAGTATCTTACATTTCAAGTAGAAAAAGGAGAATGAAATCATTTTAGCTGCTTTATGTGGCAAAATAAGTCTTTGTTGTAAAGGAGCTTATAATGACTTTTTTTCTACAAAATCTTATTCATTATTGTTATTTTTTTTAAAAATCTAGGTCTCTCTATCTCACCCAGGATAGAAGTGCAGGGGCTACTCACAGGCCCAATCTATCTACCAATCAGAAAAGAAACTTCGACCTATTTAATTTCCTACATGGGACAGTTTGCCTCTCCTCACCAATTGTTTTTACCAATCCTCCCCCTCTCAATCCCTGAAGAGCATCACTACATCAAATACACCCAAAAGGCCCAGCCCACAGAAGCTCAGAAGCCAAGAGATCCCCTGGGTTCAGCTTCCAAAGTACCTGGTAATATGGGCACGTGCCCCTGGGTTTGACTAAAAATATCCTTAGGCCTAAACATAAATATTTTTCCTTTTAACTTTCCCTTTTGAAAAATGTAAAGTTTCATGACTTTGATCCATGACTAGGTCAGAAAGTATTTTCTAGTCCCTTATTTTTGTTCTTTTGGTCTTTGCCCCCCCAAGACAAATAATAATCTATCAGTCTTTAAAATGACTGGAATTAGGCAAGGTTGGTATTCTTTAAGGGTAGGGATTTAAAAAACAAAACAAAACACTTTTATCTTTATTACTCTCTAGCTTTTAGAATAGCTCCCAGCATATGTCTAGTCACTTTAAGTAGCATCGGACTCTTTCTGACTTCTTTTGGGGTTTTCTTGGCTAGATACTGGAGTGCTTTGCCATTTCCTTCTCCAATTCCTGGGATATAGTAGGCACTTATTAGGTGCTTGTTGATTAACTAATTAACAGCAAGTTTTTTAAATTCATAACAGCCCCTATTTTTTGCCCATGCAAGGAGTATTATTTTGTAGTTAGAAGCTGAAGTAAAAAATTAAATATTTATAAGAACCTCTTCAGAAGAAAAGAATAAACTTAAACAGAAAGCTATTAAAAATAGGGAAAACTATGGTATGTAAATATTTATTTTTACCTTTAAACTCTTAATGTGGTGCTTTTACCACCATAAAAAATATATATTTTTTTAAAAAGCTCTATGCTGATAAGCTCTTTCAAAATAATTTTAGGATTGACTTTTACAAGTTTTTGCTTTTTTAACTATGACAGCTAAAGAAAAAAGTATATTTCAATCCAGACTACCACCTATCTTTTACCATCTAGTCTTTTGTTATTTTTCAGAGACTGGTCTTATTTTTTCACCCATATTCATCATCTAAGTTCAGATTATATGGATCAAATATTTGAGCAGAGAGAAAAATCCAAGCGTGTTTACAAAACAACAAAACACCACCTACTAAGTATCAGAGGCAGGATTCAAATTCAAGTAAGTCTTCCTAATTCCAACTCACAAGCGACAAAGTGCTGAGTTAAAAGATGTATTTGTAAAGTACTTGGGACCTATTTTAAAGTACTTAGGACCTATACATAAAGCTCAATTACTCTACCTATTTTTGATTTCCCATTTTGTCACTTGTGACTTGGAATTAGAAGACCAGAGTTTCAATCCTGCCTCAGGCAACACAAAATTCTACTCTAGGCAATTGTCTTAACTAAATTTTTCCAATAGTTTAAACTCAATATGGTATTTAGAGACTACACATCCTGTCCTAAGTTGTTGTGTGAAGTTATTTATGTAATGTTCTAAAAATTGCTCCCATATCCTATGAAAGAGATTTTGTCTTAAGAGAATATAACTGAGTTATTTTGTTTTATGAACGCATCCTACTTATAATTGGTAGGGATTGGAACAGACACTTCTAAGCTAGTCATTTCAAGTCTCCGTATGATAGTTACAGTCTCAAAAAGTTGATCTAAGTATAATTTTTGTAACCAAAATAGTATTTTCTCATTAAGCTCTATAATTCCAGATATTCTTATCCTTATTTCTAACTACCTTTTATTAGACTTCATAGTGTCTCCAATATTCAGTTTCTTCACTTTCTCTCTTTCAAACATTTCTGTTAAATGGATACTTTTGAAACACATATTTAAGTATAGGAGTTCCACATTTAAAGGAGGTACTCTATTAAATCATTTTTGCAAAGAAAACAATCTAATCTTTATTTCTTCATGTGGAGTTTCATTAAAGAGAAAAACTGTCTCGTCAAATCAGTGGTATTTTTGAAATGAAAGTAGCCACAGAATCAAATAGAGGAAGAACATGAAACTGGTGTTACATTAATCCTTGTCCATTCACAATGAAAGGAATATGACTGCCCAGGGGCTAAGGTGATTTTCTAAACTGTAAAAAGGCTTTTATGAAATGCTGAATACTAGTATTCCCATTTTATTTTAGTTCTCTGAAAACTGAAATGTGTTCGAATTTTGCCTAATTGTTCACATGAACAGAAAAGCGCCAACTGTCAACCTTTTCTATATTTCTTGAAAATATTACAAATGTGGAAAGGAAAAAAAGAAAGGAAAAGGGGGGCGAGAATCTATATGGCATTTATGTCTTGACAAATCATCTAAAAAAATAGAATACATAAGTATACAGGCAATTATCAAGGCAAGTTAAATTCCCAACAATTACTACAACTTCAATTTCAGTAAGATATCAAGGCTGAAGAAAGAGTCTGTATACTTAATTTGGGAAGTACAATGACAAAGTTCTAGAGACTCAGCCAATGCCAGGCTTCTTTGTGACAAATCGTACCCACTCAGTCTACCCATTCACCGAATTTCTAAGAAAGGGAAAAACAGGTGGATATAAAATTTTCCCTTAAATTCTAACAAAGAAAAAGTTCATTATCCCCTCAAAGAAATGTGAGTTACATTTAGCCCATACATTGAACATGTACTCAATAAAAAAGGTTTTAATCTTAAAACCTGCATTTTTTACTTTTATTAAGACATCTATCATTGAGTAAATTTATTTTTAAAAGGAAATAAACTAAATTAGGGTTTGTAAAACTATTAGGATAGTCTTATGGAGAGGTAGATAGCCATCTTCTTAAATATGTTATAAATTATAAGTATTTTGATGGTACTTATGGTTATCCCTATGTCCAGAAGAATGTTGGTGATAGGGAACTGAGCCTAGAGTTCAAACCCAGCCTCAGACACTTCCCAGCTCTGTGACCCTGGGCAAGTCATGTAACTTCTGTTTGCCTCAGTTTCCTTAATTGTAAAATGAGGATAATTACACTACTTACCCCACAGGGTTGCTGTTAGGATCAAATAAAATATTATTTGTAAAGCACTTAGCACAGTGTCTGGCATATAGTTGATGCTCAAGAAATGTTTATTCCTATCCCTCCACCCTCTCCTATATTTTGATCTCATAAAGTTACATATATAACATGAAACTGATTATGCTGTGGAAATCTCAGAAAGATAAATGGAAGTGACTAAAAGCATTTCTATATTCTTGTTACTAAAGAAACTGCACTAAAACAAGTTTTAAGTTTAAGTCTGGGGATCACAGCTATTGACCTCCTTTTGGCATTTTACCCAATTTTATAGACATTTCACTTTATATTTCTGGATTTTCTCATGGTGCACTCAAAAAACAGACTTTATTTTTGTAATATGCTTGCTCTGACTCCTTTCCTCTGACCCAACAATGAATTACCATTTCCTCCTCTTCAACTTTCCTGTAGAACATGCTTCTAATTCTTGTCCCTTGCTTCCCAGACTCTGCTCTACTGGTAATCAACCATAACCTGATAACTTATTTCCTGCCTATAGGTTTTGTTTTGAGGACCTCGCCCAAATAGAAATTATGGAGAACATTCAGAAGTAGCCCTGAATTCCATTTTAGGAATCATTGTTTGTGAAGGAATTCTCTCTCCTTGGTGATCTCCTTAAAATAGTACATAAAGCAGAGTCAAATTCAAGAAGAAAATGATATGATTTAAAGAGGCTTACCTTCATGATGATGCCTCTTGGCATATGATACAGATTCTCCTTCATGCTGGGCATGAAACTTCTGAATACATCTTCTTACCAAATCCTCCCAGCCTGGTTTCATGGCTGCACGCATGGTGCTAGTATCCAGTGAAGTGATCTTGCCTACACAAAAACACACTAAGTGTCATCAATGCAAACCCCTAGGAAAACAATTGTTCTAAAACCATGCATGATAGTTACATACCTTGGAGATCCTGGCGAGTAGTAAAGCTTTCCGATGAGGGAAGAACTGGCCTTTCCTTCATAGGAACTCTTCTTGCCACACAAATCAAACAGGAGTGCAAATCTTGAATCAAACAAATATATGCTTCTCATATCAGTATTTTTTTGATGAGACAAATAAAGATAGATATACTAATGAAACATAACTATCTAAATCAGTGAAAGAAAAAGTGGTAAAAAGCTTATCATTTTCATCTACTAATTTTTTTTTCTCTCCAAAAGCAGATAGCATATAGGGCCTGACTGAGAGGATTGGAAGGCAGTAAAGGGGACAATCCAAGGTGGGAAATGCAATGTGTTATTGTTGAATCCTTCTATCAATGCAGGGATGGCCACATGGATTAATAATTTCTTTTTTAGGAAGAAACAAGGAGTTTTTTCTTATTTTATCTGGTTAACCAAAGTACTCAATGTCATTTGTCTCAAAGAGGACAGAAAATTAAATTTTATACTGATTTTTTAAATGAATCATGAAAAATTTCAAGTGGTCTAAATATGGCTATTTTAGAAACAAATAATTTACTACAGACTAAGAACACTCTTCCATGTAATGCAGATTCACAATGCCTATGTGATGAAAGTTGTAGTGATACCTACAGCTTCCTTTCTTATCCCTCTGTAACATTTGGTTATGTTAGCTACACTGTAGCGTGTATTTTAAATTAGGGAAATGAAAATAACATATTTCCTTTCATCTTCCTGTTAAGTGACTAGAACACAACTGATTAGAAATTAGTCTAATTATGCAACATTTACAATGCTGTAATATATCTTCTTCGATCAGGAGTTCTTAACCTGGGGTGTGTGAACTTATTTTTTAATATTCTGATAGTTGTATTTAAATATAATCTTTTTCTATTACAATCCTACATATTTTATTTTACGCATTTAAATAAATTATTCTGAGAAGGGGTCCATGGTTTCACCAGACTGCCAAATGAGTCTACAACACAAAAAAGTTAAGAAAACCTATGTGAAACAGTTAAGTTATTGTTAATTTGGGAATTTCAACAAGGAAATGTTTATGTTTAAAAACCTCAATAAAAATTGGTTGTTTTGTTGCCTTTCTATAACTAAAATAAGGTAAAAGTAGTGATTATTTATAACTATATTACATAAAAAGAAATCATCTGTCAGACTACATAATTCAATTTTTAAAGTAGCATAAATGTTTTAAGAAGGCAAATTTACATTTTCTATTTCTTCCCAATGGAAATCTTCTCATTTTCACACATAAAATACCTATAATTAAGTTTCACCTATAAAAATATTAGTAACAAATTTTTCAACTTGTGGAAAAGTGATTAAAAAAATCTTATAGGCTTTCTATAGTAAAATTCCATTTTAATGCTCTAACACAAAAAAGACTAGAAGAGAAGGCAAATGAGAAAATCCTACTGAGTTTTTCTTAGCATATATATTATCTTTAGATTATTGGGATGTAAAAACAATATAACATACATAAACACACGTACACAATATAGATTTCCTATAACATTCTGCCCTACCTTCCCCTTCTTCCTTGATGGACTTTGGTTGAGAAACAGCAAAGCACTGCATAGTTTCATATTTCTGATGTGCTTCTTGGCTATCATGACTTTCTTCTTCAGAATCAGTAAGAGGTTTTACTAGCATCCGACAGTTAAAGGTATGGCTGTTCCGTCTAGGAGCTTCATTAGACCAAGGTCCCCCATTAACTAGCAAGACCAAAAAAACAAAGCCAAACAAATCACCAATGTTTTAAAAGATGTTAACACTAGATTCACAGATATTCAGTTATTTAATTAGTAAAACAAATGTTAAATGTGAATTCATAAAGACAGTCTTTTCAAAGTGTCTATACTAACACCTTTCCTCCTTCTCTCTATTCTCACCAAGACTAGCATTTTAAAGTATTTGGGGAAGTGGTGGAAAGCCATACATTTTTTCTCAGGTTCTTCTCTAATTCTCCATTCCAACTTTCATATCATTACAGGCTTCCATCACTTCTTGCCTAGAGTCCTATAACAGCTTTCTGACATGTATCTCTGGCTCTTGGTTCTCCCTTACTGCTCCAATCTATCTTATAGAGAATGGCCAGACAAATTTTCCTTAAACAATATCTGTGTCATTCTTCCACTCAAGAACTTTTACTGCCTCATAACACCTATTCATGAAATATGGACTTGGTACAATAGGAGCCATTGTTGTTTGTGAAACAGAGGAAAGTGGAGTCCTTGTTTCTCAAAACTGTCTAGTGAAAGGCACCACTAAAAGTCCAGTCTCTCATTATCTCCTTCCATGTGCATTGAACATTTATTCCTTTGCTTCTATTTGTTCCCATCTAAAATACTTTCTTTTGCTCATTACTAGGTCATGATCACCTCTCTCTTCTCTGAACTTACATAAAACTGTATATGTAATCTACACCAAATGATGGAACATTTGCTGTCCTATATGTTCTCTAAGTACTCTTGTTCCTACTCCTCAAGAGTGTTCCCTCTTCCCCAAACCCAGCCAAATGTAACCTTCTTGAAGAATCTTTGGTCCCAGCACAGTCTGGGCATAGAGTAGGTATGTAACAATTTATGTGATCAACAGACTGAACAAATATTATACCTCATAGTTCTCACCATTATAATTTCAAAATCCAACCTGATATGCTAGGATTTGTCCAAAATTACACAATTAATTAATGGCTGAGCTAGATCTTAGAACACAGGCTTCTTTATGGCTAGTCTTGTGCATTTCCTACTACTTTTTATTCTGAGAAAGAGGAAAATCAGCAAGACAATGAGATTCCATCATCAAACTAGAAAATACTTTCTGATCATCTGCTACAAAACCCTTAAATAAGCAGTGTTGAGGTGAGCCAAATATTCGAACCACTGCTACTGTTCTAAAGAGAAACAGAAAAGGAACTAAAGCCCTAAGAAGAACATGAATAAATACTAAGTTAAGCTAGGGGAAATTATTTTTAATTTGCATAAAGAACCATTTTTACTGTTCTCTATGTAGATATTGTTGAGTTCTTGCCACCATAAGCACTGCAGAGCTTGTGTTATGTATCAGGGTTATAAAGAAGGATCAGAAGGGAGAGAGAGAAGAGCTCTGGCCAACCTATTGTATCACTGAAGGCTTAAAAAGATACAGGAAAAAGCAAGATTTGTTACTGGGGAGGGTTTTTATTTTTTTAGAGGGGAGTGGGAAAGTAGTGATAATGATGCTAAAAAATAAGGGCAGTGTTGATACTATTATGTTACATTAAAAAATAAGCTAAGTCATAGAAGTTTATAGTTTTATATACAATCCTCTTCTGTGTTATTTTCATTTTTTAAAAAAGGGGCAAGGAAAATACCTTGACAGAAACATTACAAGGGTGAATTAATATATTTAAGTCCTGAGATAAATTCAAGAAATAATTGTAGATATCTGAAATTATTATTTATTAGAAATCAGCATATAGGAACAGCAATTAGAAATCTCTATTGGATTATTAAAGAGAGATGGAACTTAACTGATATATATGTGTTTATTATAATATTTATTCCAGTCACAATGAACAAAGGATTATGATACAAAGGAAATGCTAACAAACTGAGGAATTGAAAAGGAATTTCTTTGTACATGCTATAGCAACCAAAAAGACCAAATGATACAAACAGCTTTAAAAAAAAACCCCAAATAGCAGCATTTGATAACTCAGGAGTTTGACCTTATTCTGTCCTAAAATAGGCACTACTTTTGAAGCTGTGAATAAGTTCTTAGCATCACTAGTCTAGGTGAAAAGGAGAAAAAACAATTTCTACAAGCTGGACCAGTAATGCTGCTATTTTGCAGCCATGTTATGTAGCACCCACTTTTAAATATAGCCTTTTATAATCCTGTATTGCGGTTTAGAAAGAATAGTAGAATGAATCATAAAAGATAGAGAGTAGAAGTGATATTTGGGGTGCTCAAAAAAGTTTGAGATTATAGGGTTTGTAGTAAATAAATATGCCTTCCCTCTTAAGACCCTATTAAAAAAAAGACAAATATATAGTTATATGCATGGTTCAAATAAATGTAGGATTTCAGATTTAACTCTGAGCCCCAATTTCTTTTTGATGACTTTTAAAATGGGCAAAGGGCTGGCAGAAAACGCTCCATTAGCTACTAGCCCTGGAGGATAAGCAATTTGATGATAAACTCACCCCCCCCCCCAAAAAAAAACCAACAACAACCAAACAAAAAAACAATCAACTCGTTAGTTCCCTGATGATATACATGAACATTATTATTCCCTCCCACAGGTGAGGAAGTCTGGGCAACTGAGGTTAAGTGACTAGCCCAAGGTCACACAGCTAGTAAGTGTGTCAAGTGTCTGAGGTGGAATTTGAACTCAGGTCTTCCTGACTCCAGGGCCAGTGCTTTACTTACTGCGCCACCTAGCTGCCCCATACATGAACATCATTGTGAGCATGTTAAAATGTTCTGATGAATTCTCAATGAAGTTGTTGTTCAGTTGTGTGACAAAGTCTATGGGTTTTCTTGGCAAAGATATTATTAGGGTGGTTTGCCATTTCCTTCTCCAGTATGTGCCCATTTTACAGAGGATAAATTGAGGCAAATAGAGGCTAAGTGGCTTGCCCAGCATCACACAGTTATTAAGTTTCTAGGGCTGCTTTTGAACTCAGGTCTTTCTGAGTCTAGGCCCCGTGCTCTATCCACTGCACTACCTAGCTGCCCTGAATGAAATGCAAGTTCTAAATTACAATATATGGAACATGATTGGAGATTTTTTAAGAGCTAAGGTACATACTTTAAAAGCAATCATTTCTATGATTATTCTTTTGCAAATTGCCATTGTAAATATTTTTATTAAACTCCAATCAACAATGAAAACAGGGGGGAAAAAAGATAATACTTTACCTAAAGACTTTGGTAGCAGGTTTTTTACAAATTCTGCGTGGTCCCCTACATGCAGGATGCTGTATACACTTGTGTTCATCAGCTCTTCTTGGTTATACCTTAGGTATTGTGTCACATTTTCAGAAACAAATACAACATTACCTTCCAGGTTCACTACAAAGAAGAAGCCATCAAGGGCCTACAAGAGAAAGGACTAATCAATAAAAATATGCATGGTAAACTCACGTGCACTTGTTAAGAAATGTTCAACTATTTCCTCTTCAAGTGAAATACTCAATTCGCACTTTCATAGAAGTACATTTCCTTTAACTATTCCCCTGAACCCCTAATTTTAATTGTCATATGGAACCAATTAACACATTTTTACTAGCTGAAACATACAGATTCCATTTCCAAAAAACTAAACTAAACTAAAAACTAAAATAGGAGAAGAATTAACTGAGGCTCTCCTTATTCTGGGCTCCATGATTAACATTAATTTTTCTAATCTTCCACAACATGAGGATTGTCGGCTTCATATTCATATGTATTTATTTGTTTTTTGAGATGAGACTCATGTATTTCCAAGAGCAACAAACACTCATTCATTTCCAAACAAATAAAATACAAGGTTACAGTCTTAATATGTTCCATAGTTCAAAATATATTCATGATGAATTATAGTAACAAGTGGTTGGAAAATTTACTATATTTATAAGATTTTTTTTTTGCTGGGTATTGGTACTTTGAGTTATAGAAAACTACTCAACATGGAGAACTGTTGACACAGTTGTCAGCAATATTGTCTAAACATGATATGAATCCTAGTGTGCCTAAGAATTATGTTCCTCTAGGTTTGGGAACTGAGGAGCTTTGTGCCAATATTCCTTATTATTTAGAGTGGACCTATAGGGAAATAGCATATGGAAGATAGGAATGGCAATTCAGCTTGCTACATTTCAGAGTAGCCAACACAGAAGCAACAGACTAAATGAACGGAATGTCTTTATGTGTCATATGGAGGATAAGGAGGGTACAGAGAGGAAAACTAGCTAGTTTGGTCATATGTAAAGTGTCCTTTTCATACTTTTTGCTATAGACATCTACACAAAAGATTTTCACAATTAAAATTCTGTAGTTTACTTGAAACAGTTTTATTTCCTGAAACAGTATGTGTTTTTAAAAGCTCACTAAGATACTCTCCTAAGGAAAAAAAAAAACAGCTGACATTCAGTTTTGTTGCTTAGCAACAACAATGCTAATGATGCAAGCATGATTGTGCATCTATGCCTGGGAATAGCTCACCAAGAACAAGCCTTTTCTCTGTTCAATTTATGGCATGTAAACAGGGGAAAAGATTTAAATTTAAAACATAAGTCACAGGAGTCAAGCATTAGATTTTAAACTTACTCTGCATGGAACCCCTGACACAATAGGTGCATGGTGAAATTCTCAGAAGACTGTTGTGAAACAGCAAAAAATAAGTAAACAAAATAAAAAAGGCTTGACTTTATATGATAATGGAAATTACAATCTTGAAATCTGCTTTATGTAATTAATGAGCTAAACTCTAATAAGACTTGACTTACGGATTTATGGTCAGTCCACCAATCAAAAAACAGCCATTATTAAGCACTTACTATGGGTAAGATGCTGGTAATAAAGATACAAAACAATGAAAACAATCACTTCCACCAAGGGACTTAACATTTTGCTGGAAGAGACATGTATATATAAAAGCACATATGAACTAATACAGAAAAAAATAAAAGGTAATCTTGTACATGGTAATGAGGGAGGGCACTGGAAACTGGGGGAATAGGAAAGTCTTCATATAATAGGTGGTACTTGACCTTCACCATGAAGGAAAAGATGAATTCTATGAGGAAGAGGTGAGGAAAGACCTCTCACTCTACTCACGTGGGATGGCCAGTATGCAAGGGCACACAAGATGGATTACTGTGGATGATGAAAAGAAAAGGCCAATTTAGCTAGATCACAGAGTCTAAGGAAAGAAGTAGGCTATCATGAGGTTGGAAGGACACGTTGGGAATACATTGTGATGGGCTTTAAAACATAAAAGAGACTAGTTTAAATCTGATTTTAGAGGTAATAGGGAGTCGCTGGAGTATATTAAGAAAGGGAGTGAAATGGTCAGACTTATACTTAATACTCTAGCAGCTTTGTGAAGGATGGACTGGAGTGGGGAGGGACATGAATGAGGTTGGCTAACCAATCTGGAGGTTGCTGCCATAGTGTAGTTAAGAAGTGATGAGGGCTTGAAATAAGTTGATAGATATGAAAGGAGAGAGAAGAGAGGAGAGCTCGATGCAATGCAAGGTAATGGGTGTTGAAACGGCAACATCCGACCACCGATTTTAAATGTTGGTAGGGTGAGTGAGAACTGAGTAGAATATGAAGTTATGAACCTGGGAAACCAGAAGGATAGTGGTGCCCTCAACAGAAAATTATAAACTTGGAAGATGTGTGGATTTAGTGGGAAAGATAATGAATCTGTGCTGGAAATAGAAAATTTAAAAGGGCTCCAGAACAACCAGCTTGAAATGTCAATAGGCAATTGGCAATGTGAGATTGATGCTCAGGGGAAATATTTCTTCTTTTCTTGGGCCCAAAATGTCTTTTATTTGTTTAAAGAATGTGGTAATATATCAGATTGCTTGCAGTCTTGACAAGGGTGGGAGAAAAATTTGAAACTCAAAATCTTATAAAAATGAATGCTGAAAACTATCTTCACATGTAATTGGAAAAAATAAAATACTATTTACAAAAAAAGAATGTGGTAAATAGTAAACCACCCTCTCAAAAAATTAAAGGTGTAGGGAAAGCTCTAAATTATGTCAGTCAAGACCTGATAATTTAATGTAATTTTAAAAAATACTTTATACAACACAAAAACACCTCTAAAGTTAGTTAACTCATCTTTGCAGTATTTTTTTTTTTACATTCACCAACTACATGGTAATTATCAGCCACTAGGCAGATACAAAAAGTGGCAATGAAAAGATTAATGAAGAAGGTTAAGATGACTGGTCAGAGAAAGGCGGTTCGAGTATTTATTTCTGCCCCCTTCCTAGAAATCACTCTAAGATACTGCTTCTGAGAAACATGCTTCAGAAGAAAAAATCGAATAAAATAAAATAAAGTAAATTGAATAAAATAAAAATTTTTTCTCATGGATTTTAGACCAAGTTGTGTTTAACTAAGATCTTGGGGAAAAAAAGTTGTTTAACCACTGTAGTCCTTAGTTTCTTGATCTGTCAAATGAGGGGAATGGGTACGATATTCAAATTCTCTGATTCTGTTTCCAAACAATACAACAACAATCTAAGCTATTTAAGTGCTAAAAGTGATAATCATTCTATAAATAGACTGGGAAAACAAGGATGCAGTGGAAAATTTTACCAAATTATTATCAAATGAATTAACCATGTATGTTTTCTTGAACGCTGGCAAAATTTATCCAAATTGCTATTTCCAAAATGATTCAGTCTGGCCTTCTATTTTGGACACACTCATATTTTTTTCATCACTTCACTGATGGCCTGTATTTCAGGAAGATTTTAATTTTGGAAAAGGTAACCCAAAGCTAAGGCTAACTAATGTCATATTAGTTAATGATAAGGAAGATAATGTTTTAGGATTTATAGGAAGGAATTTTAATTAAACAGTCCTAGTGTTAATAAAGATCAGGCAGTTGATATCAAATACTGCTTTGATAATTCTTATCCAAGAAGGTTTTTTACATCCGGTATTTAATTTTTTATCTTTTTATGATATCTTCTCAAGTTAAAATTTTTGGAGTATACATGAACATAATGGTTTGCTTTAATTTTGCCTTAGCACTTTTTTTCAACTAAGCATATCCATATAAGTGGATATAATCAAATATATAACATATATAAAATGTAAGACAGAGAAAACTTTAATCAAAATACCCTCTACTGCTACAGTTAATGTAAAATCATATTGAACAAGGAATTCCAAAACAAATGTTAATTTGGTGCTTCTTTGAAAACCAAGCAATCTACAGCCTATAATACAGCACAAGTCTAAAACAAATAAACATAAAAAGAAAACCAAAGAACTCCACTAAACCACACACCATAATTTAGTGCTTTTATTGTTGTGGTGTCTATGCCTGCTGGTTTTAGTTTTCGTTTTTTGGAGGGTCGTGGGGCATGGGGGCAGGGACTTTGGACTAGGAAGCCGAAACCATGAGCGCATGAGTGTGTGGAGTTCCCAATGTGGAAAATCCCTCCACAAACACAGATGAGCATTCATATCTCATTTGTAACTCATGGTCTCATTAAGCAGTTAGTATATATGAGAGGCAAGACTTGAACTCGGTCTTTCTAACTTCCAGGATAGCTCTCTATTTACTATATTCGGCTGTTCCTGAAGTACGAACACGGTACTGAGATTCGGGGGTCCATGAGGTCATAACTATTTTCATAATACTCTTAAGATGTTTTAATTTCTAATATGGTAAATATTGATAACTATAACCTGCATTAACATAAGTTCTCTGAGGAGTCCTCAGTCATTTGTAGGAGGACCAAGGGGTTCTAAAACCAAAAAATCTGAGAACTGTGGAACTATTTCAAACTGCTTTTCAATTTACTTAAAAACAAAGAACTCCATGCCCCCCCCTCCACTTTTTTTTTAAGTAGATTTGTCTACTACTAGAAATAGGCCAGTAGATCCAAAGGTTTCAAAAGTACAGTTTTTCTAAATGACAAAAGAAAGTTAGGTATGTATATTTTACTTCAGTTCTTTTCATTTGGAAATTAAATTTAGCAACATAATCTTCAAGCTATTAAAAAATAGAAACAAAATTTGTGTATTTTACCTCAAGCATCATTGGTCCAAGTGCATCCTTGTCAATAACACTTTGACCTGTAGATGAGACATCAGACTTCTGTACTTCATCTACGTTGGCAGCTGCTGCTTTCTCTGCAACCAACATAAGAGTGAATTAAATGACAATACTCTTTCAAGGATAAAACGACACACAAATATTTTACTGTAATGATTTTTCAAATCTCCTGTGGATCTGGACGGTTATTTTAAAAAAGCACATCATCACCATCGCTGAATTGTGACAAGTGTGCTAGATGTGGAGCTAGTGCATTAACTTTTCATCTTTGGATGATGGTACTTAAATCCCATTTTAGGCCACAGATAAAATGAGTTTACAGGTTTCAACGTAGTTAATTCCTCAAATCTTTTTAGATCGCAAAACACTATATTTTCTGCCACAATTAGTCTTTACTCAAGAAGC
Source organism: Phalanger gymnotis (assembly GCA_028646595.1). NCBI lineage: Eukaryota > Metazoa > Chordata > Mammalia > Diprotodontia > Phalangeridae > Phalanger > Phalanger gymnotis. Next base: position 241,384,863 of record CM053622.1, read on the forward strand.
ACCTAAATTGGATATGTGCTGTTTAGAAGTGAACGGTACTTGCCTGGGTGCATATGGTCACATTTAAAAGGCAAGTAAGTGCTACACCTTGGTTTCTATTGTAATTTAGGAATGAGAAGTGACCTGTACATAATTTACATACTAATTGTCACTTGTAAATGCCATGTTCATTTCCTATTTCTTGTCACATTTAGAACAACCTGGAAGAGATCTGATCCCCTATGACATATTCAAGTCCCTACTGATTCCTAGCAGAATGAAAAGGGGTCTGACTTTTGTCATTTCGAAGCACTTGAAGAATTCTGTGTCACTACCTCATGGAAAGGTGCATCTTTTTTAAGTCCCTAAATGGGAGTTATTATGAAAAAAAGTAGTCTTTTCTCTTCTTGATCTGAAAATTTTATTTTATTTAAGAAACAATAGTCAATCATTCAATCATTGTGGTTATTCAACAAGTACTTATTAGACAACAATTATGTTTGAGGCCCTAAGGTAGAAACTGGGGGTGAAAAGACAAAGATGAAACTGTCTTCACCCTCAAGTGTATCACATTTACATATGTAAATAGAAAAGTAAATACAAAATTGGGGGGAAGAAGGGGAAAGAGAACAGTAATAACAAGGGTAAAGAATAATAAAAGACCTTGTCTAGAAGGGGTCCTCTGAACCAAGCCTTGAAGGAAGCTTGGTATTCCAAGAGAGACACAAAGAGGGAAGAGCAGGTAGGTTATTTTGGCAAGAATATAGATTTATATTGTTAAGGGCTACATGAAGAGTTTATAATTGATCCCTGAGGCAAAGGGGGCCATCAAAGGTTCTTAAGTAATAGGCTGACATAATCTGAACTTTGCTTTAAGAATATCAACTTAGCGGTTGTGTAGAAGATAGATTATTGTGGACTGAAAGCAAAGAGATTTATTGGGAAGCTTCTGAAATAGCTGAGAATTCACGAGGGTGTGGACTAGGTAACTGGATAAGTAAAGAAAAGTGGGCAGATGTGAAAAAACCCAACAAGGGACTGAATATGGAAGAGGTGGCTGATGGAGGTGAGGGGAGGAATGGTCTAGAATGATTTTGAAGTTGAGAACCTAGGTAACTAGAAGGTTCAGGGAGAGATTGTTGACTGTAACAAGCAGAGGTCCTACACCCTTAAAAGGGCAAGACCAGGTGCCAAATGGCAGCTTTGTCCCATACTATCTAGTTCCAGGATATAGGGCTGATGTCTCCAGATAGGGAGGCCCTGGGTGGTGTACCAAAAAAAAGGAGCAGGTTCAGAAGAAAATAGAGACATTCTATGTCACAGAAGTGAGGAAGAAGTGCATTCCTGACCTGAGGAACAGCCAGGATGGCACAAAAATGGGAAAGAGAGTGTTGTGTGAAGATTAACATTTAGGTAGGTAGTATAACTGGACCATAGAGTCTGTGAAGAGGAGTACAGGGTAAGAAGACTGGAAAGGATAGAAGAGTCCAAGTTATGAATGACTTTAAATGCCAAAAAGAGAAGGGTATTTTTTGGTATTTGATTCTGGAGGTAACAGGGAGTCACTAGAATTTACTTAGAATGCTGCTTTTGAGAAATAGAGAGAAGACCAACAGATTGGCTGCATTTTAGAATCAGGGCTGGGAGTGAGGAGGAGGAAGTAATGTATAGTAAAGGTTAGGGCCATGTTGTGAAAGACTTTAGAAGCTAAGCAGAGAAGTTTTTATTTGATTCTAGAGGCAATAAGAAGGTACTAGATTTTAATGAATTACGGGAGTGATCTTGTCAGGCCCATGCTTATGGACAATCACTTTGGCAGCAGTGTGGAGGGTGGATTAGAGTAAGGAAAGACTCAAGGCAGAGACACTAGTTAGAAAGTTAATGCAATATTCTAGGTCTGAAGTGAAAATGGCTCAAACTATAGTGGTGGCTATGTTAGCTGACAGAAGGGATTCGACGTGAGATACGTTGTAAAAGTAGAAATAGTCAGTATTTGACAAGTGACTGGACATATGAGACAAGGGAGCGTGAGAAGATATGGTAACAAACCTGAGAATATACCTGTATTTTAAGTATATATATTATTGCCTGTGCTATATGTTGCTATTCCAAAGGAACTTTAAAACTAGTCTAATGTACCTGAGGAAAGATGGTGGAATAGAAGGAAGCTGTACAGTGAGATTGTTATCAAAATTCTTCCAAAAAAGAACCAAAAAAATATTCTAGACTGAATCCTGATGGAAAAATCCAAGACAGTCACAGTAAATCATTTTCCAGCCGAGGTTGGTATAGGGGGACAGAAATGTCTGTAAATACTGGGACAAACAGGCCTGGTTCAGGGAGAGAATGTTGACTGGAACAAGCAGAGGTCAGACACCCTTCCCAGGGCATGCCCAGATGCCAACTGGCAGCTTTGTCCCATACTGTCCAGTTCCAGGCTATAGACCTAGGGCAGACTGAAGATGAGACCTCCCTCCCAGAGCTGGTATTCCCAGATAGGGAGGCCCTGAGTGGTATACCAAAAAAGGAACAGATTCAGAAGAAAATAGCAGCAGCAGTATGGCCCTGAAACCTGCAGAGAAATAACGAGATCAGGTAGTACAGACCAAATAGGCTCCTTCATTTCTGTCACTCTGTAGCTGACTGAGAGGCTAAATCCAGCAGCAGTTTACTTCTGCCCAAACCCAGGCCAAAGATTTGTAGAGCTTAGACCAAGGGGAAGTAAATAGGAGTTTGCCCTGCATCAAACAATTTTGGGAACACCAAAAGTTTGCTGGTGGGGACTAGTCCAAGTTATCTCTGAGATCATGGAACAAAATAACACTCAATACTAAAGCAGGAACAGGACCAGTTCACACTTTCCCTCCAGAAGTACACAAAGAAGCTGCCCTTAAAATCAAGTCCAAAGCCAGTAAAATAGGCTGGAAAAATGGGCAAACAAACGAGGAAGTCCCACTATAAAAAGCTACTAGGGTGACAGGTAAACACTCAAAACACAAATCCAGAAGAGAATTAGTGCAAATCATCTATAAGCAAAGCCTCATAGAAAAACACAACTTAGGCACAAATTCAACTAGAATTTCCAGAAGAAATGAAGCAAAAGTTTAAAATGTTTTTTGGCAACTGAATGAGAGCACTATAGGAAAAAATTGGAAAAGAAATGAGAGCAATGGAAGAATTAGAAATAGTTTGGCACAAGAAGTACAGAATCTTTCTCAAGCAACAAACTCTCTGAAAAGTGAATGGATCAAAGAGAAGTCAGTGACTCTATGAGACAACAAGAAATAACAAAACAGTCCAAAGGCTGAAAAGAAAAAAAAAGAAAAGAAAATGTGAAGTATCACACAGCAAAAGCAACTAACTGAAAAACATAACAAGGAGAAAAAAATTAGGAATCATGTGAATAATTAAAACACCATGACCAAAATAGGAACCCACACATCATATTTTGAAAAATCTTAGAAGAAAATTTCCCAGAGTTCTTGGAAGCAGGAGGTCAAAGTAGAAATAAAAAGAATTCACTGGTTATCTTCTGAAAGAAATACCTAAGAGAAAATTTCCAGCAATGTTATAACCAAAATCCAGAGCTTCCAGGTCAAAGAGAAGATAACTGAGCAGTCAGAAAGAAAGGATTCAAGTACCAAGAGCCACAGCTAGGATCACATGTTAAGATTTAGCAGCCACTGCTATGTAAACAAACAAAAATGAACAACGATAAATGGCTAAATAAGGATAAATTGCTTACAATCTAACACGGGAAGATAATGCATATGTCCACAATGAAACCTATCATTATCAGGGGAGAGAGAGAGTCTAATGAGACAGAAGGTCTGGGTGTGGTTCTGTTATATTTTGATGATCATAGGAGGAGAATGGAAGAGTGTAAGAAGAATCACTAGTAGAGAAAGGCAAAATCAGTCTACAAAATAAAGGTGGAGAAGGGAGGATTAATACTTGAATGTCACTTTCATCTGAATTGTTCAAAGAAGGCAACAATATGCATATATTCATCTTTGTATTAAAAATACATCTCATGCAACAGGAAAATGGGAGAAGGGGGAATTAACAGGGGTGTAGTTTTAAGGGATAAGTTATCCTTCAGAAAAACAAACTCTAAGGATATGTGAATATTTATTGCTTTTTTGGAGTGGCAAAGAATAGGAATGTGAGGGGGTGCCCATGAACTGGGTAATGGCTGAACAAATTATGGTATATAAATGTGATGGAGTATTATTGTGTTATAAGGAATTATGAAGGAGATGGTTTCAGACATACCTCGGGAGATTTACATGAACTGACACAGAGTGAAGCGAACAGTAGGAGAACAATTTATACAATGACAATATGGAAAAGGCAAACAACTTTCACAATTCCAGAGGACTAATAATGAGACTTCAGAAAGAGGTGTAAAGGATTCAGAACATAATACGAGATACACACACACACACACGCTTTTTTTTTTGCAACATTTGCATTGCCTTTTATTCCTCATCTGTAGCCATTTAGAAAGATTGCAAAGTGAATTTGTAAAAGTCAGAGAGCTCCACAAACTGGAGAATTTCCATGTGGAAAAGAGCATGAAAAAAAATCCCTTTGAGGGACTGGGTCACATCTTGTTGGCACTCCCTGGACAAGTCCATTGGTACTATGAAGGTGGGGCAGAGTGGGCAAGAATTAAGAGGTTAAGTGCTGAAACAGTTCCCCCTTTGGTGGCTCTTCAAGTGGGAGGCCCCTCTTGGAAGGCTGGAAGCTTACTAGACTCCCACTCATGCATCAATTAGCAAATTGCTCTTCCAGGGTATTCCCAAAGCATACCCAGTACGAAAAAAAATTCTCCTCATTTAGATCTAATGAACAACTTGCTCAGCCTAGCAAAAACCTTCCTGCTCTCCAAAGGAAAAGAGTGTTGTAAGACCTTTTCATGCTTCTCTTGATTCTTGTGTTTGAAAGTCAAATTTTTTATTCAGCTCTTGTCTTTTCACTGAGAAAGCTTGAAAGTCCTCCATTTTATTGAAAATCCATATTTTGCCTTGGAACATGATACTCGGTTTTGCTGGGTAGGTGATTTTTGGTTTTAATCCTAACTCCTTTGACCTCCGGAATATCATATTCCAAGCCCTTTGATCCCTTAATGTAAAAGCTGCTAGATCTTGTGTTATTCTGATTGTGTTTCCACAATACTCAAATTGTTTCTTTCTGGCTGCTTGTAGTATTTTCTCCTTGACCTGGGAATTCTGGAATTTGATGACGATATTCCTAGGAGTTTTCTTTTTGAGATCTTTTTCAAGAGGTCATCAGTGGATTCTTTCAATTTCTATTTTACCCTCTGGTTCTAGAATATCATGGCAATTTTCCTTGATAATTTCTTGAAAG
>CM053622.1:241390714-241416322 GCA_028646595.1 Phalanger gymnotis
ATAAAGGGGGATAGGATAGGACGGAGCAAAATATGGTTAATCTTTCACAACATGAATATTTGGTAGGGTTTTGCATAATGATACACATGTGGCCTATGCTGAATTGCTTGCCTTCTTAGGGAGGGTGGGTGGGGAGGGAAGAGGGAAGAGAATTTGGAACAACTCAAAGTTTTAAAAGCAGATGTTCAAAAAAAAAAGATTTTTTTTGCATGCAACTAGGAAATAAGATATACAGGCAATGGGGTATTGAAATCTATCTTGCCCTACACGAAAGTAAGGGAAAAGGGAATGGGGGAAGTGGGGTGACAGAAGGGAGGGCTGACTGGGGAATGGGGCAATCAGAATATATGCCATCTTGGAGTGGGGGGAGGGTAGAAATGGGGAGAAAACTCAAAATCCTGTGGAAATCAATGCTGAAAACTAAAAATATTAAATAATAAAATATTTTAATAAAATAAATAAAAATAATAGCCATTAGAAAAATGATTTGCAACAATAAAAAAGATTTGCCTTGCTACAATTTCTTATTACGAAATACTAAATAGGAACAGAGGGGCCTAAAAAAAAAACCCAAACCAATGAAAGAGTAGTTTATCTCCAGATAAACAAGCCAACATATTTGCGTATTATTAAAACAAGGAATTTTTACAATAGCAAATGAAAGTTTGATCAAGTCTTTTATTAACAATTATTTACTGAGGCCCTGGCTTACTGTTTTCTACATGTAAGATAGTACCTCTTCTAGTGTAAAAAGTTTTGTTGCTGAAGGGCACAGAAAAATACTTTTGCATAAAGTAAAGCAAGTTTATAGAGCTGGGAAGAATGTAAGGTAATGAATGCCCCTTTCACTGGTGACTATCTAATGGCTCAAAGGGTGTGTGTGTGGGGGAACCTTGTTTAGTAAAAATTGTTTAAAAGCCGTCTGCAAACAAACACAGATTCCCATAAGATGTGAGTAATATGATTGCCAGAAGGGGCAGAAAATGGACTTCTGGATAAATAAGGCTTAAATCATCTAATGAAGGATGAAAGATGATACACTTCTGTATGTAAAAAAATGATGGCTGAAAGGGGCAAAAATAATTTTTTTTTCAGCAGTAAAAATTATAAAAAATTCAAGTGTGAAGAAAGAGTTTTCAGATACATAGACTATTAACAGTTTCAGTTTAAGGCCTGAGAAGGGGATTAATAGTTGTACAGTATTGTGGTTGCTGGGCTCATTTGCACTTAACTTTTTTTAAAAGCTTAAGAGGTTAAAACTCAAAAACTAGCAAAGCAGGTAATTAAAGCAAGAACTGCTCAGATATCATGATCAAATAAGGATTGGCCAGGAGGTTTTTGTTTGTTTAATTGAGTGAAGCACTGAATACCAGGAGTTTCTGATCTGAACCACTGAAAGTCGCGAAGAAGCTGGATGGAGTGAGAATAGAGGGGAAGAAAGGAAGAAGCAGGGGTAATGGAGCTGAGGGAAGATATCAGACAGGGCCCACACAGCTTGTGGAAAAGCCCACACATTCTCCAGATTGAGGTAAAGGGCCTTTCAGCAGAGTCTGTTGTTCTTTGCTGCCCTCTTAGGCACGAAAGGGAAAAGCAAAAGAGAATGTAGGGTCCCAGCTAGACAGCAGCGCAGATAGGTGACTGAATGACACCTAATCCCTTTGCACTTGGTCTGTACGTAAAGCCAATAAGAATACTAACTACCTTAGGCCCCTAGTGACTTAAAAGTACAGGTTGATGTTTCATAAGTTTGAGAACAGAAGAGAAGATGACAGGAGATCAGTGAAAAGTACTAGACAATAGTGGTTCTGTGCAGTGTGGCTATGACAATGGACCAATGACATCAAGATGTACAGCTTAGAGTTGCGAATTACCCTTACTTAGATACTGCCCATCTAGATTTGTGTGAGCCCACTCTTGCCCACAGAAACTGAGTGCATTTGTAGGAAAACATGACCTTGGTTTATGTGTGGATTATGATGTCTTGATTAATCCTACATTTGTTTTCAGCACCTAGGATGCTATGATTATTGCTTTTGTCTTGAAATGCTTTATGTTTAAAGTATAATGATGTCCTCATTCTGAAGAGGAATTTGAGATCTGTTCTGGAGAGTGAGGAGAAGTGTACTCCTTCACAACAGTTATCCCTGCACCATGAGAGAAGAATATAGCAGTGTGGTAATGGTCCTTTTCTGGGAACCCAGACCTACTATTGTGAAGGCAAATGAGCCTGGTCTGAGAAAGGGGGTGGGTGGCTCACACTAGGCTTCCCAAGCAAACATTACATGGGGAAGATATAAAAGTAGTACAGGGCACTTGAGATCAAACTAAGAAATCTGAAACAATTTAAAAAATAATATGGAGCTAAACTACATAATCACTAAAACAGGTGATCAGAGGCCCATCAGTATGGACTAAGAGCAGGTTTCAAATAAGTGAAATTTAAACTCAATCTCAAAGAATGGGAGAGAAGGTCTGGAGAATAAGCTAAAAAAGCCCAATTTATTCGGCCTTTATTATGCACAGCCTATTCTAAATGCTGGAATACAAACATAAACAGACAGACAGACCCTCAAGCTTACATTAGAGAAAGAAAACATATAAATACAAGATAATGGGGGAAGGGCAGGAGGAGAACAAGTCTGGGAAATATAGAAAGGATTCCTGTAGTTTGAAGGAAAGTAGAAATTGTGAGTCAGAGGTGAGGAATGAGTGAGTACCTTGCAGGTGGCCAATACAATGCATAGGTAGGGGATGGAGGGTTGTGTATAGGTAACAGCAAGAAAGCCAGGAGAACTACACTGGAGAATGGGTAAATGGGAATAATGCATAACATGGCTGAAAAGGTAGAAATAACCAGGTTGCAAAAGACTTTAAATACCACATAGAGACTGTACTTGGCACCAGAAGCAACAGGGAGCTACTTGAGTTTACAGCGCAGGGAGGCACTCTTTGGTAAAATCCCTTTTCTTCCGCATAATGGATCAAGGAGGAAGAGACTTGAGGTAAGAGAGGCCAACTAGGGAAGAGAAAGGAGGGCCTGACCTAGAGTGACAGCTGTACAAGTGGAGAAGAGACAGCAAGAGATGTCACAGAGATAAAACAAGTTCTGACTGGAAATGTGGAGTGTGGGTGACTGGGGTATTAAAAGATGGCAGAAGTTGTAGCTTTGAATGACCGGCGCTTTCAACAGAAATAAAGTGATTCAAAAGAGGGGAGGGTTTTGAGGGAGGTTAAGATAATAAAATCTGTTTTGTATGTAATGAGTTTGAGGTGCCTACGGGACATCCAGTTCAAAATGCCCAGTAAGTGAGAAAATTGTGGGGACTGGGTGAACAAGACTGACTCCCATCTTGTGACTCAATTCTGGATCTAGCTCAGTTCCCTTTCTATTCAATTAGGGGTCTAGTCCAATTTCAATTCTGTAAGAAAACTTGAAATTGTGGGAACTGTGAGAAAACTTTATTGTATTGTTTGAACCTATTCCTGCATGGCTGGGAAACTGGACTACCTCTACCTGCTCCTTAGAGACCCTTAATCAAGAACCTAGGTTACGCTGACTAGAAACACAATCAGACCCACAGACAGATTCAGGGAGTTTTCTTGAAACTGTCCATCTCAAGCCACTCATTTGTTTTATGTGAAAACTGGTCCCATACCAATCAATCAGTTGTTTCCATGTTCCTTTGGCTGTTCACACGCACTTGGGGTGGAAGAGGACACCTCCTTTTCTGACTTCAGGGAATTGCACCTGTTCACTCTCCCCCTCCCAACTTGGAAAGTCTCTAATCTTTCCTCCAATTAGAAATCAGATTACCTGGCCTAATTTGATTAATTGTTTTTAATGTATAAAAATCTGTCCCCCTGTATTGGGGTTCAGGCCTAAGCTGAGAAGGTCTGGTCCTGGTTTGTTAAGCAATTGGCATGCATTGCTTAATAAATAGATATGCTCACAAGATTGAATCTTTGTTTCCTCAGTCATTTTATCTTTTACTGCCACATAGGCAAAATGATGCAAGACAGACACTCAGGAGGGATTAAAGCTGAAAAGAGAAATCCGGGAAGAATCTCAATAGAGATGCTACCTAAACCAACTGGAGCTGAAATGGTCATTAAACACACAGAGAAAGGAAAGCACTTGGTGGGGCTGGGAGCGAGATTATAGGATCTGCCTCCACAAAGAGGGAGTTGGAGAGGAGTAGGAAGTAAGATAGGCTACGTAGGATACTGCCTTTTTTTTTTTTGGCTAGCATATCAAAGCATATTTCCTTTAATAAAGAGAAATTTGCAGTAAGTAACATTATTTCCAAAAAAGAAGGGGGAAAATCACTTGAAAACTTTGTACGTAAGAGTATGTGTGAGAAAAGCTGGTAGACGAACTGAACTAAATGATTTGAAAAAAAATTTCAAGAGATGTCTCAAGGAAGATAACTATTTCCTACATTACATTTGTTGTACTAGAAATAAGGACTTTTAAAAATGCTAAAATACTAAATGGATAACCTAAGGGAAAATGTATCCTAGATTCATAGACTTTTGAAGCTATAATGAATAATATGGATAATTTAGTTTAATCTCATTACTTTACATACATGTAAACAGTTCCAGAGTCCCAGAGAGGTAATATGACTTTGAGAGGCCACACAGCTAATTGGTGGCAGAAGTGGGACAAGATACTAGATGTACTTATTTTACTATATCAAGTATAAACTGATTTGTAATACTGATATAGTAAATAGATGGCAGATACAGAGTAGAACATTCAAGAATTAAGAGTTCTTCATAACTGTTCTCACTATAAGTTGCTATATTACACATAACTAGATTTATATTTGATTTGTAATCTATGTAATTTTATATTGACTGAATTTTGTTGCCTTTGTTGTATCTGTGTCTAATAAAATGAAAAAATGATACTGCAAAGAAAAATAATGCTTCACCGATGTAACTGTATGTAAATTAAACTGACACTGAATTTGTTATTTGGATATTTTGCATAAGGTAATTACCACTTCTTCAATGCTGAGTTTAGCCTTGAAATTTAAAAAGAAAAAAGGACCCCTTTGAGAGTTACTATTATGTTAACTAAATGTACATCTGTACAATTATGTCATGCAGCATTTTAATGATGCATGTGCTATATTCATTTATCAGATGTAGTCTTAAATCCTGAGATAAGCTTACTCTTCTCTAGGCACAATAACACTATGACCGAAACAGTATTTAATAATTTTAAAGGAGCATTTATTCCCATGATCATAAATTATATTTACTTTTCCATACTTTACATTCATGAACCTTTTCTTGTTGTTTTTGCAAGAATATCTTTGAGTAAATACAGAGGGAAAGCTTATTCATGAGACTCAATCAAACTGCTATGAAACCACATTACTGTATTATAGATGGAAATTTGAACTCTGAGAAAGAGAAGATAAAATTGAATTTGTAGAGCAAAGAAAAGAATTTCCTTCTCTGTGCTTTCTTCGTCCTCCTGATTCTTTCCTACATTTCTAATTCCCTATTATTATTCTCTTCAGGTATTCCCAAAAGCCAAATTAAAAAAAAAAACCTACTGTAGTGACTCTTTTTTAAAAAAGTGAACGTTTTTGCAGATAAAGACCAAGATTGGAAGGCCTAGAAGGTGCCTCTATTGTCTCCTCCAGATTGCCCCTCCTTAATGAAACAATCCCTCCTTGACCTCTGTTCTCTGCCTACAATCCAGAAATCTAATACAAATTAATTAGATTTCCAGTTTCAAAGCAAAGAACAAAACCCAATTTCTTCAGGAAACATGTTGAGATGAGTCACACCTCAAATGGGAAAAAACATTAATATTATATTCCATATGTTTGTTTTTTACACAAGTAATTATTATGCATCTTTCCCCCTTTGCCTCCCTCAGGAGAGGTGAATAAAAAGCATTAGCAATCTAGCAGTACAAATGAATTAAAAACCCCAAGAAAAACAGACAATGGCATTGTTAAAGCATCTGGGTTAAATTGCTCTACATCACTGGCGTGTCTGCGTATAAATTTGAAAGTAAAATTTCAGTTTCTTTTTTGACGTGAATAGCAGATCAGAATCTGGGCCTCCAGCAAAAAAAAAAAAAAAATTAACTAAAGAAAAGGGATCTTTAAAAAAACCATAAGAAATCATGTTCATAGGGATAGAGAGAAACCCATCCATTTTCCTTTTACATATTAAGTTCGCAGACAGCAATTTTTACAACTGTTATTGAATCACGTTAACACCTGAAAGCCTTGTTTACTTGTTTATTAAGTAACTATGAAATGAGAACATAAACCCAGGGGTTTCTCTTACAAAAATGTATCAGAATGGAGGCACATCAGTCAAAGCTCAGGGGACATCCTTTTTAATTGTTTTAACTGTAGCAGCAGCAGCAGAATGAACCAGCACTGATTACTTGGAAGATTTAAAAAATTCTATGCAACACAATCCTCTTTGCCTCTTAAATTAAGAGCGAAAGAAACCCTTATAGTCCAAGTACATATTTTTTAACAGTCCTGTGAATCACATGTACCAGCTTTGAAAAACTTATTGAAATGAAGTTACATTTTAAAAAATCAGAATGCAAGTATATGTGTTCCAGATTACACATCTACTAAAAAAAGTGCCAGTGATGTGAATAGAATAACTTGATACTTATATACTTACCAATTTAAAAATAAGTAAACTTCTATCCATCATGCATGTTATATCAGAAAGAAGTAAAGCAAGGTCACAACAGCATAATTTATCAGTTATTCTCATGTTTGGTCTAGCATGAGGGTAGCTCTTTTCTCTTCTAGCTGTATTATTCAAAGCACTAGAACTTTTGACTAAAATGGAACATGATACTTTTGTGCTAGTTTTATAATCAACTCCTATTGTTTCAAAATTAATAAAGTCATTCATTCTGAAAACTATAAATTTTTCAGGAGACAAAACACAATTCTAATTACCTCCACAACAAATTTTAACATTCAGATGAGAATATAAACACAATTTTTAAAATCTTTTATGTATTGAGGAAATTAATGAGTCTAGGTGTCATGATTATCAAATACAAATACATAGAGCAAGGAAGTCACTGAAATAATAAAAGGCAATTTGTGGACATATATTTTGAATCAAGTATTAAAGGGAAAGTGCAATAGCCTCTCAGTGGTTGTAGGAGGGAAAATAGGAAAAAATTATGCATCTACACCCAACTAAAATTAGAAGAGCTACCATATGGCTCTATGAAGCCCGCAGCACATTCTTATTCATTAGGAAGCATTCTACTAACATAAAAACACAAGGCCCATCTTGGACTCTCCAAATGTGTTTATCTTTTCAACATTAATGCACTATATATCATCGAGCTGCTGAAATCTCCTGCCGTGCATATTTAAAAAGCACAGCTGCATTTTTTCTTTAGTAGTGGAAGACATTTAAGAGTAAATCCTTGCCTTACTTTCTTCTAACTATACAGCCTCCTCTTAGCAAATCAGGGTTTCTCTTCAGCTGTGAAGAAACAAACAGAAAAACAAACCAATCCCATACCTACATTAGCACCAGATTCTCTTAACTCCTTACCCAGCAAAATTGCCACTATTCTCTGCAACAGACTTAGTTTCATTTTAACCACTCACTGGTAATGTATAAATACCAATACCAGCACTAAGAACTAAGAAAGAAGCCTGAAACTCACAGGTTTTACTTTTATAATGAATATACATAATGCTTTAAGTTAATATAAGTGGCAGTGTGAGTCAAGTTATTTTTGCTAATTTCTTTAGCTCAAAGAGCAAGAATCATGATCATTTTCAAACCCTATTTATTCAGCCATAAATTTCACTTATAAATAATACAAAATATGTGAGGGTGGGTATTGAATGTTTTAAAGACCTATTCCAGCATTTATCAAACATAACAGACAACTGACTGCCTCAACATATTCTTGAGAATTTAGGAGAGGGTGGTCAACAGTGTCAAATGCGACAGAGATGTCAAGAACGATGAGGACTGAGAAAAGACTGTCAGACTGTATAACTAAAACTTAGTGATAACTTAGGAGAGAATACTTTCAGTGGATTGCTAATGACATCAGAAGCCAGGTTGCAAAGCTTTGAGGAGTGAGAAGGGAGAAAGTGGGGACAGTGAGTGGAGTAGTAACATATCATCAATGCTCTCATTGTGAGACCCAGGGTAGAAGAGACACTGAAGTGATGTATGATCAGAAAAAGAACAGGGCCAATGATTGAGACAGTTTTAAGTGCTGAACTGGTTTCCAAAAAAAATTAAACCCAAAATAACAATGGCTAGCACTTATTTAGCAAATTAAGGTTTGCAAAGTGTTTTTCACACTCTCTAATTCGATTTTCAGAACAACTCTATGAGACAGGTGCTGTTATCTCCATCATACAGATGAGGGATTTGATTCAAAGATGAGGTGGCTTGCCCAGAGTCGCACAGACATTAAAGGCCTAAATTACGATTTGAACTCTGGTTCCTGACTTCAAGTCCAATACTATCTCCTACACCTCTAAATAGGAAAAGGGCCTCCTTACATGCATTGACTAGAGAGATCTAGAAGGATTTATGGAGAGAAATGCATGAGTTACATTGGATGCACCAAAGAGGCAATGACTTAGAACTAGAAGGGACGTTATCTAGCCCAACACTCTCATTTTACTGATGATGAAACTGAAGCCCAGACAGATTAAGTGACTTGCCCAGAGTTGCAGAGGGAGTAACCAGTAGAGCTAGAACGTGAACACAGGTTTTCCACATCCAGTGCTCTTTCCATTATACCATACTGCCTCTCATGGATGACATATTTGCGGTATGGATTGGAAAAAGATAAATTTAGAGTTCCCCTCTAACTGTAGTATAACGCTTATCATAGAGAAGGAAATAAACACGTTTGCTAAATAAAACCTTGGGATTCTGTGACTTTTTTACTCTCAAATCAATCCTCTCCTTGTTAATCCACTGCAATATCTGACAATGTTGCTCCTCTTCTCATTCTACCTGTCTTACCACTTCTCAGTCTCCTTTGTCGATATACCATCCGTGACACCCACTAACAACAGGTAGATTGCAAAATACTGTCCTGGGCACACTCTTTTTTCTTTCCACAGTCACTCCTGGTGAATTTTTCAACTCTAAGGAGTTTAAGTACTATTTTTTAAATGCAGATTTTTCCTAGGTCTACATATCCATATACATCTAACAATGTCTATAGTGTCTGTACTGAGCTCAGTCCCACATTACCAATTACCTATTGCATATTTCAAAAAGAAAGTACCAGAAGCATCTCAAACTCACCATGTCCAAACCAGAACTCTCTCTCCCTTCTCAGTTACCAGCCCATCCCTCTTCCAAGCTTCTCTATTGTTATCAAGGGCTCCACCATCCTCCGAGGCACACAGTTTCGCAACCTTAGCGTCATCCCTGACTTTTCACTCTCAAATTCTATAGGTTCAATCAGTTGCCAAACACTGTCATTTCTATTTCTACAAGATCTCTCACATACGTCATTTTTTTTCTCATATGATTAAAAGAATACCTCATTTTTGTTTTGGCTGCCTTCTGCTATACTCTAGAATACTAATAGTCTCTGGTATGGAGTCAGAACTCTAGATTTTTGTTTAATATCAATTGTTCCTAAATTTTCATCATTACAGAAAATTATTTCTTTTGGTTTCTGTTTAGAACTGGTGATACAGCCACCACCCTAGTTTAGGTTCTCATAACCTCTCACCCTGACAAGCAAAAGAGCCTCCTTTTCAGACTCTTTGCCCCAGTCCTCTCCCTGCTCTAATCCATTCCACACACAGTTGCCAAAGTAATTTTTGGAAGTACAAGTCTGAACAAGTTTACCCTCATCTTACTCAATACTTCAACAGCAGTTCCTGTAAGATATTTCAGTGGTTCCCTATCACCCTTAGAATCAACTATAAACTTCGCTGTTTGACATTTGAAGTTCACAATTTGATCCTTTTCCATCTTTCCAGTCTTCTATTTTACTCTTCTCCATATATTCTGTGTACCACCCAGGCTGGCCTAGCCTGTCTTGCTCACACACTGTTTTATTACCAGACTCTGAGATTTTGCACTAGCTGTTCCTCATATCCAGAATTCACTATTTCCTCATCTCTGCCTTTTGGTACCCTTAGTTTCTTTCAAGGTTTAGTACGATAGTGAAACTCAGAGAAACCCTGTGAGGTAGATGTGCCACATTCTTCATGAAACATTTCTTGGCTTCCCTACCCAATTACTGGGATATCCTCTCCCCAAACTACTTTGCATTCATTTTGTATTTATTCTGCATCTTCTTGTTTGAGTAAAACTGTTTTTTGAAAAAGGCTGACATGCCCCACTCAGTCACTGAAAAAGTTGGGAAAGGCAATTACTCTACAGACTTAAAACTTAATTGAAGGCTTGTGTTATGCTCATGCAACACACCATTTGCTTACTTCCCAAAGGAATTGATTTGCTTTTCCTCATTTGTGTTGTATCAGTGAATCACTGGACAATGTGTTTCCCAGATGGTACAAGAGTAACACCAGTCACTGGCTCTTTATAACCAAGGAAAATATTTGGCTGCCTACAGTAGTTCTATAGCACAAGATGGTACGTGACCTCAATCTTTTTCAAGCTTAGCATAATGACACTGCACTATGCTGAATCAGCAAAGACATCTATAATCTCCTGTATCTATGGGCATATCGCACAAGGTTGGTATTAGATTTAGAGACAATACAAGTTAAGCATGTTGAGCTTTACAGAGAAAAAAATGCTAAGTAATAATGATATCTTGCATTTATAATAATAAACTCAAATATTAAGAATCTTAATATCACCAGTTCTAAACAGAAACCAAAAGAAATAATTTTCTGTAATGACGAAAACTTAGGAACAATTGATATTAAACAAAAATCTAGAGTTCTAACTCCATACCAGAGACTATTAGCACTCTAGAATATAGCAGAACGCAGCCAAAACAAAAATGAGGTACTCTTTTAATCATATGAGAAAAAACAGTTTCCCCCCCTTGTCTGGAACTGTAATTTCTTTGGTGTTATAGGGAATTTCAAGTGAAGAAACTTTCTACCAATGATCTTCAACTTAACAGTTCAATATAATGCCACTGAGATTAAGTGACTAGGACTTGAACACGATCCTTCCTGACTCAAAAGTTTGGCTTTCTTTCAGGGAAAAAAAAATTAAAAGAATGTTCTGGGCAAGGGAGAAGAGTATATTGTATAAAACTGTTTTGAGACACTGATAACCTATGATTTAAATTTAGCAACATTTCTACCGTTTTCTATACCACATAAATAATCAACATTTAAAATCAAGGCCTGTATTAACAGTATAATGAGATTTTTTTTTCCCTCTCTTGGTTTGTCAATCTTGAAATTGGAAATTCAGCAAAGACTGGAATTGGATAAAATAAAATTTTCCTTGCTGGTGAATTATAATTACCCTTACCCATTCTATTACCACAAGAATGATGTAATTGATTTCTGTTAATTGCCAAATTTTCTAGATATTAGTCCACTAGACTATAAATACTGAGGCCATTATCTGCAGAGACAAACCAAAGCAGAGCAGCACAGGACATTAAAGCCCACTTCAATTTTGCGTTTCTATAATCACTTTTACAGAGGATATCACCTGGGTTTAAATGGCAGCACTGGGTTCTTTGGCACTATAATTTATATTGCTGAGAGTCACTCACCCAGAATTTTAAATGTGCGCTCATTCACAACTATAACCTAATAGCACATAGCACTAAGAACCAAAAACAGGGTAGTTTCAATGAATTTGCATAGGGACAAATAGCCCTACTGACTTAAAATACCCAGAAAAGCAAGACAAAAGCCTTCCCAGACTATAGAGTACTAAAATTCAAAGTACCAGAGAGGGACAAGCGGCTTGGTAATAGAAGGAAATATGGTGGAAAACTATCTTTTTAAGAAAAAGACTGCATTAAGATTCAATATGACATCTCTTCGAAATGCTGGGAAATGATAAAAGAAAAAAAGAATATAGTTCTGAAATTTAAATTTACAAGTATAAGGAGATTTTTATTCATTTAAATAGAAGCTTTTGTTTTGAGAACTCAGTGCAAGAAATAGCATTAGACTGGATGTTGAATGGTTAAAGACTTTGTTCAAAGAATCTGACTGCTTTCAACAGACAATGAATGTGGCAAGATCTGATTATTTAACTCAAAATAAATTTCAATCAACATACCAGAAACAATGAATATACCTCATAATGCTAAAGGGGCCTAATTAGTTCTCTGAAATATAACAGGTGAGAATTTTGAAAAATAAAAATGCGAAGTTTAATGATTTTTTTATATTATACTCTAAAGATAAATTGAAATGCCAAGATAATTAGGCATATATCTCTTAAATTTAAATTGAGAACATAGTCTACATGAAAAACAACTGCTAATATTCCAATTTTTCAAATTTAAGCTGATTCTAGAATTTTAAAAAATGAAGAGAAAATAGAATATTTTCTAGCTACAAACATGCAAGTTAGATGAGGAGTTTTAGGATATACGCTTTCTAAACAGAAGCATGTAATTTTTATGAAGAAAAATTCATTCAACACATTGGCAATTAACAATGCAAAAATGAGTCTTTTATTTCACTGCTCCAAAAGTAATGGGCTATGGGAAAGGGGGAAGAGAGGCATCAAACAACATGTGCACTAAAAGAACCAGAAATTACCAACTAGTCCAGGGACTCTGAGAGACCCAAATGTTCCAAGATGCCAGAAAGGGCCCTAAAGATCCATCCCTCTGAACCCCAAAGATGGGAGGAAGTCAGAGCAAGCACCCAGGAGAATAAGTAGAACTTATCACTCCATCTGAAAGTTCTGCAGAAAGTAGAACCTAGCCATGACACAAAGCTCCCAATTCAGGAACTAATGCTTCAGAGGTGAGTAAATCAAAGAAAATACAAACCAGAATAAAAAAAATATTGCAAATCTAGATCCATAATAACTTTAAGCAGAGACTCAAAGGAGAAAAAAAAAAGGATTTTCTACCAAGACTATTTGAATACCTAGAATAAATGAAGAAAAAGATTTTTTAAAAAATGGAGTAAAAGCTCTGGAGAAAAGAATTAGGAGAATTAAATACCTTTATTAAAAGAAAAAGTAGTAAACTTTAAAGAAGAAATAGACCCTCTGAAAACTATGTTAGACCAAAAAGAAATCAATGACTGCATGAGACAGCAAGAAATATCAGGAAAAAGCAAAATGAAACAAAAGCCAAAAGACTTCAAAGAACTGACCTGGAAAATGGTCAAGGAGAGATTTAAGACTCCTTAAGAACCATGATTTTTTTTTAAAATCCTGGATCCTATTTCAGGAACTCATATATAAAAACAGTCCAGTTTTATTGCAAACACAGGGAAAAGTGAAAATAGAAAGAATCTACCCAACACCTCCTGAAAGAAACCCAAACAAAAGTGCCAAGAATATCGTAGCCAAAATCCAGAGTTCTTACATTAAAGAAAAAATATCACAAGTTTAAAAGAAGATGCACAACCAAGGAAACACAGTCAGGATCAAACAAAACCTAGCAACTTCTCTGTCATACAAAATTTTGAAATACAACATTCCAAAAGGCAAAAAATATAGAATTACAATATAGAAGAAGCCTCAAAAGCTAAGCATAATTCTATCAGGGAAGAAAATGGACATTTAATGGAACAGAGTAACTTAAAACATTTCGACCCAAAACGCCAGAGATGAGTAGGGACTTAGAAATACAAACTCAAGACTCCTGAGAAACTTAGAAAAGTACATCTGCAAGAGCTTTATGTTGACACAATACTGGTACTTTAATGGGAAGAAAGAAGTGACATTAGAACCTTGATGTCTTCAAAGATCACTAAGGGCATAAAATAAGAAAAAAAAAATTGGTTCCTGGGTATGGATTGGTTCTATTCTGAGAGTGCGAAGAGGGGAAGGAGAAAAGAGGTTATAAGGAAGAGAAATATATTACAGTTATTTCTTCCACATTGTGACTTTCCCCATTCCATTTTATTTATCTCTCTCTCTCTCACAGGTCAGCATAAGAAATTAAATGGGGATTTTGGGGGAGTTTTGTGGAAGCCGCAGATGACACAGAAAAAGATTAAAAGTTCAAAAATGCATAAAATATAAGTTTAGTGCTTTGTAATAACATATTTCATTTATCTTTTAATACCATAATAATTTAGACTTCTCTGGTATGAAGGGAAGGGAAAAAGTTTTTTACCCAGATCTTCCAGATTGTAAAGGCTCCACACCCCTAACCCTTGCAATATGGAAGGGAAAGAAAGAAGAAAAAAGGTGGTATAACTTACCTGTTTTCTATAATTGGGGTCCATAAGAAAAACAAACAAATATGGAGGAAGAGAAGAGATATTATAATGAGCACTAGATGAACATCATTCTTATCTGAAATGAACACAGGAAGATTGAACCCGGGCACACAAAGAATTTCATGTAGTAATACATCAAACTAAAAAGGGAAACAAGTGGAGATAGGGATAGTGTTGTTAAGAAGAACAATACCAAGGAAAATATAGTTGTAAGCAAAATAGTTTCCTGATCCTTAAGGGGAAAATAAAAGGATTGGTAGGTAGGGGGAATTCATGTAGGAGAGAAGATTTGGAAGAAAAGAACTAAAATGTTAAGGGAGTTTGTGTGTCATAGATACGTTTTTGAAGACATTTAAGGAATGGCTGAACAAACCGGTATATGAATGTAAAGGAATATTATTGAGAAATTGACAAAGGGGACATTTTAAGACAGGGATCAGGAAACTTATTCAGTAAAGGGCCAAAAAGAAAATATTTAAAGCATTAAAGGTTATGAGGAAAACTCCAAGGATATCATAGGTACATACAACAAGAGAGAAAACAAATTTCCACAATTTTTTTGGTTGAAATTCAAAGTACAATTTTTAAAATACGTCTATTGGTGAAAAAAACTATAATTTTTGGGGGGCATAAAATTTTGTTTAAATGAGGTTCATTTGTAACTTTTCATCTGTTAATGATCATCTCTAATGAAGTTTTACATATTACAGCTTTGAAAATGTCTTTTCACACAAACAGGTATAGCCAAAAAGTGATATCAATCCATGAGTATAGGATTTTAATTGAGCCTAAAGGGAAATAGTCTTAAATAAGCTTAATTTTTCTGGACACATTTCTACAACTGCTGCAATCAAACATGATTTAATTAACACACTGTTGGTAAATGGCTTTTCTTGTTTAGCTAACAAATGAGCCAAACTTAGTTTGGTTGTAGCCTCAATTTCATTTTTTTTTAATGTCAGGAAATTCTGCTATGATGAGATTCTGTTTTGAATTTTCTAATTTTTCTAACCATTTGCTTTTCTGTGAATTAGAAATACTTTGATGAAAGCTTAGTTTGGTAGTATCAGTACATTGTATTGTTTTAGCTCACAGGAAGTCACTACATAATAAATACAATGCTCAGCCATTTAATTTGATTCTAAAAAAATCCATACTTTACTGTGCCATAAAAGTGCAACATTCAAAGTTCACTTTTCTTGTTTTGACATGATGGGTAAGCAATGGTAATAAAAAAAAATGCTGCAGTATAGCAATACATGTGGCACTAAAATTCTGTTACTGTGAATTGTAGTGCCCTGAGAAGCAACAGTGTGAATCCCTGAGAGTAGAACATAAGGTCTCTGGTTACAGTCTCTGTCATAAATAAGCAACTTGGCCAGTATAGTATGAAAGCAGCCATAGACAATATGTAACTGAATGAGTGTGGCTATAATCCAAAAACAGATTAAACAAATAAAAAAACCAAACTACTTTATGGACACTGAAATTTGAATTTCATATAACTTTCACATATCATATTATTCTTCTTTTAATTTTTTCCAATCATTTAAAAATATAAAAACCATTCTTAGCTCATGGGCCATACAAAACAGGCAGCGGTCAGATTTGGCTCTTAGACCAGTTTGAAAGGCCCTGGTTCAAGAGAAAATTGGGCAGTATGAACTAATGCTGATTATGAAGAAAAACTCAGAAAAACTTCAGAACTCTGATTGAAGCAATGACCAATGCAATCTCCAGAGGACCTATATTGAATTATGTTACCCATTTTCTGAAAAAGAAGTAATGGACATAAATCATAAAGTCACATTTTTGATATGGTCACCACATAGATTCATTCGGCTTGACTGTTTGTTATAAGAGTTTCTCTTCTGCTCACTTTACTTATCTAGTAGTTGGGGTTCTCAAAGGGAAGAGATAGGAGAGTGGAGGAAGAGAAGGGGGTGAGAAAGGGAGAAGAAGAAAGGGGAGGACAGGGAGAGGAAGAGAGGAGGAGAGAGAATGAATAAATGCCTAAAATGCATGGAAAAGAAGTTCAAGAAGGAAGAATAGGTAAACAGGATAGTTTTGAAAGTAACATATAGAACTTATTCTATACTATTTTTTTTTTAAAAAGCAAGTCGTGTAAAATGGAGAATCAGAACTCTGAATGCTAGGTGATTGAGCTCTGGAATAAAGATGGTATGGAGGACAGGATCTGACATAAGCATAGCATGAAGTTGTCACATCAGAAGAAGGAATAAGGCGAAGAAGTTTAATAGGAAAAGAAATACAAAATGCTGAATGGTGAATTGGCACTTGAAGATGAAAAAATGCACTTTGGGCATATCTGTACCTAAAAGCATCTCTAAAACCTCAACGAAAAATAAAGAATCTAAGATTAATACACTAAATTTTATATCAACTACAATCCTCTTACCCCTTTTCCTCAATTGAGAACATGAAAAGAACATAACCCATAACAAAAATGTATAGTCAATCAAGACAACTTCCACATTGACCATATCCAAAAATTTTTTTTTCTCCAATTCTCATGAGCTCATTACTTTTTTCAGGAGGTAAGTGGCATATTTCCTCATTAAGGAATAATGGAATTACGGTTGGTCATTATATTTATAAGAATTCAGCATAACAGTATTCAATCACATTTATAAACCCTAATGTGTTTGTTCATTCCTCAGTTTATGAGTAAGCCCTCAGATCCCATTCTTTGCCTCCTCAAAATAGTTATAGATATTTTTCTATGTCTTTTGTTTTGCATGAGACTAATCCCTCTCTTAATCTGTTCTCTAATTCCTCTTCCCTCCCCCTCCTTCTCTTCTTTTCCCTATTTCCCCATTGAGTAGAATGGATTTCTATACCCAATTCTGTGTGTGTGAGTGTGTGTGTATGTGTGTGTGCGTGTGCGTACGTACACATGTGTATACTTTCTTTTTTTGACCAGTTCAGATAAGATGTCAAGTGACAAGTGATTTTTTAAAAAAGCTCTAAATCAACTTTCTTAGTGTGACCTAGGATGATTACAAAATCAACCAAAAAAGAAAAATTCAATAAATTCAACAAAAATGTATTAGACATCATTACCTGAATAGTTTTCTTAAACATCAAGTATCTACACTAGGTATTCAAAGACAAAAAGGAAATAATAGCTGCTTTTAGGGACTTTCTATTCTACTGAAGATAAATGAAATAATATAGAAATAAGGAAGTAAGCAAGCAAACAAAACCACAAGCACCATTTATAAGAAGGGTAAAAGAGCATGCTCCAGGTAACCACAGTTCTACAAAGGCCTGACTTAACAATGTTGCTGGGGTATCACACCAATGCTCCCTATCCACTGCCATTCTTTAGACTTCTTTTTCCTCTTCTCTCAAATTCTCCATAACTAATGCAGAGAAATACATGTTCAGGACTCCACCAAAAAGACAAAGTGCTGGTCTAGGAGTTAGGAGATTTAGGTAGGCATCCTTGTTCTAAGACTCATTAGCTGTGTGATGCTGTACAAATCATTTAGCCTCTTTGAGCCCTAGTTTATTAATTTGTAAAACAGAGCTAATCATACCTGCCTAACTACCTCACAGAATAGTTTGTATGACTCCCACCATCCACTGCCTTCACTCCTACACACATGCTGCTGAATGTGCAGAAAATCACATAACCATTCTGATTGTGGCCACTACAAATTTATGTTGCACAACCTCCTCACTACTGCTGGACAATCCTCTATATCCCTTATCAACTCACTATCCCACTCTCTACAGCGGCTCTTCCAAATCTTCTCATCCCTCCCCAAACCTCCTCCTTTGTCCCACCCTTTCAGCTGAGAACCTTGTTTCATTTTACAGAAAAAAGAGGCTATTCACTGAGCTGCCACTTCTCCCCTCTTCTTCATCTTCTATTACTCTGATGCCTTCTATCACTATCTCCTCCTTCACCTATCTCACATGAAGAGGTGGCCTTACTCCTTAACAGAACTAACACTTCTAGCTGAACAAGCAATCCCATTCTATTCTGTCTCCGCCAATAGACCATCCTTTCTCTATAAATTATCTTCAGTCTCTTCCTGTCCACTGGCTCCTTCTCCATTGCCTACAAACATGCCCATGTCTTGCCCATCCTGAAAAAAGCTTAGCTGGATACTTCAATCCCTGATAGTATCTTATCTTTTTTGCCCCTTTCTAAACTCCGTAAGAAGGCCATTTACAACAAATGTCTCCACTTTCTGTCCTCTCACTCTCTTCTTAACTTAACCCTCACAATCTGGCTTCTGACCTCATTGTCCATCATCCCACTGACACTTCTCTCTTCAGTTACCAATTATTTTTTAATAGACAAATCCAATGGCCTTTTGTCAAGGCTTATCTTTCTTGACCAGCCTCTGACACTGACATTACCATCTTCTCCTTTATAATTTCTTATTTCCTCCTATGTTATCAGACTGCTCCTTCTCAGTCTCCTAGGTGGGATTCTCATCCAGGTCATGCCCTCTTACCAGATATGTCCAACAGGTTTCTGTCCTGGGCACTCTTCTCTTCTCCCTTTCTACTAATCACTTGGTCATAGCAACAGTTCACCAGGATTTTAACTACCATCTCTAATGCTGATGATTCTCAAATCTACCCCTCGGGTCTTAATCTCTCTGCTGATTTACAGTCTCACAACTCCAATTGTCTTTCAGATATCCCTAATCCTCATCACCTTCCCTATTATTGTCCAGACAACCACCTCTCAGGCCTTCAGCCTCACCACCTACAGGTCTTCCTTTATTCCTCACTAGCTTTCATCCCTTATATTTAATCTGTTGCCAAGGCCTGGGAGACCTTTGCAACATCTCTTGAATATGCACCCTTCTCTCTGGCACTGCCACCGCTCTGGTGGTATTTTGGTTATCGTAATAGCCTGCAAGTGGGTCTGCCTGCCTCAAGTCTCTCCAAACTTCAATCCATTCTCCATTCAGTCACTAAAGTGATTTTCCTAAAACATAGATCTAATCATGACACTCTCCTACTCAATAAACCCCAGTGGTTGCCTATTGCCTCCAGGTTTTTGGTGTTCAAAGCCTCTCATGGCCTATCTCTTCTGTCCCCCAACCCCTTTCCAAGTCTTCTTAAATCTTAGTCCCTGCCACATACTCTTTGGATCAGTGAGACTGGCCTCCTGGCTGTTCCTCAGACAAGACCCTCCATCTCTCAGATTCAGGCATTTTCTCTGATTGCTCCCCTCCTGTCTCCTTCCAACTCCTTGGCTCCTTCAAGTCCCAACTAAAATCCCATCCTCTACAGAAAGTCTTTCCCAACCTCTTTTAATTCTAGTGCCTTCCTTCTTGTAATTATTTCCTTTTATCTTGTATATGGCTTGCTTGTTGTCTTCTCCATTAGACAGTCAGCTACTTTGAAAGCAGGGATTGTCTTTTACCTTTTCTGTATTCCCATGCTTGGAACACAGGAAATATTTAAAATTTTCATGTACTGACCCACAGGAAAATGTTATGTAACCTTAGAGCACTATATTAATATAAGATCATTATTCTTATCATGGTGAGGTTTAAGGTACACTATGGGTTAAATAAATTTTTCTGGGACCTATGAACATGTTATATATCTCTGTTTTCATGCAAAGATTAATGAGTTTTAAGCTGAAGAAAATTATATGTATATACATAAACAGTTGTTAAGTTGGAGATTGCTTATATTTCTTCTTAAAATATGGAAATAAAAAAATCAGAACAAAGTCCAAAAAAAAGGGGGAATACCATAATTATCATCAATCAGGAGAAATTTAAAAAAAATTCAGAGTTTTTACCTCTTGACAACTTTAGTGCCTCAACAATATAGCACACAAGAGAGTTTTGTATTGATTTCCTAACTCGGGGTCAGGATTAAATTTGTACCCACAAAGAATCTTTTCAGATTTAAAGGAGGTGAATTCAAACTCTTGCAACTGATGCCAATCAACACATCAAGGCAATTAGTGCATGTTATCTGCCCAAGTTATCTATGCCTTTTTAACACCAGCAGAATGGAAGGGAAGGCACTTAAAACCTAAAAAGTTAGAGCACACAACATCTCCACAGTAGAATGGACATTCTTTGAAATGTCCAATAGCTGAAAGTGGGAGTAAAAATTCAGGATGTTAGCAATCAATTTCTTTAGTGTATAGGAAGTTTGCTATGCCATTGCAGTACTATACCCAGCATAGATATTCTTTATTTCATTTTTTCTCTAACAATATGGGTTGTTTTGCTTTCAACAGAGGAGAAGTCAATAGGGGGGAGGGATTCTTAAGTTATCATAGATCATAAGATGAAGACAATAGAACTAAGACCAAATCATGTCAATACAAGTGAAAGTGCCACTCACCCAAGAATTAAGTTACATTTTCTTAGACCAAAGCATAATCGCAAATCTCTCTCCATTTAAAATGATAGAGTGAAAAAGAAATAACATTTCAAAGCGGAAAAGACAGTTAAATATTTAAATTTGCCAAGATGCCTCAAAGATATTTGAAATCCAATATGATTATTTCCCTAGTGGAATCTACCATTTTGCAATTTGCTTTTTCATTCAATCCCCTAAGAAAAAAAATTTAATACAAGAAGCCAAATGATTATGTATATGGTTTAAATATTCAATGCTCTTACTTCTGTATATTCTATCAGATTCCATTTCTTCCATGATGCCTATGAATGCAATGCATGAAATGGTGGTCATACTTACAGACAAATGATTACTGTCTTGCCTGTAATATACTTCCTGAATTGGGAGATAAAACCTACATAGGTGAGTAACCTTTAAATAAATGAGATAGCTAGATAAAATGGAGAGAAGAAATGATCAAGTGTTTGTTCACACTAGATAAGAATATAGAATATAGGCTCTTTAAGAACCTGAGTGTTCAATTTTGTTGCTAATTATTAAGAAATTATTCACACACACACCTGCCATCAACTTTTTATTTTGGGGGGTATCTTTATTTTTCTACTGACAAGAAAAGTTGACCTCTTTGAAAATGAAGAGTACCACTTAAACAGGGATTAAATCTGAAAGTTCAAATATGCCATAAATCTTAGGAGGCATTCCGTTATGCTAGTTCCTTTAACAAGGTGAAGAGGAAGAGCTTAAGGGCATATTCATGTTCACCTTACACTACTAAGATTTTTCATTAACAGTCAAAACATAGATGGAATAATACAAGTTATTATCATCAGGTTAAGGTTTTACTTCGGATTTTATTCCTTATTTTACTTGATATTCTTGATATAATTACATTTTTAATAAAAATTAAGTTTAGAGCCAACATTTCAAAATTCTAAGGGAAATCAGAGTAATTTAACATAACTCCTTTGTTTAAAAAAAAACCACATATTTATTGACTGACTTATGAGGCAGCTAAGTGGCTCAGGGGATAGAACAGTGGGCCTGGAGTCAGAAAGTTCAGATCCAGCCTCAGATACTAGCTGTGTAACTGTGGGCATGTCACTTTACCTCTATTTGCCTTAATCCACTGAAGAAACAAATGGCCAACCCTTCCACTGTCTTTGCCAAGAAAAGTCACAAAGTATTTGATAGCTTCTTGATATCTTATTAAATGAGATCATGTAAGCAAAGTGTTTTACAAACTCTAAGTGTAAATGATCATTATTAAAGTTATTATCTGCCTTACACAGTCAAGAGGAAATGGTCATGATTTGAAAAGTGAGTTCCGTAAAGACAAAGGCTCCTAGTCACCTATGTAATAACGTTCAAACTCTTTTTGGAATTCAATTCCAAACTGTCTTTTCAGCTTTATTTCTGATAAATGTTCAAAGTGAATTATTTATCATTCCCAAGTTTACCACCTCTGTATGTATGACCAAACTATTTCAACATTCCATGTTGGCCTCTCATCCCAGATCAAATAACACCTCTTTTATAACACCATTCCTGGCTCCACCAAGAGGATGCCATTTCTTCCCATTCTCAATCATTATGGTATTTGGTAATAACTCTCTTATGACACATCTTTCTTTTTATTATGTTTACTTGTGCTAACACCTCATGAGTGTAAAGTACTACAGAGTAGGGACTGACTCCTGACACCATATAGCACACTCTCTTGCATAAAGTAAGTTTTTTTTTTAAAAAACTAAACTGAATAAATATTTCACATTGATTATGGTGGTGATAGTAGACAGAGAAAAAAGGCCAATGTTTTTCCATTCCAGAGGATATCCAGTTACTTCTGCCATTCTATACCAGATATGAGAACTGTATTCTTTCTATCTTACTGCAAAGAAACTACATAAATGTTGAGTTCATACACTATATCTGGTAATAGTAAGCAGAGTTTGTGTAATAATTCACCTTTTTTCTCTGTAGGTTTTTTCTACTTAGTACCTTAAGAAGTATTTAAAATCTTTAAACAACCTTCTATCCTCTCTCAATATTAGGGAATGACAAGAATAAGACACATCTGAATTTTATTGTGTACTTTGAAAGATGTTTCCCGGCAATTTTTGATACCACAGAAGCCCTGTATTTAGTACATAGCTGTCAAGGATACAAAGGATCAGGGTTTTGGAGGTAATATTTTGATTGTTGATAGCTACTTTGACTACTACTGACTGTTTCATAAAGTGAAGAGAGTTTGCTATCTGTAACAGTGAAGGGAGCATTCAAACATTAAAAAATCATGGAATTGAAGTAAAAAAGAATGTTGTCAAGTAGGGGACCCTTCCTCCTTTTCAATATCTATCATCTCTATACCACTAAGAAATTTAATATAAGCATAGGCAAGCAATATTCATTCTCATATTAGTCATTACCAAAAATGCATTTCTTATTCTGCATATTAGACCATCAATTCTATCATGAGGTGGGCAATATCACCAGTCCTATGAAATGATGGCTGATAATTTAGTTTACCAGAGTTTTTAAGTCTTTCAAAATTGTTCAGTTTTATAATACTGACGTCACAGTATAAATTTTTCTTCTTGTTCTGCTCACTTCACTCTGCATCATTTCATCTAAGTCTATCCTTGTCTCTTTGAAGCCATCTTTTTCCTATAGTATTCCATGATATCCATACAACACAATTTTTTCAGCCATCCCAATTTCAAGTTTTTTTGTTAACACAAAAGAGCTGTTACAAATATTTTTGTATATACAGTATCTTTTCTTTTATTTGATCTCTTTGAGCTATAGGGATAAGCCTAGCAAGGTATATAACTGAGTCAAAGTTCATGTAATGTTTAGTAGCTTTTTGTACATAATTTCAAATTCTTTCCAGGATGGTTGGACTCATTCAAAGCTCGATTAAGAGTGTACTTGTTTTCCTCCAACACTGCCAACATTTGCTATGTCTTTTGTTGGTCATCTTTTCTACTACGTAGACTGGGATGTGAAACTTCAGAACTTCTTTGATTATTAGTAATTTGGAACATTTTTATCATATCTATACTAAAAAAGATATGGATGCTTCATAAGTGAAAAAAATTGAACAAATTAATAAAATATAACCAAGAACAAAATTGTTGAATGCTAGTGTGAGAAGGGAAATCAGATATCCAACTAGTCCCAGCTTCTCGTTTTTATAGAAGAAAAACCTTGGTTGACAGAGATTTGGTGACTCACCAAGGTGACACATAGTATAGTTGGTGTTAATGGTATGATTTTATTCCTGATCTTCTGACTCAATAGCAAGGATTCTCAAACATTTTTACGTGTCATGAATTGACTCCTCAATCCCCACCTCCCACTGTCTTTGGTAGCTTGATAGAGCCTATGGACCTATTCCCAGA
Organism: Phalanger gymnotis; assembly: GCA_028646595.1. Taxonomy (NCBI): domain Eukaryota; kingdom Metazoa; phylum Chordata; class Mammalia; order Diprotodontia; family Phalangeridae; genus Phalanger; species Phalanger gymnotis. Next base: position 241,414,872 of record CM053622.1, read on the forward strand.
AAAAATGATTTCACATATGTAAAATAAAATGCACAAGCATAGGATGATTGAGAGAATCAGCATTCTCCCCTTCTGATAAAAGGCTGCCAATTTCATTTCTCCAACCAAATTAACATAATCACTCAGCCTGGTGAAATGAATATAGAGCAGACTTGGCGGTTAGACCTGCATCCAAATCTTCCCTCTAACACTAGGCAGTATATCACCTTGGGAGAGTCATCAGCTCCTCAGTGTCCCTGGCAACTTTCTAAGACTAAGAGCCGCAGAAGGCAGTGATCTCCAGTAGAGGGAGTTTTTCATCAGGAACTTGTTAAACAGATACTACAGTTCCAATTAACAAACAAAAACAAAAACAAAAAAACCTTGTCACTGATTTAGAATAAGTTCTTATAAGGACAAAAATTCTATTCCAAATGCGTTCTTTGATTTTTCCACCCAATTCAACGTATAATAAACACTACAGAATTGCCCATTATATTTATGTTAGGATGATGGCAATGTCTTCTTAATGAGCAAAATAAAAGGTCAGCACTACAATGAACAATTTAAACAGATACATAGTCTTTTGATTTTGACAGACTCTTCCATTAAGAACTTTAATGCCTAGAAATATCTTAAACCCACCCCAGGGACCTCCTGTTTATACTTGGGTTGATATATAAAAGAGTTTCAGTGCTATTCCTCCAATGATTTTCAATACCTAACTCTGGCATGGAAGAGTGAAATTTACCATGGGGATGTATTCTAAGTTTTCCCATGGACACGTTTGAAGATGTATATGTTTCTTCAAGAGACTATCCATGAATCCACCATCAACTTCTCTATCATTCTGGTGTCTCATGGTCTTGTGCAGCACTACTAATACACAGGACAAGGCAAGAAAACAAGCACAGTATTTGTCATCCTGCCTTCTGACGAGTGGACGGTTTCCAATCAATTATTAACCAAAAAATGTTTATTAAGCATCTACCCTGTACCAGAAACTGAGCCAAGTACTTGGAAGAGAGGAAAAAAATGAAACTGTGGGGGGCGGAGCCAAGATGGCAGCTGGGAAGCAGTGACTGGCGTGAGCTCCCCACGAAGTCCCTCCAAAAACCTATAAAACAATGGCTCTGAACCAATTCTAGAGGTGCAGAACCCATAAAGTGGCAGAGGGAAGCAGGGCTCCAGCTCAGGACAGCCTGGATGGTCTCTGGGTAAGGTCTGTCCCACACGGAGCTCCCAGCCCCCAGCTGAAGGGAGCAGAGATGAGCCCAGCGTGCATGGCGCGAACAGACCAGATGCGGACCTACCAGACCAGGAGACGAGCGGAGAGTGCCCCGGCATCCTGAATTACTGAGCTGTGGCATACACCAGACCTCTCAACCCACAAAGAGCAAAGACAACAGAGAAGGTTAGTGGGAAAAGCTGCGTGACTGAGTTTGCGGTTCGGCCACTGCCCCTGGGGCAGT
>CM053622.1:241416822-241472569 GCA_028646595.1 Phalanger gymnotis
ATTTTTAAATTCTCTCTCCTGGGTCTATTTTCCAGGTCACTGGTTTTTCCAATGAGATAGTTCACATTGTTTTCCACTTTTTTATTCCTTCGGTTATGTTTGATAATTTCTTGATTTCTCATCAAGTCACTAGCTTCCACTTGCTCCAATCTAATTTTGAAGGTAGTATTTTCTTCAGTGGTCTTTTGGACCTCCTTTTCCACTTGGCTAATTCTGCCTTTCAAGGCATTCTTCTCCTCATTGGCTTTTTGGAGCTCTTTTGCCATTTGAGTTAGTCTATTTTTTTAAGGTGTTGTTATCTTCAGCATATTTTTCAGTATATTTTTGGGTCTCCTTTAGCAAGTCATTAACTTGTTTTTCATGGTTTTCTCTCATCCTCATTTCTCTTCTCAGTTATCCTCTACTTCTCTAACTTGCTTTTCCAAATCCTCTTTTGAGCTCTTCCATGGCCTGAGACCAGTTCATGTTTTTCTTGGAGACTTTTGTTGTAGGCTCTATGACTTTGTTGACTTCTTCTGGCTGCATGTTTTGGTTTTGTCAACAAAGAAAGATTCCAAAGTCTAAGACTGAATCTGGGTATGTTTTTGCTGCCTGGTCATGTTCCCAGCCAACTTACTTGACCCTTGAGTTTTTTGTGGGGGTATGACTGCTTATAGAGTAGAGAGTACTATGTTCCAAGCTTGGGGGATGCGCCAGCTCTGCCACATCTGCACTCCTCCTTCCCCAAGAACCCCCAACCTGGACTGGACTTAGATCTTCAGCAGGCTCTTCACTCCTGCTCTGATCTGCCATTTGATTCCTCCCACCAAGTGGACCTGGGGCCAGAAGCAACTGCAGCTGTAGTTCTGTAGCTGCCCCACCTGCACTGCCCTGGGGTGGTGGCTGAACCACAAACTCCTTCTACTCCCCTCAGCTTTTCCCACTAACCTTCTCTGTTGTCTTTGGTGTTTGTGGGTTGAGAAGTCTGGTAACTGATGCAGCTCACTGATTCAGGGCGCTAGGGCACACTCTGCCCGGCTCCTGGTCTGGTTGGTCTGCACTACCCACGCTGGGCTCTGCTCCAATCTGCTCCCAGCTCTGTGTGCGAAAGACCTCACCCAACAACCATCCAGGCTATCCTGGGCTGGAGCCCTGCTTCCCTCTGCTATTCTGTGAGTTCTTCAGTTCTAGAATTGGTTCAGAGCCATTTTTTATAGGTTTTTGGAGGGACTTGGTGGGGAGCTCACGCTAGTTCCTGCTTTCCAGCTGCCATCTTGGCTCCGCCCCCAGTCATATAACTTCTTGAAGCATCAGTTTTTTTTTAATCAGCAAAATGAGGCCTGAACTAGGTGACTTTAATTGTAAACATATAATGTTATGGTCCTAAAAATGAATTACTTATTTTATTAACAATGACTGTTTATTCATTAAAGATGAGTTTTTCTAGAGTACTACATTTTCTGAAATGTTTTACTTAAGACAGTTATAGTATTTAAAATGACCATTCAACTTTAAATTTTAGATCCTTCTAAAAGATTTTATTTACAATGATCTCTTTAAAAACAGAAAAAAAACTATTAGTTTGGGATTTTAGATATAATAATCCTTATAGGAGAACTGGTGACCTCTATTTTATCATTTATGAATATTTTTTCCATGTAAGTTAAAAAAGCAATTATTTCTTAATAGTTATGGCATAGAAAAATTTTAAACTACCATTCCAGCTGCCTGACTTTTAGCACAAATGTGTAAAAATAGTTTCGAGTACAAAACTATATGTCTAAAAATTAGTATTTAAAAATTCGATATTAATAATATATAAGTATTGAGCTTCAAGATAATGGAAACTATTCTCCATTAACCGCCAGCTTGCATGTTGCTACTTCATGGAACAAATCCATTCCACATTCCATGAGAATGGAGAAGAGGACTGAAACTATTATTACCTGGAGGAAAGCAGAGTAGGGGGTTTACTGTTAGAATGACCTGTTAAGGAAAAACAATCCTTTAATCTAATTATATTTCAAAGAGCACCAAACACTTTAAAAAAAAAAGTGAAGTAAAAAGTTTTGCAAAGCACTCTTAAAAAAAATTCATTTGACTCTTCTTAGGTTCTACCCAGTTAGAGGTTACTTATTTCCATTCTAGTGATTCCTACCAAATTACCTATTGCTGCTTTACATAAAAACAAGACAAAGAAAACAGCAGCATGATTATAGCAAACATAATGAAAATTGTCCCCACAAACATAAATTTCCATGAAGGAAATTTTATTTCAGTCCTGGTACTTCACGTTCATGACTTGTATTACTGATAAAGAATCAGTTCTGCAGCTACTCCTATCTTCCACACACACACACACACACACATTCTCTCTCTCATATTCTCTCTCTCTCTCTCAAGCAAATAGTAAGTATCTATTAACTGTGCAATGCACTGGGTTTACGGAGATTAAAATGGAACTCATATACATGGCCTAAGCATAGCATGGTCAATTACCATTTGGGACATTTACGAATGGTACCTGTTGAAATGATTTTGATTTTTTGGAAACCATGTCATAGTAGGAGAAATAATAACAAAATAAATATTTATCTAATAACGGTTTTGATCCAACTTTTTAAAAGGACAAAGAGATCCTATATCATATGAATCAAATCAGAATTCTGGCACACTACCACAGATCAACATTTACTAAAAATCAAAAACGTAAAAAGAAAATAATCCATTTAGTTCATGTAAAGAAACCAGGGAGTCTACATCTCTAGCTTGCCACAAAAGACAATAACTCTCTAAAATATACTTACTATTAGCTTTATGGCTACTTGCTAGGCAAACTACATTTTCCTCTGTAGCATTTCAAGTGTTTAACCAATTCTCTTTAAGCTAATGCTTACATTTTGCTGTTCAAATAAACAATATAAACAGTGGTGGTAAATGAAGTAGTAAAGAGTATTAAATGATTTTAAAAATCAACAAAAGGTATTCCAACTTCTATGAAACAAAAGTAGCATTACTTAATGATAAGGCAGTGATACAGGAGTGATAGAAATCTATCACTTTCTTTACCTTTTCCTAAAAGAATTTTAATTCCTTCCCATTTGAATTTGAATTTTTACTAGAAGTTATTATAAACTTTTCCTTCTGCCCCTCACCATATGATATTAAAATTTCATGGAGATTCTGCATTTGAGATTCTAACTAATGACAATTTGCTGAATATAGTCTCTGAACAGTTTTCTATTTGAAATCACTTTTCCCCCTATCCAGTTATCCCTTCTACATCATGAGATTAGGGGCATGGCACCCCCACAATCTGGAAAATCCCTTCATATCAGAGAAATCTGAATTATTATGGTATTAAAAGAATAATGTTGATATTATACAATACTATGTGATACTTTATGCACTTCCTAGTTTCTAAACTGATGTGTGGTCCTCCTTTATGTAAATTTTTTAGCTGTCAATTTTATAGTGGGGTATACTAGTAAAAGGGATGGTCCGGGTGTCAGAAGAACTGAGTTTTGAGTTCCAATTCTTACTATGTGACCCCTGGAAAATTCCTAACACAGTTATTCCCAAGCTTCCTCATATGTAAAAAATGAGGATAATAATGATACTACCTACTCCACTTGGAAAATAAGAAAATTTTAAGGTGCTATGAATATGTGAATTATTTTTGTATAAGGAGGTAAGATCAAATGGGCATTCCTGTTGGGGTGCTGCTCACTATAGTAATATTGTCACTAGTACTCAGAAATGATTAAAATTTGACCTTTATTTGTTCAAGATAATTTCCTCCTTGGAAGATACCAAAATGCTCTTTTCATTTGCCAACTGTGTGGAGACTCCACTGGCTGAAGACCTTCAGGTCTGCTTAATGGGCTACCCTTCTAACTGTTCAAGAAGCATTCTATAAAACAACAGATAAAGGTCTAAGACGGTTTGAAGATGAATTTAATTTGTGTCTTTTAACTTTTTCAGGTTTATTTCTATGTTCGAGTACAATTTACTTTTAAAATCAGTAGGTATATTATTAGAACAATAAGAAGTGACAGGTTATTTATTGTTACAGCTTCTTGGGTGGTTGCAGCATGCAACTTTTTTTTGCCTGAAAACATAGTGAAGTTATGGCAAAATCCCAGCACGACAGATCTTAACATGTCTTTTGTTTTGAAGCAGAATCAACAGTGTTCTGCAAAACTTTCTTGTAGGTACAAGGCAGTGGAAAATACTTACGGCTGTTTTAAAATGTAAGATTCCCTATTTGGTATGTACAATACGTAGAAAATAATCTCAGACTTTAAGAAATCTAAGCAAACTTAATGGTTTCTTCACTTGAATGAATCATAGTTATTATAACCAAAACATAGTCTCCTAGTCCTTTTCATCTTCAAAGCATTATAAACTTAAACTGATTAAATCTCACATTAGCCTTGTGAGCCAAGCCCCGCTCTCTAACAATTCCATGCAGAGAAACTGAGGAAGAACACGTAAGCTTTTGCAAAGACATTCAGGGAATGTATAAGTTTAGAGTCTGACACAGACATTTTCAAATCTGTGGGGAGAGAGGGAGCCCATAGGAAGAAGCAAAAGCAGCACTACTACATACTTTTGACAAGGAAACCAGGAAACGAAAGTTATTAATTTGAGGGCAGGTTGATATTAGAATCTGCACCTTCGGTACTTAATTGACATGTTCACATATTCCCAATGATAAAGCAAAGAGTCAGGGCACTTATATCTAGTTCAAACTCTGTCCTTATATATGGCTTTTCGGTACATCACTTAACTACTTGTGGACCCCAGCTTCAGAAAACAAGGGGATTGGGGACTACATATCCTCTCGGTTTCATGCTAGCTTTAGATTTCTATTTTCCTACACTTGCTTTAAGCAGAATCCAGAAGAAAAGCACAGACCTATAAGTGGGAAACGCTGTGATGATGATGTTGGCAGGGAGATAGAAATTTGGGGGTTGATGGGTCAAGTAAGGGTTTCAGACTAATATAACTAACACACAAAAGGGAATATTATCTTTCTAAAGGATTGACTCCTGGAATATTATATGAAAGGTTTTAGATGAAAGAGCATGGAATCTAAGAGGATGCCTTCAAAAACAGATTACAAGAAGATAATAATCTTTTTAGCCCTGAAGTAAAACAGTACACACATACTTCATGAGCATGTATTAGCCCCAAGCACTAAGACACTGTTCATGCCTGCCCAACAAAGTCATTTTGGCACTACAAAGTCAAAAGTATTTTAAAAAAATACTACTTCTTTTTTTTCCACAGGCAAAAATATCAAAGGAAAAGAGACAAAAAAACTGGTCTCAGAACAAAAAAAAAAAAGACAGGAAGAAAGCTGTCATATACTGTGTCTAAACTTCACTAAAGAATTCTGGCTAGGGATTAGGGTCTTTCAAATCTACTGTCATCCAGGATATGAAGTTCTAACCTAAGTGACATAGACAGTTGAGGCTCAAAGACAAATCAAATGTGCTGAATAGTTGAAACAGGAGCTACTGCATGTTCTACTATTCTAGTTTCCATCAAACTGGCTTCTCCCCAACAAATTATGGAAGTCACCTGCATCTGAACCTATGATAATGGATGAATTTTGTATAGTGTATCCATAAACTCCTGCAAATGATACTTACATTTTATCCTATGCCATGTCAACATTATTTCATCAGTAGTTTAAACATAAAAAAATGGATAGAAGGGAATCCAAAGTGTTATCCAGACTCAGACCAAACAGAAATAAAACTCTCCAAAATAATCAACTAAAACTCTTACCTTGTTCTTTAATCTGACGAATTTGCTTCACAGTTTCTTTTAAGATTGCACATTTGTCAGGTTTAAAGTTAAAATTGTCAATATCATTGAAGTTTGCAAAAATCAGCTCGGCAAGCTCTTCGATGTACTTATTTTCCTGCTCACGGTTGCGTTTTTCTGTGCTCCTTTTAGGGCTAAAATGGAAATGAACATTGACATCCAATATATCACAATGGATACTTTTTATACAACAGAAGTTAAAGATACTATAGTGCTTGGGCACTCAACGCACACACAGACATAAAATTAAAATCTGAACTTCCGTAGAAAAATTTATTGGGGGGGTAGTAGGAGAGAAGGGGGAAATTGCTAAGCTAATATAATAGAAGGAAAATATCTTAATGTCAAAAGAATGAAAATTTTTACACACTGCCTTGGAGTGCTAAATAATCAGACTTTTGGGACAAAAGGATGAAAACCACAGGACTGTGAGCATAGCTAAAAATAAAAATGAAAGTGAACCTAAATGGATGTTAATTGTCTAAGCCAAATGACACGTAAAATGTAAACAAACAAAACCTGTTCAATCTTTTAGGTTTTTAGGACTTAATACAAAATACAGTTGAAATATCTCATGTCTACTGGGCGAGGTGGAAAACTCAAAATTTTCTCTTGGTAACTGCTTTATTAAATAATACTATTTCTTTCTAGAGCACAATGGAGTTATCAATCCCTAAATGGCAAGGAAATCAAAACATTTAAAATGTTTATTCTTTTTGAGATTATAATAAAAACGTCTTTATGTACATATGGACCTTCTAAATCTGATCATCTAAAACACTGAAATAATCAAGCGTCTACCACTATGTTAAGTTTATTTTTATGGTGTCATATTAAAGCTGGTAAAAACCTGTGATATTGAGACCAAACATCTACTTTTTCAGGTGACAAAAAACTGAGGCCTCCAAAATTAACACACCCAAAGTATGTTTGAGAAAGGTAAGACCAAAGCTGGGAATTTTAGACTTCTAGTTTTCTTTCCAGCCCTTCTCAGTATTGGGCATGGTTAAACAATTAGGAAAATTCTGGACAACTACGGAGTAAAAAGGCATCAGATTAGAATTGAAGGCTGAGGCTAAAAGGGAATAAATGAATTAATCAAACCCTACCTAAAGGTAGGGCACATTTTCCATGAAGCAAAGACTTGGGCTAATAGAAGTTTATCACATTCTCTGTTCTCAACTTGTTTCTCTAAATACCTCAGTAATTTTCACTTTCTTTCCTCTGTCCTTTAACTTCCCATAATTTGGAACTTATTTTATAATATTAGTAATATTCATTGAAAAGTTCCTTGTTTTTTATTTTTTCTTTTTATTTTACTCCAAGTAAATGAACCATATGCTTTCTAACTTTTTTCTCTCAAAGCTGAATTGTGTGTATGTACATTCCAATCGCAACATTAAAGTTAATGGTATTCTTCCTTTTATTGTGTGATATAAACCTCTGGACATTCTGTTACTCCAATGGACTACCAGTTCTGATAGTTTTAGGGGTTACTGGACAGGAAAATTCAGAAGAAATAAACTCAGCTCTCCTAATTTTACAAACCCTCTCCCCCTAAAATTCTGCAACTTTTTGCATATCTAGAATAAAACATTTATGCATATTTTGCTTAAAGGATATCAACAAAATTAAATATTTTATTTATATCTGAAGTGAAGTTTTCAGTGTAGTCCTAGAATCACATTTTAAGGGTGGGAGGGACTTGCAAAATCATCAAGGTTAAGTGACTTCCCAATAATATACTTTTTTTTCTTGGAATGAATCAAACCTGGGTCCAAGCTGATCAGGACATTCCTTGCGCTTTCTTGTCTCTGCCCTAGATGGGTCAGAGGTATTTTCTCCCATCCCACTCATCTTGAACACATATCAGCAACTATAATGAAAGAAGAACAGCAAGTAACGATAATGTATCAGAACAATATTATATTCTTGATTTGTATATCAGAGATCAATTATAAATCACTAAGTTGACTAATAAGCTCACACACCTTCAACTGACATTTTGGGCTTCTATCAAAAGAATAAAGTAATGAAATTGTAAAGAAATAAGCAAAAAAAATTGCTTTTGTTGGTGCAAAACCTCTCAAAGCAAACATTCCAGCAACACATGGAACTACATCCTCCTGGTTAACAGTGTCACCACAATTGTCCTAGTTTCAGGAGTAATTTTGACACTGTGGAAACTAACAGGATGTTGTAAACAGGCTCCTCCCAGTCTCGGTTCTGGTTCGGCCAATATGAAGGCTGACCTCTGCAGGAGTTCCCCGTGACAGAGGAATATATTTAGGAGTGCTGAACAACTAAGTTTAATTGTTCCAAAAGCTTTTAGTCAGACAGATATTGAACCCTTTTCCTTTGTTGCCTCCCCTAAAAAAATCTGTAAAAGAAGTTTTCTCCTGCCTTAGTAGTTAGGATTTGTCTCTGGCCTCTCCTAACCCTCACTCTGTAGTACTCTCTATGGCAGCTTGCTACATTCCCTCCATCTCCTGTATTCAAAGGCAGTTTCCAATGTCACACACTGCCACATACCATGAATCCAACTTTCTGTGCTCATTTTGTTTCTTCTCTGAGTTGGCTTTAGGATTTTTCGCCAAGGCTCAATCAATCTAACAACCCCAAACTTGAGAGATGGGCTTCTTTCTTTTTCCTTGGGAAAATGAACTGTGTCCTGATATGAGGTAATTTCAAATCAGAAAAACAAGAAGATACAAGACAACAGGTAGAACCAGTGTGATGACAATCATTTTAATTATTAGTATCTAAACATCTGGGCAGCTACATGGTACAGTGGATAGAGTATCAGGCTGGGGGAAGACTCATCTTCCCAAGTTCAAATTTGGCCTCTGACACTTACTAGCTGTATAACCCTAGGCAAGTCACTTAATCCTTTCTGCCTCAGTTTCCTCATCTACAAAATCGAGTGGGAGAAGGAACACATCACTCCAATATCTGCCAAGAAAACACTAAACAGGGTCACAAAGTGTTGGATACAATTGAAAAACAACTGAACAACAAAAGTCTAAAGATCTATCCAGCACCCACTTTCGAAAAACAGAAGGGAAAAAGAGAATACCATTTCAGACTAATAGAAACTTAAAATTAAAAAAAAAAAACCAGCACAGTACATAAGAGTAGAAACTATGAGGCTTGGGTATTAATTCTGGCTCTGACACTGACTACCTGAATGGTATGAGCTGAGTCATTTAAACTTCAATAAGTCATATTATCCATATCTATGAAATGTTGATAATTTATCCTGACAATCTCACAAGATTGTTGAAACAAATTAGAAAATAAAATATGAATGTGCTTTGAAAACTGTAAAACACTATACAAACAGCTTATTTTGTCACAACAATTTATCTAAAGCCAAATCTAATTAACAAAACATGAGAATGATAGTAACCAGCCTAAATATAGTTATATACTTTATATAAAGTATCCATAAGTTGCATTGCTCCTCCCCAAAACGATCCCCCATACACGTACAATAAATTGGCAAGGGTACAAAAAGTGCATGCCAAAAAGTATCGGGGTATAACATATATCTCATCAACTCAGTAATTATCTAATAAAATACCTAAGAACACTAACATTTACACTGCCATTATTGATTACGGAAATGCTTTTGAATCAATTCTACACTTATAACTCAACAAGATACTACAAATATATAAAATAGATAAAAGCACAGTGAGGACACTAGACAATTTGATGTCCGTAAGTAAAACCATGATACGATTAAAACATTGCACAAACACAACAAGATTAGGAAAAAGTTATGAAAAATTAAGCATTTTCCAAGGAGACAGCTTAAGCTCACTAAAGTTCTACATAAAACAAAATCCACTATCAATGATCACTCTTGAAAAGAATTTAATGACTTTCAAGTCAAAGTGGAAGGTATAACCAAATGTCATATTAATCACTAGAAATAAACAAATGATCAGGTTATATGGTTCCAATGAAAAGTACATCAAATAGCTACTTCATCTCTTGGCAAGTTTCTTCAACAATATCAAAATGTTATTTGAACTTGAATTGTAAAATTCTCAGTGTGTGCCAAGAAAGAATAGGGACTAAATGTTTTCAACTTGAATCTGTGTATTAGATTCAATCAGTAGGTGAAGGCAAAACTTACAAATCGCAAATACCTTGGAAACATAACATTAACAAGGTAAAATCTGAAGGCAAATATTTTAATAGACTCACTGGTTTTCTGAAATCACAACAGAAAAATAGATATCTTAGTGCAAACAATAACCACACAATAAGTCTTTTAAATGGAAACTTTAAATTGTTTTAAAATTTTATTTTATTTTTTCAATGAACATAAATGTTTTATCTCCCTCACAACCCAACCAAGGTAAAAAAGAAAAATAAAACTCTTGTAGCAAGATTTTCTTTGCCAAAGGAGAGAAAGAAGATTAATAACATATTCTTGGAATACAAGATAAATGATTTAAAGGTTTATAGAAATACTTTTGTAAGAAACTTCAGTGCACAAAGTAATTATAAAAACTGACAACAAGTATGTGCCACTGATTTGTCTAATGTGCCAAAAAATGGTTTATTTCTCCTGAGAGCCAATTAAGTGACTAAGATCCAACAGTAGAAGGAACTCCATAGGTGACATCCATATGAACTCAACCAATAATATGACATCAAATGGGCAATGAACAAATAGTTGAGTCAGTTTCTCTTTCTCTCTCTCACACACACACACACACACACACACACACACACACACACAGACATACATTAATAGAAGAGATGCGGTTTATGGTAATTATCCATGATCAGGTCACTAGCACTATAAATTACAGAAAAGTTATCTTTACAGAAACTGCACATAAGTGATACAGATTGTATAATGAATAATAAAAACTACATAATACATCATTGTAGCCTGCAAAAATTTAGCACCTACAAAGTACCTAGAAAGATGGTAGGTGTGAAGTTCAGTGGATGGAGTACAGGGTCTGGAGTCAAGGAAAACCAAGTTCAAATCTTGCCTCAGACATAGTTGTGTGACCCAGTGACCTCTTTCTTTCTTGGTTTCCTTATCTTTAAAATGGAGATAATAACAGCACCTAACTATATAACTTACCAGATTGTTGTGAGGATAAAATGAGGTATCTGTAAACCACTTCGCAAACCTTAAAATGCTATATAAATACTGGCTACTAACTAAAAATAAGTAATATATAAGCTCTTTTTTCATAAATTTTGTTATAAGTATTTATAAATTTTTTACTTTTTAATAAATTAACAGATGATATAACTCCATAATACAAATATAAGCCTCAAAATATCCTTAAGAAGCCATCAGTTGTCATTTGCCTTAATGAACAAAAAGGCATACTGCTTCATTTGGCACGGTTCTAGATGTATAAATACTACTGTTGCCTCAGCTGCCACCAAAATCCAGATTTTTAAAAAAAGACCATGTACAAGTAGATCAATAACCATTATCATTTAAGGAAAGTGGAAACAATTATACATTCAGTTCAAGAGGCCAAACGGAATGACACAGTTGTGATAGGGTAGTGACGTACTGGAAGTATGGGGTAACACTGTCACCAAGTCCAACTTCTTATCTGACAGCAATAGAGGAAGGCTTGTTAGAGAACAGAAATCAATCAAGCAAAGACACATGTTTAAAGGGGCTTATAATATGTCATATGCTATTTAAAAAGGTAGGGATACAAAGAAAAAACAAAATTACACCTAGCCCTCAAAGAATTTACATTTTCACAGGTGCTGGGACATGGATATTAATTTGTATGTTGACAAGACACACAGAGTATAAAAGGGAAGACACTAGTAGTGCAGGGTACCAGGAAAAGTCTCCTGTAGAAGGCACTGGATCTGAGTTTTGAAGACAACCATGGATTCCTGGTGCCAGAGGTGAAGAGAAAGAATATTCCAGACATGGGGTAGTAAGTGCAAATGATGGAACATGTCAACGATTGGGTCAGTATAAGTAGATTTTAGAAAGCATAACAAGAATAATACGTGGAAAAAATTGGAAAGCAAGGAAAAGCCTAAGTAATGGATTTTAAATGCCAAAAAAGAGGAATTTTATATTAGATTCTAGAAGCAACAGGAAGTTAGTAGAGTTTACTGGCTGTGAAGAGGATGACTTGCACTGCAGGAAAATCATTTTAGCAGCTATGGGTGGATCAATTAGGAAGCTACAACAATAGTCTGGGAAAGATGTAGGACCTGAATTAGGGTGGTGGCTGTGTGTGCTGAGAAGAAATATATGCTAGAGATGTTGTGAAGGTTGAACTGTTAAGATCTGGGCAACTGATGAGAAAGACGATGTGACTGAGAGTTATGACAACAAGGCTGGGAATCAGGGTGACTGGAGGCGGGGAGGGGGGGGTTGGGGGGGGGGAAGGGAGATATCTTTGACAGCAGCTGGAAAGTTTGTGTGCTGGACATGCCAACTTTAAAATGGCTCCAGGATATCTAGTTTAAAAGGTAGTTAATGATACACAATGAGAAAGAGAAAGACTATGGGGTAAAAATCTGGATATCATCTTCGGAGGGATGATAACTCACCATTCATGGAAGATAGAGATAACCAATATATGAAAAGACAAGGACAGCAGAAAACAAATAGATCTGGTTTCCTTAGGCTTTTGGAACTGAAGGTGCTGAAAATTTAGTAGAGATGAGACACAAGTGACATAAGTAGAACTGTCAAAGTGTTTAAGTTAATGATATAAGTAAGAGCTAATGCTGAAACAGCTTTTGTGTAAATATTATTTGAGGACTGCATTGGATTTGCTAATCCGTTACTATGTCATCATAGTCTAGTGTGGAGATAGGGACCCTGTGGCCTCAAGGCCACATGTGGCCCTCTAGGTCCTCAAGTACAGCCCTTTGACTGAATCTAAACTTCATAGGCCACAGATTCCCCACCTCTGAATATAACACACATGGGAGTCAGAAAAGCTGGCTTCAAATCCTCACTCTGCCTTTCATTTACATGTATAACCATGAACAAGCCCATTAATTTTTCTATGACTAAGTTTCCTTGTCTATAAAAGGGTATAAATAATACCTATTCTGTCTGCTTCACAGGGATAAATGAGTTAAAGTGTAAAGTTCTTTGTTAATCTAAGAATTGTCAGCTGTTATTTATTAACCAAAACACTGAGTTAAGAAGTGGAAAAGATAATTGCCAAATGGTATGATCAGGCAGAATGAAGGGTAGTGGTTAAGAGGCGCAGTCCTGGTGTCCAAAAGAATTAGGAGGGGTATATGTGTGGTGGTCATTTCCAGTCCTGCTTCTGGCTTCTTATGAACTCTAGAACCAAATATAAACTCCTTGTAGTTAAGAAGTTACTACAATCTATGAACTCTAGGATAAAATATAAATTCCTTCACAATTTGGTTCTAAGTTATCTTTCTGGACTTACATGTGACTTCCTTTTATCCACTCTAGGCTCCAGACAAAACTGTCCTCTCTGGCTGCTCCTCACACATGACACTCCATTTCCCCTCTCAGTCCCTCTGTGTAGGTTATCCCCCATCCCTGGAAATTTATTACCTCTCATTACCTCTGCTTCTTAGATCTCTCCACCCCCTCCCAATTTTAGCTCTAGGACAGGGGTGGGGAACCTTTGGCCTGGAGGCCATAGGTTCTCCAACCCACTCTAGGGCCACCTCCTATACAAAGTCCTTCCTGATCCAATAGCTGCTATTGCCTTTTATGCCAAGTGCCTTTTTTTTGTATTATATTTCTTTATATTATACATTTTATATATTCTTATATGCATAACACATTGTTTCTCTCAGTAAAGTGAAATGAAGTCAGGTTTTTTCATTTGTGATCCCCCACCTCCACCCCACTCCCATACTTGGCTTGGCACATATGAGTTACTTAGCAAAAGTAGATGACTGACTGATACGAAGTCTGGAACATGGGGGAGGGTGAAGGGGGCATTCGAGAAAAAGAAAAAGGCATGAAAAAAATCAGACAGTTTGGAGTAAGCCATTTCCCTAAGGCCATGTTGTATATATTATAGCAGCCCAATTTTGGAGACCAATCTAAGACTTAATAAAAACGAGAAATGACTGCTTTACTTCAATTCAACAAATTTACTATAAGTCTACTATGTGGTTATGGCACTATCCTGATCCAAGCTGCTCAGTTCCAGGATCCAGCATGGAGTCAGTGCTTTTAGAATATGTTATAATCTCCTCTTTAGCACTTCAGTGGATCCAAATTTAAGATAAGGAACCATCCCTCCGGAAAACTTCTCAAGTACTATCTTATCAAAATGATGGAGTCAGACACTTTTTCCATAATCTAAGAAAAGAGATTGGGTTTCTGTCATTGTTAAAATGCACCATCATGATAATTATATCTTTCTGTGACTGGTATCACTGACATATTTCCTCAAAAGGAATAAATGGGGATAAATGGCATAAGAAAGGAGGCAGCATCTTTAGATCTAAGTATAGCAATCTAACTGAACAGATTGTTTGTATTTAATTTACACCTACTCAAGACTGATAAATGCCAAGCTATTTTTTTCATCATAATATAATGGTACCTAAAACACACATTTCCTGGAAATCAACAACTGCAGGTCCACAAACATATTTTATTGCTATTTTTTCTTCCTGTTTTATTACATACATCCCCACAATCATTTCATGTTGACAGAACTTTTATAAATGCCTTTTTTTCTAGTATACTTTAAATAATCAGAGACATAATACACACATTTTTAAAGAAAGCAGTGGTGTGAAGTTATTTGCAAAATTGATGTTTTGTGGCATTTAAAGCTCACTGTCAGGCAACTGTATAGTTGTGTGTCCCAAACACACTGAGATGCTTCCCAAACAGTTAAGAGATGCCCTAAGTCTTCAAACACATGACTGAAAGAGCTAACCTTGTTCCTAGCCCTCATACTCACCCCTAAGCGGTGGCAGTTACTATATATAGATCACTCCTAGTTAAGCAGGCCATTAACAGCCAAGTAGAGATGGGGGATGGGAGGGGAAGGGAGAAAGAGGCTGTTATGTAAATGCTAGAGGGATAAGTACTAGTTCATTCTCATTCTTACTTTCTCCCACCTCGACCTGGGAAAGGGGTAAAGATTGTGTATTCAGACGTCTGACTTTTATGCAAAGTTTTCCCTGAAAGACTTCACTAAGGCCCTTAAAAGAACTGTAGTACTATTAGATCAGTGATTTTCAAACTTTTCTGATCAAACAGTTCAACAGCAAAAAACTGAGCCTATATCAATATTTTAATATAGCAATTAGTACTACTAATTCATTTGTCATCTAATCAGCTAGTACTAACATACACAGATCATTAGAAAGCATGTATCAAAAAAGCATTTTGTAAAAAAGATGAAGAAATAAACAGTATTTCAAAAATAATTTTACTTCACTTATTAATGGCATGAAAACTTTTGCTCAATAAATTATCAATAACAATATTTTAGGGAGAATAAGGTAACTAAATGCTCCATTGCTTTTTAAAAAAATCTCAATTTAATACTTATTAAAAAACCCAAAGCTATGGTTCTATAGGTCTGCTTCTAAGATTAATTTGTTTTGATACTTGATTTTAATGACCACAATAGGTGGTCATTATATAGAGATAAATGAACAGAAACAGAATAAATGAATCACTGGCTGTACGTGCTAAAATATGACACCCATTTTTTCAAAATTATCCACCAACTGCACAGGTTTAAGCTGAAATTCAGCCAGTACATTTTAATCTACTTTGATACCCATCAGCTATTCTTGGGAACTAATTGGAAGGCTCTTAACTAATTTGAAGGCATTTTAAACAAATGGGTTAAGAAACCACCGAAACATTAAGAAGATTTTTAAATATTAGAAAATTCTCTAACTGTGAAGATGAGTTTTTAACAGGTGACATCCATTGCTTTCTTTAAAATCAACAAAGGCTTAGTTCTTTAAGGTTTTGATTATTTCGAGGGCTTCATACTATTATTAGCTATTATTTCAAGGCACAATGTATACTTAAGACAGAGTTCATCATTAATAACAATGACTATCCATTATAATAATCCAATACATTCTCAGCTCCTTAAGGACATGTCTTTGCCTTTTTGTATCCCCAGTACTGAGTACATGCACGGCACATAATGGGTGCTTACTAAATGTTTATTAATTGATTGGCTGACTGGCTATAAAGGCTTATTTAAAATACTCTTTCAATTTTTTGGATATATTTCTTATCATATGTTTTGATCTCCTAGTAGGGCTATTGATGAGTTCCTACTAGAACTAAGAAGTTTATGATTGTCATCTTTGCTTGTGCTTGCAAGAAAATATTAGTATTCTATTCAATCAATGGTTTCTTTGCAAGATACTTTTTCATCTTTTGAGGGTTAGTTATTTTCAGAATATGTAAATCTACTTAACTGGGCACATGTCAGAACATATGGAATCAAGGTATTATGGTCAGCGCCTACAAGGTGTACAACTCATCCATTTATCAGGATACATTGTATATCGTCCATGACATATAACCATATGACATGAGTGAAGTGAGGGGCAGCAGTATTGATTTGTTTATTAAATATCTGTAAAACTTAATTTCCTACACATTTTCTAGGGGGAAAAAGTTCAAATGCTTTCTTCAATGGAACATATTTTACACTCAACTTCAGAGCCCCCTGAACTGGATCACTCTAGCTTTGGCTATGCAAATGACTGATGTATGAATAAGTAATTAGCAGAAGTCTTAGGTGGAAGAAAATGTGTGTATGTTGGGGGGGGGATAATTTTTTTTTTCTAATTTTCTTTCTAAATGAGAATAAGTAGGGAGAAACAGACAAGTCGAAATGTAGCTGCTTAAGTATCTATATATCACACTGTATATATATATATAACAATCAATATCACGCATCATACATAAAAACCAGCTTAGGAGATTTAATGCAGTACAAAATTATTTTAAATTTTATAACTGTAGAAAGAGACATAAACACTTTAGCAATAAGGTGTAAATTTAGATTTTACAAAGTTAAAACCCACCAAATGTGTTCTGTTTTGTAGCAATCCCATATGATTTTTTTTTAAAAAAATGTATAGTCTATTTTCACCATTAACATGGGAGTTTCAAAATTCTTTGAGATTTTCAAACCTCAGTTCTGTAACTGCTCAATGTAAACCACAAGAAAGAGAAAATTATTCAAGTAAAAGGTGGGGCAGTATTTGCTAGTAATTATAATCACTGAGAGCAATCTGGTTTCTACCAGATGTTGGGAAGTTATGAAAGGATAAGGCTGGAAAAGAAGTTTCAATTGATATGTTCTCATTCATTACCAATAATAAAGCAATAGTTTCAGCTTTTACATCCTCTAGTCTGCTTTCAAACATTACAAGTGAAAAATGAACAGGAGGTTTAAAATATGAAAGACTGCATACATGATATTTCTAAAAAGTCAGACATCCATTTTGGGGGGCAAATTCTGACAAGACTGAAAGCCACCAACCTTCTTGAGAAAACAGTAAAATAAAATTTAAATTTCCAAAATGATTCAAAGATGGTTTGGTCTCATTTGGAGAATCCTTGGTCAGGGCAGGCAGCCTTCCTGGGAGTTGGACCTGTATAATATGAATTTATGCAAAGAGAGAACTGTCTATTTATAATGACTAAAATTTCAAGCATTTTACTATTATAATATCTTCTTGTTCCAAACATGTCATCTTTATTCTGGGTCATACTTTGATAGTTCCCTTTAAAAGACTAATTTTTTACTCTGGCAATGATAACCTTGAAAATTTTATATTTAAATATTAGTAGTATATCCTTCCCTACCTAAAATAGGAGATAGGGGAAAGTCAAGTTTGGGAAGGCAGCAGAACATAAGAAATAGAAACAAAGTAAAACAAAGGGAGAAAATGCATCTATTAATAACATTCAACTATTAAAAAAAAGATGACAGGGATGATGGTCAAACACCTAAGAAGATTTATATGAACTGATGCAGAATTAAATGAGCAAAACTAGGGGAATAAATTAGTAAGTTAATAAGCATTTACTAAGTGTATACTATTTTGCAAGACACTGTACTAGCACTGGTGTTACAAAGAGAGGCAAAAGACATTCTCTGCCTTCAAGGAGCTCACAATCTAATTTATAATACCAACAATATTGTAAAGTAAGAAATAACTTTTAAAGACTTAAGAATTCTGATCAAAGCAGTAACTGACCACAAATTCAAAAGGATCAGACAGTAGATGAAACACAATAGACCCACCTGGCTGCATAGTGATAAACTTCAAGTAAAAATGAGCCAAAAAATTAAGTCGTGGTCAATTTAGGGAGGTCTTTGGCTTATCAATTGTATTTTGATGCAAGAGTTTTATTTTTCTTGCAACTGGAAGGAGGGGAGAAAGGCGAACTATGGCTGGGATTAACCAAAGCAAATTTTGTTAAGTGAAGTCCATAAAGAAATACATAGAAGAGAACAGAACAAAGATAAGTAGGAAACAAATTAGGTGGGGGAGTTTGTTTTATTTATTTTTATTCTAATTTGAAAACCAAAAGGGCATTTCCATATGAATGGAAAAACAAAAAGAAAGGATTGTAAATGGAACAGCAGACTGATCTCTATAATGTATAGATTTCTTTTCTTTTTGAATACGTAACAAATTTGACATTTAATTTTCAAAACTGTCCTGCACGTCAGGATTCTTTTTGGTTTTCTGTCTGGCAAATTTAAAAAATGCTTCAATAGTACTCCTTTCTGGCTACCCAATGAATCACAGCTCACCATTTCACTGATCAGAATTCTTAAGTCATTCAAAACTGTTTTTCTTTATAATGTTCTTATTGTATAAAATGTCCTATAAGGACAGTTTTGAAAATAAAAGACCGAATTTATTAGATAAGAAAAGCAAGCTGTTCAGTTAGATTTTCATGTTCAATATTCTTTTCTATTTCATCTTGTATATGGAAATGCTGATCTTATTTTGTGTGGGGTTCAGAATTTTTTAAAAAATGAAGGAAAAATAACATCATAGAAGCAGACTTAGAATTGGAAAGGACCAGAGGATATCTAGTCCAATGCCTCTGTTTTACAAATGAGCGAACCAAGGCCCATAAATTAATGACTTGCCCAAGCTGGCATGATTAAATAAACTTCTCATGTTGATGACAAAAATTCTCTTCACCTGATCAGTAAGAATGCTCAATTTAACTTGTTGATCTTTATTTTGTATTCAGGTAGACAACTTGGCTCAAAAACGAAGCAAATGAGAATAAATGCCATGCAGTCTGATCAATCTCTATTATTTTAAAAAATGAAAAAGGAATATAAAAGTTATATTCATATCAACAAATGTTTTAACCATTCAGGAATCAAATCATGTAATTCCTTATGGTACAAATCTTGATAGATTACATAACAGCAGTTTTTTTTTTTAATAGTGATTTCTTTTGGATATTTAAAGACCTTTGTGGATAACACTGTAAATATATTTTCAAGAATAAATACTGAAGTTTTACCCAAGCTTTCTTTCCCTTGTCCTCAAGATGACTTTCTTAGAAAATAAATATATTATGGTAATGAACTACATGTTTTTGTAAGCAGATTAACATTGATATTTAAGAAAATAAGGTTTTGCACAATAAAGTGCCACTGGGAAATGAAAAATAAAAGCAACACAATGTATGTATGTATATGAAACAAAGACATGAAAGCAATGTAGCACTTCTAGACATTTGTCTCTCTGTCGTAAGACAACAAACAAGTTTTCCTGCCAAAAAATATATCCGACAGTGCTATACCGCATTACAGAAATAAATTTACTTTAGGCAATAAAATGTTCTATCAAAAATTTTATTATTTTTGCCAGAATTACAAGGAAACTTTAATCAGATACTTGTCCTTATATAACACTGCATTGTCTCTCACCTTTTCTAGAGAAACATTTTAAGATTCCTTTCTTGTGACAAAGGGTGTGTGGATATTTAGACTTATAAATGCTCACATTATGCCAAAAATTCATCACAATCAGGTAGTGAAATTTTGAAAAAGGGATTTACTTTATATAAAACCACACAGAGACAGATACATTCCCTCAATCTACACCTGACCCTTTTGATTAGGAAAACACTTTAATACTAGGCTACAAAATTCAATTTAACTAAAGCTCTAATCCCACTTATTTGTTTAAAAAGCAGGAATAAACTAACAAAAACTTAACCTTCAAATAAAGCAAATGTAAAGTCTAAAGGTGACTACAGGATTGTAATGCCCTACAATTACAATCATTTTTTTTTTTTCTGGTTCAATTCTTAAAGCTGGTTCCAGCACTTACCTCATGTGCTCAGATTATAAGCAAATGTTTAACCTCAAAGTTCCTTTCCCCTCAATATGCTTTTCCCTTAGATTTGCTTTTGTGTAATGATCTAAAAGTGGAGTATTAGGCAGTAACTAGAAGTCATACTCCATTTTCTGACTGAAAGCCAATAATACTCATGAATTTTTTAGGTGAAAGACACTTCAAGATGCCATTGGGAAGCCTGTAATAAACACATTAGGCTGCAAATGGGCAGGCACAGCTCTTTAACACATGCTGCAGCAATCAAATCAATAGCTAAAATCCATGTTCAATGGTTATACAACTATTTCACTCTACCACATCCATCATCTACCTGTATTTTAACTGGCAAAAGGCCTCTTTTCAAACATTACTTTGACCAAACTTAAATGCTTAGTATATAAAGAAGCACGGAGTAGTCTTAACTATCATTATAAACTGGGAAAAACCTCTAATCTGACATCAATGCCATAAGATGGCTGCTACTTTCTGTATCACCATAGTCTAAGTCACTTAATATAGCCAGTCACTGAATTGCTTACATATCAGACTACGTCAGCTTGTTATAATAAGCCCAAGAATAGCAAGACTTCAGATGACGAAACATCTTGGGAAAAAGGTGCACTCCCTGTATAATGTAAGTGATTCCCCACCCCACCCTAACACCTTATTCGGTGTTGAACATTTTGCAAAGCAGATTTAACTGAAAGCTCAGCATTCCTGAAAAAATGTTATCAAAATGAGAATTGCATTATGCTTATGATTCAGTATCAAAAGTTCTCAAATAAAAATTTTACTCTCTCTCCCTCATTCGAGGAACTAATTACTATTTCAATTATTAGAATAAAAAATTGCAGTCTAATTTACAAGGAAAATCTTGTTGAAATCCTGCAGGCAAACATTTTCCCCTATGAACAAATTATTCTTACACTCACAATCTGTAGCAATTGTAAATCTATTTAAAAAATAAACATATAAATAATATATTCTATAGTGCAGCACATTCATTTTTTTCCCCAAACCAGTGTAGTGGTGTTAGAGTCCATCTACTCATTAGAAAGGAAAAAGTTCACATTCTTAATGTATACCTCTTGTTGTATGCCACAGAGATTAGCACATTTTTAATCATTCTAATGATCTGCCTAATATTGAATGATCATTACAATTAAAATTAATTTTTTTAGCCTAAGAAATACAATTCCATAGTTATAAGAAATTTCTTTGTTTAGGCAAAACACATGACTGTGAATCAGAATCATTTCTCAACTAGAGGGGAGAATGTTTACTGAAAAGAAATCTAATATTGTTTAAATCATAAGACCAGACATTAAATACTTCTAGGATATCCAGGATAGGTATAGCTTGTTTGGATTAAATGCTATCTATTAAAAACTTAATTTATATGAAACATAAAAATAATTAATTACTACAGAATTCTTCGCTTTACAAAAAGAATTCGGTTAGGTTCATTTAAAAAACAACAACAAACAGCTTCCTGTGCCTATTTTAATACAATTTGATTAACAAAAATTCAATAAATAGACATATTTAGGAACATGAGCATGGTAATCATGAAATTATAACCTGTACTACTCTACAATGGCAACTAGGTGATGGACAGGAAGACAATGTGATACAGTGATTATAAAGAGCAATGGATTCAGAATTTTTAAAATGTGTACAAATTCAGTACCTCTCTCACTACCTATGTAACCCTGGGGAAATCAGTTAACCTCCTTTGGTGGTTTTACTATTCTATAAGATGAGGAAGTTGCACTAGATATCTATGGTGCCTTATGATGTGAAAATGTATCCACTTAACTTTTCTCAGATTGGCATTGGTGACCAAATTAGAAATAAAAATTACCTAAATAGGAAATGACTAAATTTGTGCAAAATGCTGGATTATTTTCATTCAGTTAAACTATGCTATTGTATTTTCTGTTGCCCATACTTATGTTTGACCACTTTTTCCAATTAATTTTAGGAAAGAATGAGTTAATCAGACCTGCTTCACTGAAAACGAGGGTTGGCAAACTACTGACCTCTGCTGCATTTAAAAAAATGTAAATTCTGTTCTTAGCTCATAGGCCTTCTTGGGCCTATGGTTTGCCAATCTCTTGAGCTAAAACATGAAAAGATTAGGAAAATCTTTATTAAATGGCATTTCAAACCATTCTGGGTTCTCTTCCACTCCTCTCCAACTTTCTCATGTTTTTTCTATAATTCATATACCTCTATAGGTTTAAATGAAAATATCTATGTCACAAAAACTTTCTGATAACATTGGAAAGATGGAAACAAAAAATGTTTTAGAACTGTTTACCTAACAGATAATTCAGCTTTTAAAGTTTTTTTCAAGATAGAAAGTTTATCTCAAAGGTCTGTCTCTACAGGCAGAACAGAGGACAAACCTTTTATAAAATTATTGCTCACAAAATGACTTTTTAAAGGATAAACTTAATTTGGTTTTTACTACCAATATAACAAATCAGTGCCAAGAAGCAACCTCAGAAGGAAAATGTTCCCACCTTTTTAAGGTAATTATATGACACTTTAGAGACTCTCAAGGAGTTAAGTAAATTATATTCCTTTTGTAAACAAGTCAAAGGGACAAGTTATTGCTTAGAAGCTAACTATGAGTCCAGATGTGTCAGAGATGATGCATCCACATTAAACCAGTTTGCAAACTTGCATACTAACACATGTTCATATACACAGAGACATATAATTACTTCTTTCAGTGCTTTCTTTTAAGTCAGTATTTCAAAACAAAGCATAGTACTTATATTCCTTATGGCAAAAATACATTTGTGCTTTGAACAATTAAGTTTTACATGAGTTTAAGTCCTTAATTAACATCAATTTCTTGTTGATACAAAGGAAAGACAACCCAAAATAGGTACTTATAGATTGTGTCTTTGACCACCTACTATCTATTAAGTTCTTATAAGTTACCAAGTCCAAATTCTAGCTTGGTACTCAAAGCTGTCCATCATTTAGTCCTACCTAATCTATTCAAGCATATTCACTTCTCATCTTCTGTTCCAAATAGGCTGGTTTGTTTATATCCTAGGGCAGGGCTGACGAACCTTAGGTTTTTATTGAAACAACAGACAACATATTTTGATTTGCCATTTTAGTGAGAGCTCCTTGGTAGCTCGGCTTCTGCTTCGTTTACTAAAGCATTTACGTAAATTTCTATGCTTGTAGGCGGACCTCATAAATGTGGGGGCCACATTTTGAACAGCCCTTTCCTAGGACAATCGAGTTCTTACTGAAAATACTTGTCTATTCTAGAAAATAGCTATGTTTCCATCTATCCGAATCTTACATTTCTTAAAACACCAAAAGAATCACTAACTTCATGAAGACTCTTCATGCAAATGATATTCCATATTTTTCCTTATTCTAAATTCCTTCAGTCCCTAACTATACAATCTATGTCAGACAATCTTGTGCTTCCCTCATGTACTGACCGATAGATGACTCTACAGAGCAGGTGGAAGAGGAATAATCTGTATTCTAAAAATGTTTCCTGTATATCACGATTATTTGGATTCTATATGGTCCAATATTTTTCCTACTCCACAGTTAAAGAAAGAGGCAAATAATGAAACAAGTAGAAAAATAATCTTGATTAAAATACAGCCATGAGACATATAGAAACTTCACCAATATATCCATGAGTCCTTATAGATTCAATACAACCATTTGTTGCTTTTCTATCTACATCTCAGTACTATGATGTTAAGAGTTGATCCCAAGAACTAGAAGATCACGACTTAAGATAAAAAGATTAAGTTATGCTTAGGATACCCTAAATATGAATGCAAGGAAACATGCTAATGCATTTTAGAAAGATGTTAAAATAGTAATTGAAGAAAGAAAACAAAAACCAATAAGCCAGTATGCTGTAAGTAAAGAACACTGGATTTAGAAATTAGAAAACTTGGGTTCAAATACCAGACCTGCCACTTACTAGGAATTCCTCAGATAAGTATGTTTCCCTACTTCCTCATTTACAAGGTTCTACAAAAAATTCATAGGATATCCTAGATAGGGCCTTATTGAGTCTGACCTTCCTGTTTTATAGATGAGGAAACTGAGACCCAGTTACCTAGACAATTCAACTAGTTAGAATACCCCATTTCTCTTAAACACTCCCAGATAATGGTATGCTAAGAAACTTAGATTCTATCCATAAGTCAGAAAAAAAGGCAATGTTAGAAAGTCAAGAACACTGAATTTGGAATCAAAGTATTCAAATACAGTAGTCATACCCTACAGCAAAATGGCTAAAGCAATCCTTCAAGAAAACTAATGAATTACTATATGAACAAAAAAACACTTAGTTTAAGTCAGCAAGCATTTTTAAAGTGCTTACTATATCAGGAAATGCTATATGCTGGGAATACAAGGCAAAAACAGTTCTAGCACTCAAGGAGCTCACAATCTAATGGGAGAGACAACAAGCAAACAGCATTTCGTACAAACAAAAGATATACAATATAAACTGGAGATAATCACAAAGGGAAACTTCTAGCATTGGCATTATTAAGGACTTCCTAAACAGTACAGATATAAACAGAAGAAAAAAAACCAACTGAAGAAAACTAACATCCTAAGAGGGGAGACAACACATGGGGTTTCAGCTCCAAAGCAGACGGAAAGGCCCCATGGCCTTTAGGACACAGCAAAGAACATTGCAATGCTTCTTCTTTAACGAATAAAACCATATCAATTTCTAATGTTGAAATATTTGATGGTGCCAGGGACTTTCTGCTGCCAGAACTATCTTTTCCCTAATGCCATTAAGAGTAGCTGAGCTACTGAGGAAAACAGGGCTATAGCACTCAACATAACAGCTGCAAGATCCTATCTCTACCAGGAGCCCAAACCTTTCCACTGACCTCCAGTCTCACATCTCCAACTTTCTATTTGACATCGCAGACATCTTAAACTCAACATGTCCAAAACTGAACTTACCATTTTTCCCTCCAAATACTCCCCGCTTCCAAACTGCCCTATTACCTCTAAGGACACCATCATCCCCCCAGTTCCTCAGGCTCAAAAACTGAGTGTCGCTCATGACTTCTCACTATCTCTCATCCCCCATATCCAACCCATTGCCAAGGTCTGTTGATTTAACCTTTGTTAACATCTCTTAAATGCCTCCTGCTCTCTTCTGATACTCCCAGCACCCAGGTCCAAGCCCTCATCTCCTTAAGCCTGGTCTATTCCAATAGTCTGTGGTCCACTTGCCACTAGTCTCTACCCACTCCAGTCCATTCTCCAGAGACCTGTCACTCCCTACTCCTACTAAATAAACTCCAGTGGTTCCTTATCACTTCTAGAATCAAATATAAAATCCTTTGTTTGGAGTTCAAAGCCTTTTGTAACCTACTTCTGTACCTTTCTAATATCCTTATACCATATAACCTCTTATGCACTTGGTGATTCAGTGACATTGGCCTTCTGGCTGTTCCTTGAACAAGACACTCCATCTTCCAACTCTGGGCATTTTCACTGCCTATTACTTGTGTCTGCAATGTTCTCTTTCCTCACCTCTGCCTCCGTGGTTTCCCAGGCTTCCTTCAAGTACCAGCTTACATCTCACTTTCTACAGGAAGCCTTTCCCAAATTTTTCCTAATCCTAGTGTTTTCTCTCTTTTAATTATTTCCTATTTATCCTTTATGGAAGTGTATGGGTTGTTAAGGGAAAAACCTGTGGTGTGAGGGCTTGCTGAGCCTTTTTCAGGGCTGCTTATCCACCTTTGGTGTCTACCTCTCACCCAACACTCACTAGCAGGTGCAGCAGCCACACCCCAGTAAAACTGTCTTGGCAGAGAGGCTAAACCAGATTGAAGGTAACTGAGGGGGGTGTCTGCCCAAAGCATGTGAAGATGTTCCCTGGTGGAATGGGCAGACGAGAACAATTTGTTCCAATGGCCATGAGGGTGGCTAAAGTAGACACTATAGAACATGGAGCGCTTGGTCAGACACTGAAGATCACTCTATCTGCTACACCCCAGCATTCTCTGAAGTGCTCTACGTTAAAAGACATAACTAACTTGACTACAATTCATATGATAAAGACTTGAGGACTTGGAGGAATCTAAGCCCAAACTGTCACAATGCAAAATAGTACACAAAAAGTGACAAAGATCTCAGGCTTAATTATTGAGGTACAGTACTCATAACAAGAAAGTTGATAGTCCCATCATATTGTCAAACCATACATCCAAGGTATTGTATAGATCTGCAAGCCAACATTTTATTAAGGACATTTGGAAGCTTCAACATATTCAAGAAGACAAATAGCATAATGATGGGTCTGGAAAATATAAGTTATCTAAAGATCAGAAGAATGATAGGATAACAGACTTAGGACTAGAATGAACTTTAACCTCCAAAGGAAGTAGATATACTTAGCCTACAAAGATGACTTTGGAGATAATAGAGGAGGAGAGAATGACAACTGTCTTCAGGTATTTTAAGGATTTTTGATGAAAAAGACCTGAATATCATATACTCAGTCCAAACACCTAAAGTACAAAAGTAGAATGAGTTTCTTTGGGGCTTAATGAGTTTCTATTCCATTCAGGTGTCCAATCCTATCCATTCACTAGACTGGGGTTGGACCAGAAGATTATGTCTAAGATTCCTTCAAGTATCTTCAATTCTATAGTTCCATAGGACTCTTACATTCAGTTCAGAGTACAACATTTTTGGCCAACAATGGCAAGCTGGAGCCCTTCAAACCATGCCACAGGAAAATTAGTTTGGAAGATATATCTGGAAGACAATCATAATGCTAAAAGAAATGCTAGGATAAAGGTAGAAGCTACATATCCATACAGAGAAAAGAAGACTAACAATGTATCAAATGAGTTAAAGTCCAATTTTTGCAGCAATCACAAAAGTAACTAGGAAAAGCCACCAAAAGTGTAAACAACTCCTAACTAATCTGCCACAAACATCAAACTGAAGTAATCTGGACATCTTCTGGCCCTAATTTGCCACAAGAAATCTAAACAGCCTAGTAAATTTTTTTTACTTACGTTAATGAAAATTTAATTCTGGGAAAAGTAGAAGAAACATGGAAGAAACATGGAGTAGATGGAAAGGAATTCTGAATCAGATCCTGACCAAAAAAAGAAGTGGCTGCCAAAGCAGAAATGACAAAAAATCTGAAAAACATGACCACTCCATCATAGAATTTGTAATAAAGAAGTAAAGAAAACCTGGGTAAAAGATGGCTAATACCACTGCTTGGTGGCACAGTGGATAGAGTGCCAGGCCTGGAGTGACTTAACCCTGTTTGCCTCAGTTTCCTCAGCTGAAAAATGAGCTGGAGAATGGGAATGCCAAATTACTCCCATTTCTTTGCCAAGAAAACCCCAAATGGGGTCATGAAGAGTAGGGCACGACTGAAACAACTGAACAACAAATATCTTGACTCTATGACAGGTTTGTAATCTGTTTCCCCAACTCATCAATTATTTCCTGCTTTTTGATAATCTATAATGGTGTAAATCACATTCTGGAAAGTAATGTGCTAATTACTTATGAATTTAAAAAAGTTGTTAATCAGAGGAGGGACAGGAATCACAGAATTTCAGTATTAGGAGAGACTTCAAAGAACATGTTATTCTGGAATAGTAAAGCCAACAAGTGTTCATTTAATTTTTGCGTGAGGATCTCTAATAAAGAAGCCATTGTTTCCTAGAACATATAATTCCACTGTTGGACAACTGTTATCAGGAAGTTTTTCTTAGCAACGAGCCTAAGTATATTTCTTCAGTTTACGAACTATTGTTTTCTAGTTCTAGCCCCTGCGACCATTTAGAACAAGTTTAATCTCTCCTGCATGGGACAAAACCCCCACCTTCCCTCAATATCAGTCAAACATATATTAAGGGCCTACTATGTGCCAAGGCATTGTACTGAGCACTTGGGAATATGAAAAGAGGCAAGAGAGAGTCCCTGATTAGAACCTAATGGTGGATACAAGTAAACAATTGAGAAGAGAGAGGTCATGAAGGGCTTTGAACTCCAAACTCTTCCATTATTTATATTTTGTATTTGATCATGGAGGCAATAGGGAGCCACTGGAATTTATTGAGTAGGGGTGGAGAGGTTACATGGTTAAATCTGTGTGTGTGCGTGCACGCACTTGTGTATATCTAACATCCTATTCTGAGGTCTTGTTTCCTCTAAGCCAAATATCTCTAGTTCCCTAGATCAATGCTTCAGTGGTATTCAGCGCTCAGATATCCTTGCTCTGGATTCACTCAAGACTGTCAATCTTTCCAAAAGGAAGTGCTTGAGGTTGAACACAATCCATCTCACCTTTCCTGTTCTCTAGATTGTTGTAAGCTGTTTAGTCATTTCAGTTGTGTCTGACTCTTCATGTCCCCTTTTGGGGTTTTCTTGGTGAAGATACTGGAATAGTTTGCTATTTCCTTCTCCAATTCATTTTATAGATGAGGAAAATAGGGTTAAGTGATTTGCCCAGGGTGACACTGCTAGTAAGTATCTGAGGCCACGTTTTGGACTCAGGTGTTCCTGACTCCAGGCCTGGCATTTTTTGGTTTCTGCATCACAGCAGTGAGTCACATTTAGTTTGTAACACACTAAAATTTCCATTAAAATTTCCAAGCCATACTTGTCAATTCAACCAATGCTTTACATAATTCATTTTTTTAAACCCAAGTTCAAGGCTTTACATTTCATCGCTATTAAATTTTATTTTTTGAGTTTGGTTCATTTGTTCTCAACCGGAAAAAGCCAAATCTATGAACTATCCCTTCCAGAACTGTGTCATCTGTTTCTATAATAAGCATAAATGTTTTCACTCCTTAAAATGTTGAATATCATCTCTGAGAATAATCCACTAAAGATCGTCATTTGTTTAGAAAATGAATGGAACATTCATCGCTAATATGGATATTATATAAAGTCCTACATTAGAAGTACTATGCATTCTTTTTGAGTACCCATAATTACTACTGCCATAGGGCTTAATTTAGATTTACATTGTTGGCATAACTGAAAGCTATGCCAAAAAAATATAATCAATAGCAGCCTGGGGAGGTTTTTAATTTAGTTTTTTTTAAATAAAGACATAGAAGCAGAGTCTAAAGTATGAAGTTATATAAAATATTTTCCTCTCCCACATCACATCAGCACAGAAACACTCTACTAGATCCCAATCTAGTTTCTGTTCTCCATTTACCCATTCCTATTTTTCCCTCCTCTGTCCTTTTAAAAACTCAGATAGAAAGCTATGCTTTAGACTATGATCTCTAGTTCATAAGCTTGAATTTCTTGTCAACAAAAAACTGAAAATTGTTTTAGTACTGCTCAATGAAGTTGTTTTAAATTGAACAGAAATGAATGAAAGGGTACTGGAATACACAAACACATTTCCTCGTTCCAATGGTAAATAATAAACTACTTTCGTGGTACAGATATGTCCTCTGCTCCTTAACTACTTAGCAGCTACTTATTTTTCTACTACTTGTTCACTTTAGTAATTGCTCATGTTTTAGTCATGATTAGACAGCGACTTGAACTCCCATCTGTATCCTAGCAAGTCCACTATTACAGATTTACCAAAACTTACTTAAACAAAAATGCAACGGGCACATGAACACATAAACACTGCCTGAAAACCTGCAAATAAAAGTAAAATTAAAGACCCTAAATATTTCTGATTCTTCTATATACACAAGTAAATACTGTATGAAAAAAATGACCTCTAAATCCAGAAAAATACAGCATTTTTGTATGTAACAAAATTGGAAATAGCAATCAATAAAATAGAATGACATGCTGATGACAGTTCTGAATGAGATTATTATCTGATTAAGCTTCTATATAATAGTTATGTGACTGGATTAAAAACTAAAAATTTACAGGATAACAAATTAAACATGTACTTTAATTGTGAAGCCACAAGAATATTTGACTTTCTGATCAAGTTGATGGACAACACAATTTTAAACCAAAAGACTGCTGCTCAGTACATTTCAGTTTCTGAGACGAATGACTGGCTCAGTGTAAAACAGACTTGAAGAAAGAAGTAAAAGTTTCTCAGAAAATTAAAATTATCCCAAATCAGGTAATTCAGATAGAAAGTAAATGCATTTTTCTTCATATTACAGTATTTAAAAGGTTGGGATGATTACATCGTAAGCAATGTTAGAGCGATGAATGCATGTATGGCAATTGTTAGAAATTAGCATACACGCAATACTAACCCAAACCAACAGGTTAAAGGCTGCAGAGTAATTATGATAGATGTGAGCAAAGATTTTTTTTTTAAACCTACTGAAACATAAGAGAATGATAACAAAAAAAGCCATTCCTGAAAATAGGGGAGTCGGCTAAATTTTCAATTTGTTATACAGACTTCAGAACTCTGAATTCTCCATTTCCTTGGTCTATCCCCAAACTAAAGTGTGTTGTTGAGCCAAACCACAGCCAAAAAGCCTAGTAAAATTTTCACTTTCCCAAATAAAACTTTATATATACATTTTATTCAGTCTTTTTAAATAACTAAAACATTAACCTTGCTTTCAAGCTTTTTTCTTACATTTTCTCTTTCTTAAAAATGAAAACCTGTTTTAGGAGCAAATCCTTAAAACAGCCTGACAAGATCAGACCTGATGACAGTATTCCTGGTTAATGACTGTGGTTAGAATTCTGGAGTGTAGCAGGACCTGCAAGCTTGTTTAGATGCTATACTGACCACAAAACTTTGCTTTTAAACTATGATTCTAAAATCTGCATCTTGCTTCCAACCCTAAATACAATACAAAAGTTTTTGTAAAAAGAATTGGAGGTATAATTGTAGTAATTCCTAAGTGATACAATACAGGCATCATTTTACAAAGGTATTTTCATTTTTAAGGCATAACATGATGTAGACAAAAAAAAGTCACTAAACATTACTGGAATCAACAACTCAATTCAAATTCTCATTCTGGCCTATATCTCTGTATTTCGATGCTTCACTTTTCTTGTCTCCAAAAATTAAGAGCGTTGGACTAGATATTTTATAAGTTCCCTACCGACTCAAAATCAAGTCATCTTATTGTTCAGCAACAGTGCTTTGTGAATAAAGTATTTTGGTTGGAATTAATGGGTAATACACATATTTATAGAGGCACATCAATGACAATTATGCTCAGATATGCTCATCTAAGATAACACACACAGAAAATCAAGGAAAAAATGTTACCTGAAATGTAGCCCTCTGTTCAGAATTCTTTTCATTCATTATTATTCCCATAAGACTACACATGTAGGACAATTGTATTTATTGAGGCCATGTTCCACATGCTAGTTACAAATATCTTCCTAGATCAAATACCCTAAGGTCTTCCAAAATTCCTTAGAACATTTGTAGGTTACTTGATATAGTAACAAAACTTAAAAATAAAACAAAAACACATACACAATGACCAAACAAGGAAGCTGGAGGCCTAGAGTAAAAATGCAGAAAAAATTAATATCAATGTGTAAAGAATAACTGTGTAATTATAATATTTCATATCAAAATAGAAGGATGAATGATACCCACAAAGTCACAAACCTTCACATGATCATTTAGAAATATCCATTTCAAAAATGAACATATAAATGATATTAAAAGGAGGAAGGCAAAGAATTTCTTGTACTTTAATTGAAAATTCTAGGTGTTGGAGCTGCTTTTATCACCTCTTATTAGAACAACATAAACTAATTTTCTGCAAGCTGCTTGCACACTGTACTTAAAGTCTAAAAGGTTTCATATCTCCGATAATGTTTATTGAAAAGGAAAACATATTCAACTTGAGCACAATTTTCATGAACATTGTATAACTGTAAACATATGTACAGATGCCACAACAAACTTCTGAGGAAAAGGGGTTTAAATTAAACGCTTGAGAATTTAAATGAGAAAAATATTATGGGCAGGCACTCCTGAAAGGTACTTGTTTTGAAAAATAGTTAACCCTTTTCAAATAAGCTTATAAATCTGAGATTTTTTTTTTCAGTACGGCATCTTCCTCCAAGGTTAAAAGAAAGGTACATACATACTGCTAACAGAATTAATAGCATTAGCATGAAAAACAGCAGACCAGCACAGTAGATTAAATGAATGTCATTCAAATCTTTTATATATAGAACTACAAGGATGTAAAGAAAATTAAAAATCAGAGAAAGTTCTGGGATTACATTTAATACAAAACCTATTCATTTTAGATTTTTATTATCTGAGGCCTTGCTCTCCTGCCAAAAGCTTCATTTATCATTAATCCAAAATTTAAAGAATTTCAAGGCTTCAACACATTATTAATTTATTGAAATACAATATTGAAATAATTTATTGAATACAATATTGAAAAATAAGTACAAAAAGAAAAAAGTGAAGCTTACATGTACAGCTCTTCATGATTCTGAGTTATAGAATATTATTTCTGAATATTAGAAAAATGCTTACTACCAAAAGCATGTGAGATTTGGGCACCTAAGGCAACTGTAAGTACATCTGTAATCACTAAATAAAGATAACAAATGAAACTGATCTCAGAGAAATTGGTTTGGACCAAATCCCATCTATTTGTTACTTGAGAGTATTACTATGCCTGAATGTCATGTACAATCAGTCCTCCTTTCACTAAGACATATGTACACACACACACACACACACACACACATGCTTATATGTGCATATACAGAATTCTAAGAGCAATCTCTAATATTAATTCAGAACACTTCTAAAACACACACCTTGTAATCTTCCAGTCTTTGCAGTTCAAATCAGATTTCTGCAGGTTTTCTTTATCTTCAGACAGTAATGTAAATAAAAATACATCATTCTTTAAATAATCAAAAATACGAACTAGCAATAAGTTTACCGCTCTTGGGATAAATACCCTCTATTAAAGCAAACTATCACTACATCTTGATGTAAACCTAAGCACATGCTGAGTACACAGCCGCTTATCTCCTCTATCATCTGTAACTAACCAGAGCTGACAAAACTAGCCACACAAATCCTTTTCTAGCTGCTGATCACACAGATCTCCTTTGACAATCCAGCATGGTGGAGCACTCGAAAATTCCTCCTGCTTCTGTTCTATTGCTTGCTCTAAAAAGCAGTTTCCTTTTCATTGAGATAATAGCCTTTTCTGCAGTCACATGACTCAGAAGCTACATTAGCAGAGCTTTATGATAATAGACTGAGTAAGCCTCCATCCCCTCCTGCTATTAAGGATTTACACACACACACACACACACACACACACACACACACACACACACACACACACACACGCTCTCTAAAATAATTTTTTTTTTTTTGGAATTAGCAAAATAAACCATGCAACAATATAGCCTAAAATGAAAATGTAAACAATTCTTGGCACTG
The DNA here is from genome assembly GCA_028646595.1 of Phalanger gymnotis. NCBI lineage: Eukaryota > Metazoa > Chordata > Mammalia > Diprotodontia > Phalangeridae > Phalanger > Phalanger gymnotis. The sequence goes on from CM053622.1 coordinate 241,450,412, forward strand.
CTGCTAAAAATAACTACTCAAAACAAACATTCTGATGCACTGCCTTCCTTTTACCAGGGAACAGTACATTGGCTATAAACATTTTCTTAGGAAATGTAATATTAAGTGTGATTGTAGGAAACATGTTCTTTATATTGTTCTCTTGAGATTTTTTTTGTCTCTGATCATAGCAATTTTGATGTGCCAAACGTTTTGAACACACTGTGAACTCTTACAGATGGCTGATTAACCCACTCCATTAGTGTAATATTCATAGGCCAGGAATCAAGTAGTAGTAATAGTAGCTAGAATTTATATGGTGGCTACTATGTACCAGGCACTGCTAAGCACTTTACAAATATTATCTCATCGAATCATCCCTAACAACCCTGGGAAGTAGGCACTAATATCATCTTCATTTTGAAATTGGTAAAACTGAGGCAAATAGAGGTTAAGGTACTTGCCCAGGATCACACAGCTAGTAAATGTCTGACACTGGATCTGAACTCAGGTCTTCCTGACTCCAAGCCCAGTATTCTATTCACTGCACCACCAGCTGCCTCCACTAAGGTCTGGGAAGACTGGTAGAGTACTGTAGATAATCCAAATAAAACAATAATAGCTTTAACGTCTGTAAAATATTTTGCATGTCATCTCATGCAATTTTTTTTTTTTAAAATAAAGCTGCATTAACTTTCTATTCTCAAAGTTAAGTTCTATTTGACTATAATAATATCATATACTTGGGTTAATTACCTATTGGTGTTTTGTGTAATGCTGAAATTTGCTTTCATTCCCCAATTCAACACAGAAAGTAGGCACTTTGGGGAGATAAGCTGAGACCTTGATGAAAAAGCTTATCCAGGGTAGGGACATACAAATCAAAACCACAAACATAAAGTCAGTGTACAGGATAGTACTGACAAAAAAGATTAAGTGATCTACTGGTATGAATTCAAGAGAATCAATTATTTGCCCTTATTTTTGGTGATTTTAATTTTTTTCCCTTAAGTTTCCAGAATACCCCCTTCAAAAGCACTAGTTTATTTATGAGGTTCCAAAAAATTATTTCAATTTCAAAAAAGCAATATAAAAGCTTGCCATGACAGAAAAATCAATTTATAGGGACTGCATTATTTGAACAATAAAAAAATTTAAAGCCAACATCATTACTGTAAGTAACCAACAATTAGACTGTGAATTAGACTGTGAGCTTCTTAAAAGTAATAACTGGTACTGCAGTGTGTTTTGTTCTGTTCTGCCATTCCATGCCCAACACTTGGCACATGTTTGCCAAAGAAAAGGTGCTTAATCAATGCTTAGTGATTAACTTTATCATCCGCAAGAACCAGAAAATAAATGTAAATGCACGTGTTTAGTGAGACTATTCAAATATTTCAGAAGTAAATCAAGACATTTAAAATCAATGACTGAATTTCTTTTCCTTAATCTAGTTCTACCAATACTCAACATAATTCACAATGTGAGGCAAAGGTTGATAACTGACATAAAAATTTCTGGTTAAAATGGCTTGCTGAATACATGATCCACGACAACTCCGAAGGACCTATAATGAAAAATGCTATCCATCCCCAGAGAAACAACTGATGGTGTCTGAATACCGACTGAAGCATACTTTTTAAACTTTATTTTTCTCGAGGGTTTTTTTTTGGTCAATGTTTTCTTTCACAACATGACTAATATGGAAATGTTTTGCATGACTACACATGTATAACCTATATTGATTTGCTTGCCTTCTCAATGAAGGGTAAGGGGTGGCAGGAAGCTAGGGAGAGAATTTGGAACTCAAAGCTTTAAAGAGGAATGTTAAAATTTGTTTTTAGATGGAACTGAGGAAAAACAAGATAATAAATTAAAAAATGAAATGAAATGGCTTGCTGAATGGGTGGAAGAACATACATTTATTCCAGAAAAACTTCAAAATTCGTATCAGACTGAATCAGTGATCAAGGAAACACAACTATGGCAACTAACTTCTATCTCAGAACTGGGGGATGGGAGGAGAAGCTCAATCAGAAGGAAAAACATAGAGAGTCACTGCCAGGGCAGGATTGCTCCTTAACAAAAATAGGGAGAACCAAGAAATTTCGCTTGCAAAACTTTTCAGAGGTAAAAGAGCAAAAGGCACCCTAGAAAAAGTCCCAGCATGGGCAGAAAGCCCCAGTGTGGGAACTTTGGAAACCCTGAAGAATAGTATCAGGAAATGAAGTGACTAGCATAGATACAAGAGAGCCCTCTTAAGATGTAGTGCCATGAACCTCAAGGATCTAGAGGTGCTGAAGCCCAGGAGATAGAGGTCAGAGCAAGGAACACAGGGTAAGTATACAGAAACTGGCCCTTACAAAAAGCACCAATTCACATTGTTGAAATGAGTAATCAAAGAAAATCAAAGAAAACAGCAACTAGCATCACAAATTGTTGTCAACCTAGAAATAACACAAAAGGAATGGGTAAACACAAATAACAAATAACACAAAAGGAAAGGTAAAAAAATTATTTTCTACAAGAACGAGTGAAAAGTCCCAGGAATGTGATTAGATAAAATCCAGAATGAATGAATGAATGATGAAAACAGCTGTAAAGGAATAATTTAAGTACTGAGGATTCATAAGATCACAAGAGATTTGACAAGTCACAATAAAGAAAAATAAAAGTAAAAAGGAGAATCAGTATTATAAAAGGGAAAATATAAAGGTTTCAAACAAAATATAATCAATTGGGCAAAACAAAACGTAATCCAACCATTGAAAAAAATGGACCTTTAGTGAAAAAGAGATTCGAAACACTTCTGATGAAAAGATCAGAACTCTTTAGATAATCTGAAATACAAATATAGGAAACATGAGAAACAGTAGATAGAATGCCACACCTGGAGTCAGGAAGACCTGAGTTAAAATCTACCTCAAACACTTACTAGTTGTGTGACCTGGGCAAGTCATCCGACTTTCTCCGAAAAAACAGGGATAATGGTAGCATCTACCTCCCAGGGTTGTTGTGAATATCAAACGAGATAACTGTAAAGTGCTTAGCAAAGTGCATCCCCCTCCTCCTTCTAATAAGTACTAGACAACCTCTTGAGTGCTAGTGATACAGAGATTACGTAATAAGTAATTCAGCCAGGATTAGGCACAACATATACAGCAATAGTACATAGTACAAGGGAGCAAGGGGTTCAAGGAGTCAGTTACTTAGGCAATGAGCAATTTATTAAGTGCTCCCTTTATGCAAGTCCCTATGCTAAGGGCTGAGGATACAAGGAAAAGCCAAAGACAGTCCCTTTTCTAAGAGAACTTGTGCTCTAAATGGGAGAAAAAGCCACATAAAAGTAAGTGCAAACAAGCTAGATAAAGATAAATTAGAATAATCAACAGAGGAAGGTCCCAGCCTGGCTGGTCTCACAGTCACAAGCCTTTCTCTTCTCCAGTCCATCTTCCATGCTCTACTGTAAGTGCAAGGCTACCCACATCAGTCCTCTCTTACCCCCATAAACTCCAGTGGCTCCTTATCACTTCTAGCATCAAAAATAAACTCATCTGTTTTGTGTTCAAAGCCCTTCATAACTCCAACCTCAATCTTTCCACAGACTCAACAAAACAGTGACATCTCTGCTGTTCCTCTAGCATGCCTGAATTGTTTGTTCTCCCTATTGGTTTTCATGGCTTCCTTCAAGCCCCAGATAAAAGCCCACCTTCTAGATGAAATCTTTCCTGCTACCCCTTGATTCTAGGGTCCTCCCTCTCTTGATTATTTCTAATTTATCCTGTATATAGTGTCTTTGTACACAATTGCTTGCATGTTGTCTCCATTAGATTGTGAGCTCCTTGAGAGCATAGTACCTGGCATACAGTATAATGTAAGCTATAGAAATATATAATTATATACCATATAATTATCATAGCAATAATATTTGTCATATAATTATATTATTAAATTATTAGTATGGTGTGACATAAATTATTAATATAATATAGAAATATAATAATATAAATTTTTGCTGACTGGAGGAAGTCAGGGAAGTGAGGAGACAAGAGGTGAGGGAAGTCCAGGCATGGTAAACAGTCAGTACAAATGACCAGACTCCAGAGATGTTATCTTTGGTGATGAGAGAGAGAGAGAGAGAGAGAGAGAGAGAGAGAGAGAGAGAGAGAGAGAGAGAGAGAGCAGTATGAAAAGATCATAGTGTAGGGAAGAGTGGGGAATAGGAGAATGGAAGGAAAAGCAGGAGGGGACAAAGTAATGAATGAAGAGCTTTAAAAGTCAAACAGGATTTTATATATGATCCTGGGGTTAAGTAGGGAGGAAATGGAATGGGGACATGCATTAGGAAGACTGAGTTGATGGCTTAGTGGAGGTTGGACTGTAATGGGGAAAGGATGGAAGGAAGAAAGGGGATTAAGTGGCTGAAGATAATGAAATCAGTTTTGGACTTGTTAAGTTTAAGATATCTATGGGACATCTAGTTTGATATGTTTGAGAAGCAGTTGGAGATGCAAGACTAGAAAAAAGGGAGAGGACAGGACAAGATAAATAGATTTCAGAATCTTCAGCATAGAGATATGATGACTGACACCATGGGAGCTGGTGAGATCAACGATTGAAATAGTCTTGATAGAGAAAAGCAGAAGGCCCAGGACAGAGCCTTAGGAGACAACCATAGTTAATGGTCACATTAATCAAGTGGGTAAAGATCCACCAAAGGAGACTGAGGAGTGGTGGGAGAGGCAGCAGGAGAATCAGAAGAAAGCCACGTCAGGAGAAGAGAATAGTGACAGTGTCAAAGGCTGCAGACTGATCAGGAAAGATGAAGATTGAAAAAAGGCAACTGGATTTGGTGATTAAGAGATCAGTGGTAACTTTACAAAGAGCAGCTGGAATATAATACAAACTACTGGTTAGAGGCCAGAGAAATGAGAAGATTGTGAGGGGAAATGAAGTGGAGGCACTGATTGAATATAACCTTCTAAAGGAGTTCAGTCATGAAAAGGAGAAAAAAAAACAGGACAATAGCTAGTGAAAGATCAAGTGAGGGTTTGCTGAGGATAGGAGAAGACATGGCCATGTTTATAGGCAGTAGGTAAGCAGTCTGGGAGAGACGGAAGATAAGAGAGTCTGAATGAAAAAGGGAGCAATCTGTTCTAAAAAACAATGAAATGCTGACATATTAATCAATTTAATGGAACACATAGAAAAGTACACCCACAAAATCAACCTGAAGGGACTAGATGAAGATAAATTGTTTACATACTAATATAGAGAGAGAAGAAACAAGAATCTTCTAAGAATCCTAAATAAGGACCTGTTCTGATGGTCTTAAGAGAAGAAAATAGATAGGGCCCTATAATGGGGAAGAAAGGAAGGAGAAGGGTAATTAGCTAACCATACCAACTAATAAAGGTACATGAGATAAAGTGTGTAAAAGCATGGAGGAAGGAAGGAGTATTCCAAGAAACTCACCTTTATCTGTCTAGAGAAAGGAAGGTTGAAAACACTCAGACACATTCACATATATACATAATGACACAAAGCACATAATATAGAAATACATTAAATCCAAGAATAAACATATGGATATAGGGGAATGGAGGGGGGTGGTTAAGAAAAAGGGCAGGATAGTGAAAGAATAACAATGATAAAAACAAACTTCAATATGATGAGTGGGGAGTAGATAAGAAAGATTAAAAAATAACAACGAAACCCTTCCATGGGAGTGGGGCAAGGGGAAGAGAAAATAACTGAGTGGACACAAGATATAAGTGTTAGGCAAACTCCCATTTCAACACCTTCTTCCTGGCAAAGGGAGAAGTGATGGACAGAAATAAGTGGTGGGATGAGGGGAGAATGAATGAGAGGACAAGTTAGAGATCAATGGACAATCTCAACAATTAACAGAAATGAAAAGAAGCCACCTGAAAAAAATAAGAGGTTAGCAGAATAGACTGGAAAATGCAATGTCACAACATGTTATTTTTAAAAGAATACTTGAAACATAAAAGATTCACTTAGGAGTTAAAATGAGAAGAAGCAAAATTTTTAATGCTTGAGCTAAATTTTAAAAATTCCTAGAAAAATCATCATAATTTCAACAAAGGTAAACAGAAGAAAAATACACAAGCAGGGAAACTACATTATGCTTAAAATTAATAGATCATTAAATAATATCAACTGTTTAAATGCAGCAAAAACAACATAGCATCAAAATAATGAAAAGATCATTAAGTTTCAGGGAGAAGAAACAGTAAAACTTGAACAGCGAAAGACTTCAAAGTACTCTTTTCAGATGTAGATCAGTCTTAAAGAAAAGGGGACCTGAATAAAAAGTCAGAAAAATTAATGATGACAGACCTCTGACAATTACTGAATGGGAACAGAAAGGAGTTTGCATATTTCTTAATCATTCATGGAACCATTACAAAAAAATGACGTGTATTTTGAGATATAAAAACTTCAAAAACAAATATAAGAAAGTAAAATCTTCAATATATCTTTTACTGAACATAATGTAACAAAACCCTTTGAAGAACAAAAAACTAATGGGAGAACAAAAACAGTGCTAAATAACTGACGTTTCAAAAATCATATGAAAAATAGAAAACTTCACCAAATTAAATTAGGATGAGATAATGTACCAAAATTTTTAAGATCCTGATAAAGAAGACTTTAGGGAAAATTGTATACGTTTAAACTCTTCTTTAGTAATGAAATGGAGAAAGAACAAATCAATGAATTGGACACACAATTAAAAACACTAAGTTGCAACTAAACAACAAAGCAACAATTCTTAAGATCAAAGAAACTAACAAATTGAAAATACTCCAAAACAATGAGTTAGGCTATTTATAAAAACAGAGACAGAAAAAAACACTACTTAAATAACACAATATGATAAAAGAAATCAAACAAATAACTGAATCCTCAAATAAAACAACTCCAAGATAAAATGGATTTACAAGTATATTCTCTCAAACATTTGAAGAACAATTAACCTGAATATTACATAAACTATTTTCTGAAAATAAGAGGGATCACTGAAGTATCTTTCTGTAATACAAATGTAGTCTTCATACCCAAACCAGGAAGAGACAAACCTCAGATCAACATTCCTATTAAACACTGAAACGAAAATATTAAATAAAATGTTAGCAGAAAGATACTAAATTGTAATGAACATTAGAAAAACCCACTTTTATTATATCAAGAAGTACTGAAAAAGCTTTTTGACAAAATCCAACAGCTATTTTTGCTTTCAAAAAAAAAAAAACAGAACAAAACACTAGAAAACATAGGAATGGACTTTTCCTTAACATGGTAAGTATCTGAAACAAAAAAGCAAAAATAATATATACCTGAGAAAGGTTGGAAGGCTTTCTAGTGAGATCACAAATAGTCCAAGGATCCCCATTATTACCAAGAACAATTTAGTACCAAATAATTTAGTACTAAAAATGCTAACCTATTACAAAAAACAAGATAAATCAAGAGAATAAACAAATACAGAAAGGAAACAAAATAATGGCTTTTTTTTAGATGACATGATGGTATATGGATAGACACTATGGGCAAGTAAAAAAAAAGTAACTGAAACAATTAAAAACTTTGGCAACACTACACAATATAAACTATATGCACATAAAATCAGTATTTCTGGATATTGCCAACACAACGCAGCGGGCAGAAAGTGAAATTTCATTCAAAATGCAGACTATATAAAATACTTAGGAGTCTACTAATCAAGAGATTCACAGAAACTATATGAATGGAAGTACAAAATAATCTTTATAAAAACCAGATAAATAGAAATAATTGGATATTTGTTGTTCATGAGTGGCTTGAACCAACATAACTATAACATGATTAAAAACATTCTCAAAACTAATTTATTTATGCAATGCTCTAACAATCCAAATATAAAAGGCTTATTTTACAGGGCTAGGAAAAAAAAATCATAAAATTCAACTGGAAGAACGAAAAAGTCATGAAATCCAAGGATAATAATGAAAAAGTGGGGCAAGAGGGGAAGGAAATCTAGTAATGGCAGATTTGAATGTCTATACTACAAGGCCATAATCATCTAAAGAATTTGGTATTCATTGAAAAAGAGAAAGCACTCTGTGGAAAACAGTAGGTACACAACCTACAAAAGCAAATGAATATACTATCAAAGTATTTGACAATGTCAATGATCCTACTTTCTGCGGTAAGAGACTCTGTATTGAAAAACTGCTAAGAAAACTGGATAGAAGCTTGGCAAAAATTAGGAACTAATCTACACTTCACACCATATACCAACATGAGTTCCCAAAAGATACATGACTTAGTCATAAAGGGTCATAAAGCAAATTATTGGAGCAAGGAAGAAATTGCCTTTAAGATCTACTTATAGAGCAATTTTTGAATAAATAATGGTTAGAGAAGATCACAGAAGATAAAATGGGCAATTTTAATTGCATAATATAAAAGAATTTTGTACAAATAAGACCAATGCAGCTAAAATTACAAAGGAAAAATATTTAAAAGTATTTTTATGAATATTTAGAGAAAGAAGCAGCAATTATTAGGAGCCAACAAGGCATCAAAAAGAATGGGGGTGCCACATTATTATAGGCATAATGGCACTGACAACCTATGTCACGTGACCTCAAGGGGTGGCGCCAAGATGGCAGAGCAAAAGCAGGGACTTGCTTCAGCTCTCCACCAAATCACTCCAAACACCTGTAAAAAATGACTCTAAACAAATTCTAGAGCTATAGAAGCCATGAAAAGACAGAGTGAAACAAGTCTCCAGCCCAAGACAGCCTGAAGGGTCACTGGAAAGGGTCTACTGCACCAGTCTGGGAACGGAGCCCAGCCCAACATGGGCTGCGCCAGCACAGACCAGGCCGAAGCAGACTGGGCACCGCAGGCCTTAGGGCACTGAATCACTGAGCTGTGGCAGTTTTAGGACTTCTTAACCCACAAACGCAAAAATCAACTTAGCAAGTCAGGGGGGAAAACTCTGTTGGATCTGGGTGAGAGAAGGGCATGGTCTGGCCCCAGCCCTCTACCCCAACTCCGCCCCCTTGCCCCCACCAGTGGCAGACGTGGCCACAGCTGCAGATGGCTGCTTCTGGAGCTCCTGGCCCACACAGACAGTAGGTGGAATCAAACTGCTAATCAGAGCAGGCATGCAGGGATCTCTTTGCTAGCACTGTGGCAGGATTCTCTTGCTTTATCTTGCTTGGATCTGGGTGGCAGTGGAGCACTGGTGAAGCAGAGCTTGTGGTGGCCAGGGAGAGGGAGTCCTCCTAGCAGTTTCAAGGCAGAAAAGAGTGCTTGAGGTCACTCACGCATCAGAGCACAGGCCAATAGAGGAGTAAACACCTGTCCATGAATCATATCACCTCAGGACAACTGAAAATTTATAGGTGCCTAGAAGCAGCTCAGGAAAACAGCTGTGCACAACCCCCGAAGTTTAGGACAGAGAACTCTACACTCTGGAAGCAGAGTCATACCTTGACAAGGAGCTTCATAGTCAAGTCATTGGCTGGGAAAATGAGCAGAGTAAAAATACTCAGACTATAGAATCTTACTTTGGTGAAAAAGACCAAAACATACAGCCACAAGAAAACAACAAAGTCAAAGACCCTACATCAAAAGCCTCCAAGAAAAATATGAATTGGCCTCAAGCCATGGAAGAGCACAAGAAGGATTTTGAAAATCAAGAAAGAGAAGTAGAGGAAAAAATGGGAAAAGAAATGTGAATGACGCTAGAAAATCATGAAAAAATAGTCAACGGCTTGCTAAAGGAGACCCAAAAAATACTGAAGAAGATAACCCCTTAAAAAATAGACTAACCCAAATGGCAAAAGAGCTCCAAAAAGCCAATGAGAAGAATGCATTACAAAACAGAATTGGCCAAATGGAAAAGGAAGTCCAAAAGATCACTTAAGAAAATAATTCCTTAAAAATCAGAATGGAGCAAATAGAAGCTAATGACTTTATGAGAAATCAAGAAATTATAAAACAGAACCAAAAGAATGAAAAAATAGAAGACAATGTTAAAAGGTTTCTCACTGGAAAAACCACTGACCTGGAAAATAGGTCCAGGAGAGATAATTTAAAAATTTTTGGACTACATGGAAGCCATAATCAAAAAAAGAGCCTAGACAGACTTTCTTTCAAGAAATTCTCAAGGAAAACTGCCCTGATATTCTAGAACCAGAGGAAAATCGAAATTGAAGGAATCCACCAGTTGTCTTTTGAAAAAGATCCTAAAAGGAAAACTACTAGGAATATTGTAGCCAAATTCCAGAGTTCCCAAGAAGGAAATATTGCATGCAGCCGAAAAGAAACAATTTGAGTATTGTGGAAACATAATCAGGGTAACACAAGATCTAGCAGCTTCTACATTAAGGGATTGACAGGCTTCAAATATGATATTCCAGAGGTCAAAGGAGCTAGGATTAAAACCAAGAATCACCTACCCAGCAAAACTGAGCATAATAAATGAGGTGAAAAAATAGACTTTCAATGAAATAGAAAACTTTCAAGCATTCTTGATGAAAATACCAGAACTGAATAGAACATTTGTCTTTCAAATACGAGAATCAAGAGAAGTATGAAAAGGTAAACAGAAAAGAGAAATTATAAGAGACTTACTAAAATTGAATTGTTTATATCCCTCCATAGAATGATATTTGTAACTCATTTCATATATACATATATAAACATATATATATATATATATATATATATATATATATAGACAGACGAGACAGGATGAGTTGAATATGAAGGGATGATATCTAAAAAATAAAATTAAGGTGTGAGAGAGGAATACATTGGGAGAAGGAGAAAGGGAGAGAAAGAATAGGATAAATTATCTCACATAAAAGAGGCAAGAAAAAGCTGATATAATGGAAGGAAAGAGGGAGGAGGTGAAAGGGAATGAGAGAACCTTACTCTCATGGGATTTGGCTTAAGAAGGGAATAACATACACATTCAATTGGGTATCTTACCCTACAGGAAAGTAGTGGAGAAGGCGATGAGGGGAAAGTGGATCATATAAGGGAGGGCAGATTGGGGGAGGGAGTAGTCAGAAGGAAACACTTTTGAAAAGGGACAGGGTCGAAGGAGAAAATTGAATAAATGGGGGACAGGATAGGATGGAGGGAAATGTAGTTAGTCTTTCACAACGTGACTATTATGAAAATGTTTTGCATAACGATATATGTATAGTATAACCTATCTTGAACTACTTGCCTTCTCAAGGAGGGTGGGTGGCGAGAGAAGAAGGGAGAGAATTTGGAACTTAAAGTTCTAAAAATAAATGTTAAAAATCGTTTTTACATGCAACTGGAAAAAAAAGATATACAGGCAATGGGGTAGAGAAATCTACCTTGCCCACAAGAAAGTAAGGGGGAAGAGGATGGGGCGGGGTGAAGGGAGTGAGGTGAGAGAAGGGAAGGCAGACTAGGGAAAGGGGCAATCAGAATATATTCCATCTTGGAGTGGGAGGGTGGGGAGAGATGGGGAGAAAATCTGTAACTCAAAATATTGTGGAAATGAATGTTGAAAACTGTTAATAAGTAAATGTTTTAAAAATGTCTAAAAAAAACCCTAAGTGACCTCAGGCAAATCATCTAACTTGACAGGCCCTGATCTGTACAAAATAGCTATTGAGATCATATCAACCTCTAAATCCAGGGTGTGCATGGGAGAGTGGTCCAAGAACTTTTTAAAAATTATGTCTGTGTGCATGTGCGTGTGTGTGTGTGTGTGTGCACGTGCAAGAATATTTCTATCTAATTTGGTTTCTTTTGTGATCCAATTTAATTTATTTCATGCATCTGAAAACATAACTCTGAGAAGGGTTCCATAGGCTTCACCAGAATGCCAAAAGGAGTCTACGACCAAGGTAAGGCGGAGTTAAGAATTTTTGTTCTACATATGTAAACATGCAATCCAGATTTTAGAAAAGAACTTGCTATATAAAGCTCACAATACTTTTTTAGATAAAATGTAGATAAAGTTGTGATTTTTTGAATGAGCTACATATAAAGGGTATTTTTTGATTACTGGAATTTAACAAAAACCAACCTAGAGGGAGATCTTAATGGCACAACTCTGTGTCCTTTACCATCCTTGTATTGTTTTTGAAGACATTAAGAATATAATGGAAAAATTTGTGGGTGACAAATCAGGAATAACAGGTTAGAATTGGTGAAATCGAAAAAGGTGAACGTTTTTGTTTTTTACATGTACATATCATAGCTTTTTAAATAAAAAAATTTTAATAGTATTTTGTTTTTTCCCCAATTATATGTAAAGACCATTTTTAGCATTCATTTTTACAAGATTTTGAGTTTCAAATGTTTCTCTCTCCCTTCCTCCTCTCTCCTCTTCCTAAAATGGTAAGCAATTTGATATAGGTTACATAGTTATATTTCCATTTTAGTCACAGTTGTAAAAGAAGAAACAGACCAAAGGGGAAAAAATTACCAAAAAAAGTGAAAAAAATATGCTTCCATCTGCATTCAGAGTCCTAGTATCCAGTCCATCTGGATGTGGACAGAATTTTTCCATCATGAGTCCCTTGTAAAAGAACTGGATCACTGTAGTGCTGAGAAGAACTAAGTCATTCATAGTTGATCATGTTAATTCATAGTTGAACAATGTTGCTGTTACTGTGTACAATGTTTTCCTGGTTTTGCTCTTTCACTTTTCTTCTTACAAGTTTTTCCAGGTTTTTTCTGAAATCTACCTACTGATCATTTTGTACTGCAAAAGGGTGAACTTTTAATTAAAGTGAGAATATTGGTTTTGGATTAGAAAATATCTAGGCTCGGCCACTTACTGTTACTTAGACCAACTCACTTCCCCTTTAGGATTCAATTCTTTGAGAGGTTAATATGAGAAGGAGAAGGGGTAGACACAGTTAGATGACGTACAACTCTGACAGACTATGCGCTCTATGAAGTAGTACATATGGGGTTAAGAAATCTACCGCAGAAACAAAGGGTGTGGAGAAGAAGCAGCTTAGCAACAATAAATGTGATGGTTAACAGCATCACATGGGTGACAAAAAAGCAATAGTGATCTTAATCTGTATTAAGAGAAAGAGATGGTCCATAAAAGTTTTAATTTATTGATTTACTGATCTGAGGATGTTCACAAAACTATCTTCAGTTCTCTGCGCCTTGTTCCTGGAAAGAGATTAACAATTTCAAGCAAGGTCAATGAAAGATAACCAAGATTAATAAGGGTGATTACAAACCACATTTTGTGAGCGATATTGAAAGAATGTTATTTAGTCTGAACACTTAGGGAGGAAAGTGATAGAGGTCTCAGAAAACAGAAATCAGAGTAATGAACTAGTTCCACAAGGATATAGGGCCAAGCATAAAAACTTGACTTTTAGGAACTTTCTGAAAATAGAATTGGATGCCTTCTTCCTTCTTACCCATTAACCTCATAGTTAATCAACTGAACTCTACACTGTTCTCTCCCTATTGTCTACAAACATGCCCCATCTTCAAAAAACCCTCAATTTATATTTCCTCCCTTTCATAGTTAAACTCCTTGAGAAAGCTATGTATAATTTGTACTTCCACTTCCTTTCTTCTCATTCTATTCTTAATTCCCTGAAGTCTGGCTTACAAGCAATGGCTTACATGCAATTTGTTATATTCCAACCGCAGTCTCCAAAGTTATCAATGGTTTTTAAAAGTGCCAAATCTAATGACCTTTTCTCAATACTCACCCTCTTCTCTTTGATATGCTCTTCTCTCTAGCATTTCTTGACTTGGCTTTCCTTTAGTTTTCCTGATAACTGTCAGACCACTACTTCTCACTCATTTGCCAAAGGTCACAGAGCTAAAGGCCAGATCTGAATTCAAGTTTTCTGAACTCTAGGTCCAGCAAATACATAATCCACTGGGTCACCTCAGATGCCTACATAGTAACTTACACCTTCTAATGCCAAGTGTAGAACTATGTAAATATAATTCAAAACTTATATTTTTAATCTTCAATTACTCTCATTGCATTGTAAAAGCTATTTCATGTTATATATTCCCTCCATATTTGCAATAATCCAATTACCTAGCTGTTTCCCAGCAAATTCAATAATATGGAAAATAGCCAAGAAACAGAAAATAAATATTTAAAACATTCAAAGACCCAATGTAGCTTCTATACATTATTCAACTAATCATATATATTTTTTCAGGCCCTGACATATCCTATGAAATCTTAATTTACACACATTTCCTACAAGCTCTTTTTTCTGGACAAAGTGGCAGATTAGAAAGGGGCTTAAGACACACTAAATAATATTCAGACACCAATACCATCAAGAAGGGTCAGTTGGTAAATCAAGAAAAGAAAAAATATCAAGTTAAAAAAATACATTGTGAGATCAAAAAACATAGTTGCCTGTCCCCATTTTTTATTGCGGCAAAACAGTTCTAGATACCCAATGTCATCAAGAAAAAGCTAAATTACATTTAGCATATCCTGCGTGCAAAGAAACTAAGTAAGTATATGAAACACATTTTAGAAATATTTCTAGTAAAAGAAATATTTATTCAACAAAAACTGCCTGAAAAATAAAATATACCAGTGGGGAGAAAAATATATTCAGATCAGCACCTTGTACAATATACAATAATAGAATAAGAAGGCAAAGTCAGTTATTTCCCACTTGGCCGCACTACTTTAGGACTTCTCAGATTGACTTATCCATCATGTCAGAAGAAGCTCTTTATTGGCAATAGCTGAATCAACCTGTATGATTTCACCAGCCTAGGTATCTCCTCCCCATCACTCTAAACTTCCATTTAGGGAGGGACTTCAGCTTAGACATCTCCACATTTTTAACCTCTCTGAACTACCTAGCGACTGCTCTGACAGACTTTTCCACCAAGTACCTGGAAGGGCATGGAGATAATCTCACTATCTTGTAAGACCTCACAGGCCTTGGGACACTGATGGTATCTCTTTGATACCCTCAGCCTCTTTGATGAGAGGATAGAGTCTTGAGCTATAAACCTCCATTTAAGAAAAGAAAAGAGCTCACCAACTACAGGCCTTGGGACACTGATGGTATCTCTTTGATACCCTCAGCCTCTTTGATGAGAGGATAGAGTCTTAAGCCATAAACCTCCATTTAAGAAAAGAAAAGAGCTCACCAATTAGAGTAACTTATCATGAGGATAATACACTATGACCAGGTGGGATTTCAGGAATGAAGGGCTGGTTCAATATTACGGAAACTATCAGCATAACTGACCATATAATTAACAAGATTAATAGAAATCATATGATTATCACAATAGATGCAGAAAACGCTTCTAACAAAACATAACACCTATTCCTATTAAAAAACACTAGAGAGCATAGGAATAAAATGGAGTTTTCCTTAAAATGATAAATAGCATCTATCTAAAACCATCAGCAAGCATTGTATGTAATGGGGATAAGCTAGAAGCATTTCCAATAAGATCAGAAGTGAAACAAGGATGTTCATTATCACCACTGCTATTCAATATTGTACTGGAAATGATAGCTTTAGCAATAAGAGATGAAAAAGAAATTGAAGGAATTAGAATAGGCAATGAAGAAACAAACCTATCACTCTTTGAAAATAACATAGAGAATCCTAGAGAATCAACTAAAAAACTACTTGAAATAATTAACAACTTTAGCAAAGTTGCAGAACATAAAATAAATCCACAAATCATCAACGTTTCCATACATTACTAACAAAGCCCAACAGCAAGCGATAAAAAAGAGAAATTCCATTTAAAGTAACTGTAGACAATATAAAATGTTTGGTAATCTACCTGTCAAGACAAACCCAGGAACTATAAGAACACAATTATAAAACATTTTTCACACAAATAAAGTCACATCTAAATAACTGGAAAAACATCAGCTGCTCATGGGTAGGCCCAATTAAAATAATGAAAAGGATAAGACTACCTAAATTAATTTACTTTTAGTGTCATACCAATCAAAATACCAAAAAATTATTTTATAAAGCTAGAAAAAATGATAAAATTCATCTGGAAGAAGAAAAGGTCCAGAGTATCAAAGGAATTATTGAAAAGAAATTTAAAGGAAGGTAGCTTAGCTGTACCAGATCTAAGATTGTATTATAAAGCAGTAATCATCAAAACTATTTGGTGCTGGCTAAGAAACAGAGTGGTGTATCAGTGAAACAGGTTAGGTACACAAGACATAGTAGTCAATGACTACAGTAATCCACTTTTCGATAAACCCCAAACCTCCAGCTTCTGGGACAAGAACTCATTATTTGACAAAAACTGCGGGGAAAACTAGAAAACTGTATGGCAGAAACTAAGCATGTCTCAAACCAACATCTTATACCATATACGAAGATAAAGTCAAAACCACTAGCATGACAGCCACTTGGTGATTAGTTTTTTTTGACCATGTCAACTGATTAAACTAAAAAAAAAAAACCACACTTTTTAGATCATGGATAGACTTTGATTTGACTGTTGTAAATACGAGCTTAATGATAAACAAGTTGCATTACTCAAAGAGCTGAATCAACTCTTTAGTTGAAAGTAGAAGGAAGGTTTGTTAGAACTAAATGGTAGAAAGGGTCACAAGTAACTACTTGGAAAGCAAACAAAGGTTCAAATAACTATTCTTTATCATACTTCAAAAGACAATAAGAAACATTCTACAGGATACTTGGTCATCTTGTATGACTGATAAATTTTTAAAATTCAGTTTTTCTCAGTTACATGTAAAAAATTTCTAAAACATTTGTTTTTAAAAATTGTGATTTCCAATTTCTAGCCCTCCTTGTCTCCCCACCCCTTTGAGAAAGCAAGTAATTTGATAAAGATTATTCATTCAGATATATACTTTCATGTGAAGTCATGTAAAACATAATTACCTATTAGCCATGTTGTAAAAGAAAAAAGACCAAAAAAGGTTAAAAAATGCTTTGATGTGAATTCAGACTTACATCAGTTCTTTCTCTAAAGGTGGATAGTATTTTTTTATCATAAGTCCTTCAGAATTGTCTTGAATCACTGTATTGCTTGGAACAGTAAAGTCATTCACAGTTGATCATTATACAACACTGCTGTTATGGTGGGCAATGTTCTCCTAGTTCTACTGTCTTCATTTTGCATCAGTTCATATACGTCTTCCCAGGTTTTTCTGAAAGCATCCTGAACATCATTTCTCATAGCACAATAGTTGTTGTTTTTCAGTTATTTTCCTGTTATGTCTGACTCTTAGTGATCCTATTTGGGGGTTTCTTGGCAAAGACACTAGAGTGATTTGCCATTTCCTTCTCCAAGTTCATTTTATAGATGAGGAAACTGAGGCAAATAGGGTTAAGTGATTTACCCAGGGTCACACAGCTAGTGTGTCTGAGGCCAGATTTGAACTCACAAAGATGAGTCTTCCTGACCCCAGGCCTGGCACTCTATCCACTGCACACCTAGCTGCCCTATAGCACAATAGTATTTCATCACAACCATACACCACAACTTGTTTAGCCATTCCCCAATTGATGAGCATCCCCTCAATTTCCAATTCTTTGCCACCACAAAAAGAGCTGATATATGTGTGTATGTATGTATATGTATATACATATATACATACACAAAGACACACACACACACACATATATGTGTATATATAGGTTCTTTTCTTTTTTAAAGTTTTCTTTGAGATACAGACCTAGTAGTGTTATTGCTGGTTCAAAAAAGGTACACATGGTTTTACAGCCCTTCGGGCATAGTTCAAAATTGCTCTCCAAAAATAGTTGGATCACTTCACTACTCCACAACCATACATTAGTGTCCCAATTTTCCCACATTCCCTCCAACAGCTGTCACTTTCCTTTTTTTGTCATGTTAGCCAATCAGATAAGTATGAGGTGATACCTCAGAGCTGTTTTAACTTGCATTTCTCTAACCAATAGCGATTTAGAGCATTTTTTCATATTACTATAAATACTTTGATTTCTTCTTGTGAAAATTATCTATCCATATTTTGTGACCATTTATCTACTGGGGAATGATTCATAATATTATTTGACTCAGTTTGCTGCATATTTGAAAAATAAAGACTTCATCAGAGAAATTTGCTATAAAATGCCTCCCTGCCCCCATTTCCTGCTTTTCTTCTAATCTTGGCTGCACTGGCTTTGAGTGCAAATTTTTTTTAATTTATTGCAATTTGATAAATATTTTCTTAAAAGTCATTTCACCTAATAAATAATCATCAATTGATGATTCTGAAATGGTGGAAAAATTCTAAAAGACATACAATGAAGCTCTTCAAATTAAATCAATGTACATTTGAATACACAGTGATTTCAATGCAACAGTGTAGCCAGTGACGGGAAGAACTATGTAATAAAGCATGGTTCAAGAAAAATGACCAAGAGTACATAGAAGCCTCAAACATTTATGTTATAATTTTTTTCAAGAAAAGACATGGAAGGTATTGGTCATGATGAGCAACGAATAAATTGAATTTTTAAAGACTATATTTTAAGATAGTAAAATATATTTTATTGAAGTAAATTATACCTGAATCCACTGTCTATACATCCATAGTCTAGACCACCAATTTGTCCAGCAAAGATAAGAATGAGAAAACACTAAGAAAAACAATAATAAGAAAAAGATATGGCATGCAACTTAAATAACTCAATCTTGAACTATTGAACAAATAAACAGGTATGAAAAATGGAAAACAACAACATCCAAAATTGTATGGTTACAATTGCATACAGAGGATTAGATGCTATAAATCTATTCTCTCTCCTTCCAAAAACCAAACAAAACTCCAAGAGCCCAGAAAATGGAGCCCAGTCAAAAGCAGTAATTTCTCTTTGAAATATAAATTCATTTGTAAAAAAAAAAAAAGATGATAGCACTTTCATGTCAGAAAGCATTGAGAGTACAAGGTAAAATGAAGTTTAAATACAACTTGGCAAGAGATACAACTAATAAAAGCAATCTCAAAGGTATCTAGAAGTAAAAAAGAAAAGAGAATGGAAGAAAAATGGAAAAGATCTATAAAGATCATTAAACAAAGTGCCTCCACCATCAAAGGCAGTGGAATCATTGCTGTTGGACTCTGGCATCACTGTCCTTGATATCTATATAGGGGAAGTAAATAAATGATACTATAAGAACAAAGATGGGAGAGGCAGCTATATCAGAGGAAATGTACAGAGATTCATGATGAAGACACACTTGTTACAGTGCTAAGAGTTGGATATGTTAAGTCATATGATAAAAAAGGAATACCAAAAGGGTGTAGGGGTGGGGGGAGAACCTCAGGCCCAATTGTTATCCTCCCTCCCCCCCAAAAAGTAGACCAATAAGTCAAAACATATTGTTTAAGCATCTACTATATGCTAGTCGCTGTGCAAGGTGCTGGGGATACCAAAAAAGGCCATAATCTCAATGACCACACAGTCTAATAGGGGAGGAACAACATGCAAATAACTTATTATAAATAAGCTTAAATATCTATAATTATATGCAAATAAGTCTACAGATAAGAAAAATCAAAGGTAATCTCAGAGAGAAAGCACTTATATTAAGAAGGATCGGGAAAAGCCTCTGAAGAAGGTGGGATTACATAAACAATGAATAATGTATGTATCTACTTTTCCACAATCATGACATAAACTTTGAGTAATCTATATATGAATCAAGAATATCTTCGATGAAGTGTATTAGTATGGAACAAGAAGACTCTGAAAAGCAATATTTAAAAATGCATCTTCTCTTCACCATTTCAAAACTGACTAAAAGAAAATATGACATCCTATTTCGTCTACTGTTCATTAATTATAAAAAAAAAGATTTGAGTCAGAACAGCAAAACTTCATCATAAAGGCAATTTTCCCAATAAGATATCTCATTCCCACAACAAAAGTGATGAAGATTCCTCGAAAGACATAATAAAAGAAATTACCACCTAACTTTAAACATCAAATAAGATATTAAAAAAGGGAAGTGTATGCTCATCAAAGGTATTCAGTACTGTAATGTAGATCAAACCAAGCAAATACTGCTGGACTTGGAATCATGAAGACCACGAGTCTAAGTACTGCAAGCGCCTCTTAGTCATGTGACCCAGAGAAAGTCACATAATCCCTCAGCCTTATAGTTTCCTCATCTCTAAAATGAGGATAGTAAATAAGAGCACTTACTACATCGTGGTGAGAATCAAATGAGATAACATGTGAAAGTGCACTAGAATCCCTATATGTTATTATTTTTATTGTTAATAGTAACACAATATTATCATTATCATCAATCCTCTGTGGATAGTGAAATCTTCCAAATGTTCTGAGCCACTGATCAGATTATAAAATGCATTTGGACAACCAATAAAGCTCATGTATCAATGTTTTTATCTCGGACTGTCACCATAAATGGATACCAAGCTGGGACAAGAGTTGAGCAAGGGTCAGATAACATGCTAGACTGAAACAGAATAGCTTCTTTATTGAACCCCCAAAGTCCCATGAAAACAAAAGTCCATCTTTTTTTTTAATAGAAACATTTTTAATAGAAACATTCTAATTGCATTGCTGTATCTCAAGAAGAACTAAAGGATAAAGGAGAGATGTATGGTGGGGAAATGAGAAAAGACAAGCTGTTTACATGGAGGCAGATGATAGGTGAAGAGTTGGAGAGTGCAGTCTCTACCAAACATTCTTATTTCTGTGAGGGTACCAGTCTTTAACTTTCTCATCTTCAAGAACACACAGGAAAAAGCAAATCCTTAAAATAAATACACATAGTCTAATAAAACAAATCCCTTTTATATTTTCAGTACCTTATTCTGCATCTTGAACTCACCACTTCTCTGTCAAGAAGCGGTAGCACACTGTATCATATTTCAGGATCTGATCCTGGAGTCATGGTTGGTCATGGAATTGATAAAATTTCAAAGTTGCTCAGTTTTACAATGTTGTAGTCTATATAAATTTGTTTCCTGGTTTTGCATCCTTTTTTTTTTTGAATGTCTCACTTTTATTCATTCTCTTTACCTTTCTCACATAAATTCAAAACCATGTTTTCTGCCATTTACCAAGACAAATTAGATAAGTGAAAAAGTCAGTTCAGAAGTAAATGTGGAGCTATCAAAGGAGATAGGATTCTTGAAAGTCACATTTGGGGGGAAAGCCCAGTTATTTGGGTAATGGGCTCAATGCCTATACAGAATTAATCTCCAAGACATCAATGAGAGTTCACTAATGATTCTGAGCATGGGTCATATGGTCCCTGGTGGCACTGGACACTGGAATAAGAGAAAAGCCATTTGGAAAGATGAAATCTTTCCTGAAGCTTCTTTTCTACCCTGCTTCACCTGAGGCTACCTGGATATTTTTTTTTTGCTCTTTTGCTTGAAAGTGTGCTTGCAACAACACTGATAAAGTAGAAATAAAGGAAAAAGGGGAGACAGAATGTCGATCAACCAAATAATTCCATAGTGTGACTATCCAACCACATTTTTCCTTTCTTGGCATCTGTTCTCATTATCAAAATCATGGGTGGGACTTTTACAGAGTTTTTCCTTTTCTTTTTCAATTTATTTAATATATTTAGTTTTTAGCCTTGATTTTCACAAGAGTTTGAATTACAAATTTTCTCCCCATTTCTACCCTCCCGCCTACTCCAAGATGGCATATATTCTGGTTGCCTCATTCCCCAGTCAGCCCTCCCATCTGTTACCACACTCCCCTCCCATCCACCTTTCCCTTCTTCTCTTGTAGCGCAAGATAAATTTCTATGCCCCATTGCCTGTGTGTCTTATTTCCAAGTTGCATGAAAAATTTTTTTTGTTTTTGAATGTCTGTTTTTAAAACCTTTAGTTATAAATTCTCTCCCCTCTTCCCTGCCCACCCACCCTGCCTAAGAAGGCAAGCAATTCAACATAGAGCACATGCGTATCATTATGTAAAACCCTTCCACGATATTCATGTTATGAAAGATTAACTATGTTTTCTTCTTACCTAACCTATCCCCCCGCCTTTACTGAATTTTCTCCCTTGACCCTGTCCCTTTTCGAAAGTGTGTGTTTTTGATTACCTCCTTCCCCTCTGCTTTCTCTTCTATCGTCCCCACTTTTTTATTTTCTTCCTCCTTCTTTCCTGT
>CM053622.1:241473069-241507725 GCA_028646595.1 Phalanger gymnotis
TTTTTTTTTTCCATGCAACTAGGAAATAAGATACACAGGCAATGGGGCATAGAAATTTATCTTGCCCTACAAGAAAGGAAGGGAAAAGGGGATGAGAGGGTAGTGTGGTGACAGATGCCAAGGCAGACTTGGGAACAGGGCAACCAGAATATATGCCATCTTGGAGTGGAGGGGAGGGCAGAAATGGGGAGAAAATTTGTAATTCAAACTCCTGTGAAAATCAATGCTGAAAACTAAATATATTAAATAAAATTTATAAAAAAAAAAAAGAAAAAAATTGGATATCAAATAAGGTGGAAAAAATTGTTCATTCAATGACAGACAGCAGAAACATCTTCCACTAGGGTTCAAGGAGACACAAAGCAGCCTACTGCTGTAAAAATCTATTGTGAAAAAAATGCATGTTTAGTCTGTCTTATTTTTACCACATATTTTGATCCAGTCAATAGGAAAAAACTAATTTATCTTTCACATTTTTCTTCAAACGATAACATGTTCCCTTTGGGATTATAATAAGAAATGATATTTATAATGGTCAATCCCCTAATTTCTACTAGTTTTAAAGATAAATATTAAATATACATATTATACAGTTATTCTATATCTTGAACTTGACTTCAACTCCTGGTTAATGTGTTATATTAAATATATAAGTTAATATAAATTTTAGCAAGATTATCTAGTAATAATCTTGTAGAAAAGAAAGAAACTTTGACTAGGCGGTAGTATGATTAGGCAGATTTGGAACTGATTCAATGGCCAGACTCAAGAGTACAACTTAATGACAACTTGGAAGGAAGTGACCACTGAGGGTACTTGGGATCTGTATTTGGCTTTATGCTACTTAACACTTTTATTAATGACTTGCATAAAGGCGCACTTATAAAATTTTCTAGTATAGTAAGCTGTAAAGGCTAACAAATTTTGAGTCAGTATTGAAAAAGAGATTAATGGACTAGCCTACTGGGCTAAACTGAATAGAATGGAATTTAATAAATATAAATATTAAATTCTTACTCTTAGGTTAAAAATTTTCCCAAGTACATGATGGAGGATATGGATAGATATTAGTTCATGTAAAAAAATCAATATAACAATCAAGAAGGAAAACTTATGTAATCTTAGGCTACAATAAGAGGGAATAGTTTCCAGGAATAAGTAATGACAGTCCTCTTGTATTTTCCCTACATCTGGAATATTGTGCTCAATTCTAGGTAACATCTTAAGAAGTATATTAATAAAAAGAAAATTACATTGGTGCTGGGCCAGTTGAAGGAAACTGGGGAGATTTAGCCTAAGAGAGAAATTTGTTATAGCACAGATTGGACTGGATAGCCTGAGATATCCTTCCCAACTCCTGAGTGTCTGTAATCTTAAAAATAGATGTACAAGCTCCTTTTTAATATACCTATGTTCCTTCTAGTTCAGAGTTAACTACTGAATGTGATCCATATGCTCAATTTCTAATACCCAAGTTAATGGAAAAAACTGAAAATAGCAAATAATCCAGATGTCATGAACATTTGGCTTTGGAGTGCACTCCATTATGTTTTTCTCTAGTTGATTTACCTTTTTAATAATATTTTTTCTTAGGCAATTATTAAATTAGTTTTATTCCCTAAAAACAAATGGATTGATGATGTTGGTGGCAGCTCACAAAGTGTTTCCTACTCAAAATGGCTACTAAATACAACAATGCTTAATATACAAACACTACAAATGTAGTTAGTATGGAATTATTTTCAGAATATACAAACATGCCAAAAAAAATTCCATTCCAATTTAACTTAAGACTCTTCTCAAAATTAAGAAGCAGAACAAAAACCAACAAGGATAAAGAAATTGTGAGGCATCCTTTCCTACAACACTATTCTACTCAGGAATGACAAAAAAAGTTATTAAAGACAGTCCACCTTCTCCCCCAACTCCCTCCCAAAAAGGGGAAAAAGGAAAAAGGGGAAAAAAGGTCTCTCCAGCAAGATTCCTTCTATCTCTTCTCTGCATAGGCAATCTACTTATTTTCTGAGAAGAGAAATTCTCCCTCTCCAAAGATAGGGTCTTTCATGTCTTCTCTAGAACATGTGGTCAAAAGTATAACAGTTATCTTTATTACAGTTTCCAGAAAATCTTAGGGTACAAACATTATAACAATAAGTTAAAGATGTAGTTTCTAAAGATAGATTATTAAAGACCTAAATCTTGGTTTTCTTTAATGCCATTTCTCCCCACTTAAACTCCTTGATCCAAAGCCAAACTAATTGTTAGAATAACAGAAAGGGATCTTACAACTAGTGAAACCCTCCTCATTTTGACAGGAAACTGAAGGAAATTGAAGGTTAAAGAAATTAATATGCACAAAGTCACAACGCCCATTAGTAGCAGAATTAGAGCTCACTACCAGGCTTCCTCACTACAAACAGTTTTTGTTCCTAAAGGAGTATGCTCCTTTGTTGCCTGGACCTCAAGTCTACTTTCCTTGGCTTAATATCAAAACTATTCTATTAGCCAATAAACTCAGTTTCAGTTTATATTCTGAGAGTCTACCCAGAGCACCAACAAAAACTAAATATTATTTGATGTTCATTTCTTTTCTTCCTTCTTTCCTTCCCTCCATCATTTCTTTCCCTTGTAGCTTTAGGATCTTGCTCAGTCTGTTTTTCTTTTTAATTTTCCTCCTCAAAGATTTATCTTCTCTCCCTCCTACCTTCTGTGCCATAAGCTCCCCCCACCCCACAAAAAATCCCCTAAAGCTTCTTCCAATACAATTATCTCACTGGGTCATAAAGTTTTAGTTGGAAAGAACTTTTAAAATGCCATGCAGTTCAACTCCATCATTTTATAGAAGAGGAAACTGAGATGCAGAAAGGGTAAAACTTAATGAGGATCATAAAGTCAGGAAATAACAAAGTCTGGATTTAAATACAAGTATTCTGATTCAAAATCTAGTGAAATAAGCTATCATTTTTATACCTTGTTTATATATTTAATTTTTTTTTAACAATTCTTCTCAATCTAGTGGTTTCTACAAAAGGAAAATCTACCTGCAAATATTTCTCAAAACAAATAGCAAAGTGGCAAATCACATACTAATCAGAGGCATACCATACACCCAAATATAAGTCCAACATACAATATGTAGTCTGCTCTAAAATTGCATTAAATGCTATTTAGTATTTAAATCCACCCTTTCAGCTTGCTCTCCACAAGCCTTAAAAATAAAAAGTAAAAATTGCATAGCAATCTTCTACCCTAAAATTAAGGAGCTGTAAAAATATGGGAAAGGTAAGATTAACACTCAACCTTTAAGAATAGCAGTCAGTATTTTCAAGTTTTGTTTTATTCAAAAGTAGCATTTTATGAAAAAAGTGTTAAATATTTGACTTTATTCAAAATTGAACATTGCAACATATACAGCATTTCCTTTATCTTACCTGATTCAGTACACAGTGTGAAAGATCCGTAAGTTTGTAGCAAGGTACAAGAGAACACTGTAAAACAAAGAAGAAAGTTCTTAAAAATCTTCAAAATCAGATTAAATTCCTCTAAAGATGTGACTTTTTACTATACATATACAAATCATCACACTTAACACTCTTCTTCATAGTTTTGATATTAAATCAAGGAAAACAGAGACTCTTTGAACCACTTCTATTTACATGAGAATACAAGAAAAATAACAAAACTTGATGCATAATTTTTCTGAATAAAAATTTTAAATTCAATGTTGATATTTATGTCTGTTTAAGATGGAAAGAAATTAATTTTAACCAAAATGACCATATTTAATTTGCTCATTTAGAAGAAAATGTTACCTTAAATATCAAAATGATGTTAACATATTAAAAGCAAAGAGATTGAGAAGATTGTTTGGAAATACTAACATTTTAGAAATTTATATAACTTACAAAATTTTATATTTATGAATGGTAACCTGATCTAAAAAAGTAAAATAGTGCTTAAATCTAATTTTCCTAGGTACAAAAAAACCATATACAAGAATGATTATACATTCATACATCTAAAATACATCAAAAAAGCAAAATATTCTCCTTTATGCCCATAAAGAAAAATAATACCTGATATCGACATGGTACTTTAAGGTTTACAAAACACAGTACTTTAGGGTTTGCAAAAGACATGATATACATTATTTCTTCTGTACTTCATAACAATCCTGAGAGGTAGATAATGGGAGACGGGGTTTTTCAATGAGTGTACCTCATCAATGGCCTTGTAGTGTACTGGTACTTTGTTCTTACAATGTTTACAAACTTAAAACCTTAGTCATAACTCCAAAGATATTCAAGGATAATTTTTTTTTGTCAGTTATAAGATTTGTTTGTTTCGTTAGGTAACATGGCTTTTCCTTATGTAGAAGAATCCGGTCCAACAATATTGAGGATTCCTAATACTGAATACTCCTAATATTAGCTATACTCCACAGATATATATTGGGTTCCTTTGAAAATTGTATTAATTCTTCCAGAACATCATCATGGTATTGTTTACTTCCTGTATATTCTAAATAAGATCAAAAGGTTATTTCACATTTAGTGTCTCAGGACCTTATGTCCATCTACTCAGACAATGGAAAAATCTGATTTGTTAAGTACTAAGGGGAAAGAGTAGAAAAAATTTTATTAATTTTTTAAACAAGAATTACTAGTACTGAAATCAAAATTTATAATGGAATACCAATCAGAGTATTACTGAGTTGATTCATGGGGAAAAAAAGAAACCTATGCAAATATGAAGCTAACACAATAACTTTATAAAAATGAAATCTAATCAAGTGCCACTGAAGTGTCCACTAATCTTTTACGAAATAGGATTCACTTACTTTCACCATTAACCGGGAGCAAATTATGCATTATTACAGCCTAGAAAGCATTCATTCGCAAAAAAAAAATTTCTGGCTAAGGACTACAACCATGTGCAGTAATCAAGTTGTAATACTGTAAGCAGAAACAAAAGAGTTAATAAGAATGATAGGAACATGATACTTCATCTGTTTTATATTAAATGGAATTTTGTTAATAAACATTTATGAATATATTCCAGAAGTCTCTATACACTTATGCTAATACATGGCTTATACAAAACATGTAGACAAATTGGAGGGGGTAGGGGAGAAAATAACAAAATTGAACTGACTTCCATCCACTATAAATACATCCATTGAAACTGTTCTCTCCAGTTAGCAACGATCCCCTTAAATTGTCACTTCTAATTGTCTTTTCTCATTGACCTATCTGCTGGTACTGTTGACAATCTTCTGGGTCTTTAAGCCTCTGTCTATTTCTGGGCTTTCATGAGACCTCATACTTCTCCTCCTAAACTTTGTGAGACTGTTCTTTCTTCATCTCATTTGTTGGTTCTTGATCCACGCCTGTATCATGGTCCCTAACTGTGGGTATAATTTTCTTCCATTGGCCTTAGGTAATCGTGCCATACAAATAGAAGGCTTATGGAAAAAATAAAGACTCCTACCAAAAAGCGACAACTATCACAGTAGGTAGACAGGCTATGCTGAGGTGGTACAGTAAAGTTTTGGGGCATGAAATCAAAGTCTGGACCAGGTCATACCCTTAAATTAGTAGTAGAGAGTAAAACTATATAACTATATTATAGAAGAAAAGATGCTAATGGAGATCAAAGAACTTAATTATGTCAAAGGAAGGCATGTAATTAAATAAAAGCCATGCAAGTAAGGTTGCAAAATACAGCTTTTTCTTACAGGGGCTACACACTTAGTGCACAATAACTGGAACAGAACACTAGCTAGCTAAACCACATCTAACCTTTGACACAGTTATACTACTAATAGACCTTTACCCAAGAAAACCAAGGAAAGAGTACAAACGGAGTACAATAACATTTCTAGCAATGCTGTTTTTAATGACAAAGAACTGGAAACTAAAGGAATATCAATCATATGGGGAAGAGATAAACTGTGGCATATGAATGTAAGGGGGTACAGTGGAAAGAGTACTAGGTCTAAAGCCAGGAAGATCTGGGTTCAAATCTGGCTTCAGATACTTACTACCTTTGTGACCTTGGACAATTCACTAGACTTCTGTTTGCCTCAGTTCCTCATCTATAAAAAATCAGGACACATTGGAGAAGGAAATGGCAAACCATTCCAGTACCTTTGCCAAGATAATCTCACGGACAAAAGTCCATGGAGTCACATAGAGCTGGACACAACCAAATGTCTCAACAATAACAACAACAATGAATGTAATAGAGTATTATTGTTATGTCAAAAAAATTTAAAAAAGGAACATTTTTCGAGAAACCTGGAAAACCATATATGAACTTATTATGTAGAGTGAAACGAGCAGATTGAAAAACAATCTCTAGAATAACAACAACATAAAGAAACACAATTTTGAAAGACTTAAGAATACTGGTCAAAGTAAATACCAACCTTATTTCCAAAGTGCCAATGATGAAGCACGATAGCCCATTTTCGAGAGGTGATGGATTTTAAGATGCAGAATGAGACATATGTGACCAATGTGAAAACTTGTTTTGCTTCATTAGGCATATTTGTTAAAAGGATCTTACTTTTCTTTTCAATAGTGGGTTAAAGGAAAGATAAGAGAGTTACAAGGTTCTTCCTCCTCCTCAAAGAAAAAAAAATCACACAATTTCATGTACAACTCTCTCCTTCTAGCCTAAAATATACATGGAAACTAAATTTCATTTAGTGTTACTAAGTTCTGTAGAAGTCATACCTAAGGAAACCCATCTATTTGTTGTAGCAACTGTCTAGAAGTATCTGCCTTTTTATAGTTCAGATTTTGATATAGAACTAGATCAAGAGAGGGTGAGCATTGTTAAGTTGTGCAGCTTTGTACTAAGGGAGATCTTCATTATTCAGAGAGAATCTACAATTATGTCAGACAGCAAAAGTCTATTTTCCTTGTTTTTAATAAAGATCTTCATCTTATACATTAAACAAGCTAAGTAGTGGTTTATCTCAGAAATACTAGTCCTGTTAGATTAGTAATAAACTCTTGAATGAAACAATGTTTTCACAAGAATGTTAAGACTTCCAAAAGTCTCAAAATAGCATTGTTGGGTCAATACTTTCTTTTCAAAAAACCTTTTAAGCTAAAATGCATACCTAGGAACTGAAGTAATAATAGCAGGAAATCTGTGGATTATAAAAATTGTTTCTCTCAATCCGTATTTTATCATAAAAATAAAACAAGCAATCAAGGCCACAACAGCCTCCTTTTGCTTTTTCTTCCACATAAGGCTAAGGTCTAATATTTCAGACTTTTTGTCAAGAGTATTATGTTCAATTAGGGGTACATAATTTTTAAAAGATTCTGATGTACTGAAGAGTGTCCAGAGGAAAGATCACCAGAGGGGGAAAAGTCCTTGAATCTATGTCATATGAGGATTAGTTAAAAGGAACTGGGAGTGTTTAGCTTGGAGAAAAGAACCAGGGTGGGGGGAGAGGGTGGGGAAGATATGATATCTCTCTTTAAGTAAGTGAATGGCTTGTCATGTAAAGGAAGGATTAGATGTTATGTTTGGTCTCAAAGACATTAAAATCAGGACCAATGGGTAGAAGTTGCAAAGAAGCAAATTTAGCTTTACTATCAGGAAAAACTGACATCTTTACAGTAAGTCTTGGAGAAAAGAAATTAATAAAAGTGAATTTTTAAGGCTACTAAGGAACCAAAGCCTTAAAGGGCTAAATAATTAAGGCCAATAAAGGACAGAATTGGAACTAGAAGCTATATATTCAATTGACTTCTAGTTTAGTACTTAACTAAGTCAGTTTCTAAAAAAGGTTAGAATGCAGTAAACAAATTTAATTCTATAATTAGAAGACAAATAAAAACCAGTGCATAAATTATTGTTTACTTGTCCACAAATATTCCATTTTCCTTAGGAAAATCCATATACGTGTGTTATGTGTGTATGTATGCATAGAAATATTTTCAGGTAACTCTGGGTATGAAATATCCCAATAGCCTGAAAATGTGATCAAAACATTACTCAATAATTTTAAATGATCATCTCTTAGGTATGTAGGGGAAAGAAGAGATAGATCACTAATTTATCACATAAATTTTATTTATAGTTGTAAAGCTAGGTGAAGAAGACACTCATGACAAAGAATAAGCATTTGATATCAAGGTAACTAATAGTTTCAGCAAAATTTCAGCCAGCAACATAAGCCCACAAAAATAAACAGTATATTTCAGCAAAATGACAAAATCTAAAAGGCAATAAGAGAAATGGAAATAGCACTCAAAATGACTACAAAATGCATAAAATCTGTGGATCAGTCCACCAAAGCAAATGAAATACTGGTATGGGTTCAATTACAAAGTGCTCCTTAAAGAAATAAAGACCTTAAACACCTGAAAGAAGGTGGTTATAGCTGGACCATGCCAATTTAAATAAAATGTCAATATTACCAAAGTTAATTTACAGTTTTATGCTATACCAAATGATGATATAGATAAAAATAATAAGAAAGTTCATTTTACATCTAGAGTATCAAGGGAAATAATGAAAAAGGTAGAAATGAAGGAAGAATAGTATGTTATAGACAGCAACTATGAAAACCATAAACTGAGATGTTTGTAAAGCACATAGTAGATGCTTTATAAAGATGCTTATTCCTTTCCTTTCATTCTCCCACCCCATTTGGTATTGGTTAATAAAGAAGAGCTCAATAGCAAGAGACTTAGTAATCAAGGCACAATTAGATGTAACAGACTCAACTCAACATTCAATAAAAACTGCTAGGAAAATTGGAAAGTATTCTGCAAGGTTTGGCTCACACCAGCATCTTATGCTAAATTCCACAATCAATTCAAAATGGAAACGTGATCTGAACATTAAACATCATTTGATATAAAATTAGAAGAGAAACAGATCATATCAGATGTTTTTAATGTACTGATCACATTTAAAATTTTTTTTCTCTTCCTCATTTTATTTTCCCTTAAAAAATAATCTTTGTCATAAGAGAATTCACTCTGAAAGGTTCATAGGGGAGAGAGAAAGGGGCAAGTTTAAGTGATAAAAACAAGACATATCAATAAAACATTTTGAAAATATTTTAATTTATTTGTTTTATTTTAATTTATTTTATTTATTTTTTTATTTTATTTATTTTATTTTATTTATTTATTTTTTATTTATTTTTATTTATTTATTTATTTATTTTAATTTATTTGTTTGTTAAAAACAGCTAAACAGCCCAATGAATAGACCACTGTACTTGGGAGTTCCAGTCTTTACATATTAGCTGTGTGACCCTGGATGAGTCACTTAACTTGCCTTAGTTACCTCATCTGTAAAATGGAGGGGTTATATTTAGCACCTACCTCAAAGATTGGTGTAAGAATCAAAGGAGATAACACATGTAAAGTACAAACCTTAAAACATTATATAGATGCCAGCTATTGTTTCTGAGTATCTCTTTCCTCCTTTCCTTACCCTGTAATACATGCCTTGGTAAAAAATGTCAAAAAAACAAAGTGGGGTGGGGGAATAGTTATGCAAAAGTAATTATATATCACCTGACTTTAAAAAGGTTACACTTTTGGTGATACGAATGATATTGTTTAAAAGGTTTTCTCGACATATCTATCAAAGCCAGATACTCCAAAATGGAGCTAATTATCTATGAGGAGATGGCAGATGTAGGTGCTTTATGAACAGATGATGAAAAGACACATGAATACTCCACAGAGAGGTGATTGCTTTGTAAATTGAAGGATGTTACTGGAATATATATGAAGAACTATGTACAGGATGATAAGAATTAATACTACCTGTTGCATGGAAGAGAGGGAAAATTTTAGGCAAATCATATGATAGCTGAACCCTGAACCCAGAAATACCTATGAAGCACATTCTCACCTCCATTATTTTACATGATTCACTGAATTTAAGTAAAGGATGATGGCACTAACATATTTCTAAACCGTTCTGCAAACACCTTAGAATCTTTTGCTTCATGTTTAAAAAATAACCTTTTATGCTAGGTCAATGGTAAAATGTTCCTTAGGGGAATCAAAAATTAAAGCAGTAAAGAAACTAAACTGTATGTAAAAGTGGTAAAAAACTTAAACCTGATAAAATAAAATTTGCCAAATTAATGTATAATATCTATTTTTTTTTCTCCACCATCCTTCTGAAAGACTGTCTCTCTATTTCCCTGGAAGTCTAAGGGCTACTTACTGCTATGTAGAAGATAATTAACATCTATGCTATATTCAAGTTTTATATATTTTGGTATATTTTAAAGGTAATTCTAAAAACCCATCTACAAATGTTTCAATATAGAAAAAACCCCTTGACTGTACGCAAATACATCAATTAGATATTAAAAGTAAAGAAAATTCAACCATAAAAATGTTCAAAATTTTATAATAAAATGTTACACTTCACCAGTCTATTTTTTGCTAGATTATTTATAACAAGGTTTGAAATACAGAAAGGAAAGACAATTGTCTCCTAGGACCGAAATTTGTTTTGCTTGAGTATGCCTATTTTTTTTTCTAGTTTCTTTGCTTATCTATAGAAAAAGGGTCTGTAGGAGCAGAAAGGGAAGGGGAGTAGGGGTGGGGCAAAAAGGAAAAGAAAGAGGGAGAGAAGAGTGACCCGGGAATTTTTCTTTTTTAAACTGCAGATAAGAGAACAAAAGAAAATCCAGGAAAAAGCACAAAATGGGAAGCCTAGAAAATCACAAGGTGAATGTATAATATATTTAAAAGCTGTATATGATAGATACATAATAGAAATAGTTACACAGAAAATATTTTTTCTTTTCAACGTATATAAAAAATCCTCATTTTCTTACTTGTTAAGTTCCGAATTAAAACCGTTTTAATAAACTACATGAGAGGGGGAGCCTAGTCTACTTACTGTAGAGAATCCAATCTCTCACCCATGCTTTTGAACTGGCTTCCACACTTGGAATTCACCCCTTTATCATCTCCACCTCTTAAAATTGTGAGCTCTTTTCAAGGCTTTGATCCTGGACAAATAAGTATATACTCCCTAGTTTGGCAGTGCTTCTTAAACTAGTGTGTATAATTATCTCTTTACCTGTTTTTATTCCACATCCTAAATAGAATAAAAAAAATCTTTTGGGAATTCAATTGACTTAGCAGGGGGTTCACTGCTCTCAAATGAACAAGCAATACTTTTTTTTTTCCAGTAAGTTATGCAAAGACAATTATCTGGTTGATTCCAAAAGAACGTAAGCTCTTTGAGGGTAGGGATTATCACCCTAACATCATGCCTTATACTCATTCCTAATAAATTTTTACTGAACTTACTGAATTGAATTTCAGAGACTTCATGCATCACTATAACATTCTTTTAGCTAACTAAATTCCTAAATGGTTGCTGCTCCTCAAAATTGAATCTAAATGCAATTATAAATCATAATGGGGAAAAGGGATGTGTAAGTGCATTCAAAACACAATCATCTTAAAAACAGGTTAACAGTCACTAAGTTACGTATTTTTATATTCCAGATTTTAACTTTAGGTACATTTCATTACCTGGATACAGACTAAGTTTTAGTACAATCTGAATTATCCAAGCTATGGTCAAATGTGATAACATTAGAGTCTGAAATCTGACTGCTTCTTTCAAAAGCAACAGAATGGTCTGAAGTTTAAATCAGGACTCCTGATAAGATGTATTGAATTGTCATATGAAGAATGGCTTATATTTAAGATGATTCTATCTACATGTAGTGACAAGTGCCTTGACTATACTGAAGGAGAAAGCAGTTACTATTCATTCCAAGTAGGAAAACTGAAGACTCCTATAATTTAAAGGTAAAAGAACTAGACATCATATATTCTATGATCATAAACAACACCATTAATTTAAAAAGAATATATATATATATATTTAGCAATATTGCTCAAAGTTGCAAAGTGCTTTCGGGTGGGGTCAGGATAGACTCAGGTTCAATTCACACCTTACGCATTTAACTATAAGACTATGTTCAAAAACTATCTGAAATTGCAAACTCCTCATCTAGATAATGAGAGGAAAACTGCTGACATAACCAAACCAATAGCATTATAAAACTGAAAAAATCCTAGGTGTTAACTACTATTATTATGAGTTATTAAAATATTTGTGTGAAACCATCAAAAAGTTATAGATCAGACTTATAGACTACACAGATGTACCACTAAATACCTTCAAAGCTAGAGAGAAAAAGACAGAAACATCCATCAAATGGTCCTGAAAACTAGGCAAAGGCATATGAACTATTTTTAGCATTTAAAAAAATTAGATACTTCTAAACTTGAACCTGAAGTTTCCATAAGACCCAGACGCCTACCTAGCAGCTTCTCTCATATCCAAGCCAACCTATTTCATAAGGTTCATATGTTCTGTCATACACTTAACTTGATAAAATCAAGAAAACTCAACAAGTATTTATTAAACAGCAATTATGTTACGATGAACCAGGTACTGCTAAATACTGGGGATACAAAAAAAAAAAGCAAAAAAAAGAGTCCCTGCTCTCTCAGTTAAATCACATTCTTATAATAGCACAGCCAATATGCCATCAACTATGTACACATAAGATATAAGCAAGATTAGTACCAGAGGAAAAACAATAAGGTTAAGGAGGGCTAGGAAAAGCTTGTTGCAGAAGGTAGGACAGTATTTGGGCTTGAAGGAAACCAGGAGGCAAAGGTGAGGAAGGGGAGCATTCTAAGTATGGAGATAGGAAGTGAAAATACACAGTAATCAAAAAGGAAAAGATCCTTTACGTACAATAGTATTTGTCACAGCTCTTTTTGTGGTGGCAAAAAACTGCAAACCAAAAGAACGTCCATCAATTGAAGAATGTTTGAATGAGTTTTGGTACAAGAATGTGATACAAGTACTACTGTGCAGTAAGAAACATATCATTTCAAAAGACATGGAAAGACTTATAAGAACTGATTCAAAATCAGAAGAATCTATACTATAGCAAATATTACTAAAAGAGAACAATTTTGAGGACATAAAATGAAGAATGAAGTGAACAGAATCAGAATAATGCAAGGTAGTACCAACAATACTGCTTTGAATGATCTATGAACAGATGGATTCTTCACCAAACAAGGGATAGGGGAAATTGCAAAAGATAAAACAGATAACTTTCCTTACATGAGACTGCAAAGCTTCTACAAAGAATCTACTCAATCCTATAAATACTAAAAGCCATTCCCCAACAGATGAATGGTCTGAGGAATATAAACAGTTTTCAAAAGAAGAATTGCAAAGTACTGACAATTACATGAAAGAATGTAACCAATATTAAGGGAATTAGAAAACAAAACAATTCTGAAGTTTCACCTTACACATTGCAAATTTTTAAGGATAACAAAAAAAAATGTCACAATCAAAGCTGGAGAGATTGTGGGAACATAGACACATTGACGGATTGTTAGTGGAGCTGTGAACTGGTGAAAGAATTTTGGAAAGCAATTTGGAATTATGCAAATAAGATGACTAAAATGTCCATACCCTTTAACCCGGAGATTCCATTGCAAGATTTATACCCAAGTAAACCAGTAATAAGAAAATAACCATATACACCAAAATATTTATAAACAGCATTTTTTAATAGCAAGAAATTGGAAACAAAATAGATGTCCATCAATTGGGGAATGGCTTATCAAATTGTGGCAGACAAATCTAAGGACTGAGATATGATAAGATCTAAATAAACTAATGCAGGGTAAAGTGAGAGTCAAGAAAACAATATACACAAGGATAACAACGTAAATAGAAAAACATAACAAATTAACTGAAAATTGCAAAATTATAAAGTCCAAGCATAACTTGAAAAAAGAAATATGAAAGGACACTCTCAACCTACCCCTTCATGGAGGTAGGAGGTCCACAGTTGTTGCCCATTTCATATGTTTTCTTATGTTTTCAATGTATTGATCTATGCTGTTTTTCCTTTTCTTTTACCTTTTTATAAGAATACAGTAACCATTCATCATTCCACAGGACCAATGAAAAAACATTCTATCCAATAAAGAAGAGTGATAAAACTAAAAGGACAGTATGAGATATATATACATTTTTATACAGACAATAAGGAAATTTGGTTTGCATGATTATGCATAATTCTGAGAGTACTCCATAAATGTATGTAATGTAAAAATAATAAGACCACATCAATAAAACTGAAGGAAGAAAAAGAAAGAGAATATACAGAGTTGTAATACATACTATCTGGTGCAGAAACAGATTGCAGAGTATGTGGAGAGGATTAAGGCGTAATAATAATAAGACTGGAACAGTAGGAAGGACACAGATTATGGAGGGCTTAAAAAGCCAAATATAAGATTTTCTATTTCCTCTGGAAAGTAATATGGTGCCACTCACTGAGTGTTACTGACATGGTCAAATTTGTGGTTTTAGAAGAACAATCTGACAAATCAATGCAGGATGAACTAGAATAGGGAGAGACTTGAAATTAAGGAATAAACCAGAAGGCTATTTCAAAAGTCTAGGCTGGAGGTTGATGAAGGCCTTAATGGAGGTGGGGAGAAATACCGAAAGATGTAGTCAAGGTAGAACTGACAAGACTTTGCGACAAAATGGATAGGAGAGGTAGGTCACTGAGTCAGTGAACATTTCTACGTTCCAGGTACCATGCTAAGTGTTAGGGATAGAAAAATAGGCAAAAGATGGTTCCTGACCTCACAGGGCTTAATGGAGACAACAAGGAAACAATACATACAAACAAGTTATATACAGGATAAGTAGGAAGTAATTAAAAGAGAAAAGGCAAAAGAATTAAAGAGAAACTGTGAAAGAATCCCTGTAGAAGATCAAATTTTAGTTGAGACAATTAAAGGAAGACAAGGAAGACAGAGTTAGACATGAGAAGGGAGAGAGCATTCCAGCCTGAGAAAGGCCCAGGGCTTAATGGTTGAGTGTCTTGTTTGTGGTACAGCAAGAAGGCCAGTGTCACTGAATGGAAAAAAAAAAGTGAGTGGAGAGGAGTGAAATGTAAGAAGACTGAAAAGAGTAAGGAACCAAGGATAACATGTGGACTACAATTTGGGAAGACCTTTTTCCTCAACAGTAATAGGGAAGTTAAAAGTGGAGTTTCAAGGGAAAGAGAATGAGTTCAGTTTTGGACATTTGGGGTTTAAGATGACTATGGAACATTCAGTTCAAAATGTCTAATAGAAAATGTCTAATAGAAAGTTAGAAGTGAGAGACTAGAGGTCAGTTAAGAGGTAAGGGCTGAATAAGTATATTTGAGAATCAGCACAGAGATAATAAATGAATCCACAGAATCAATGAAATCACCAACCACTTCTCACATTTAAAGTAGTAAAAAGAATTAATTCAATTTTCCTAAGCGTTTGGATTTACTACCAGATTAACCTATCTGGGAATGCATATATTATCAGAATTTGCTCATCTTTAACTAAAATTTTCAATATTATATGAAAAACACAACTCTCTTACTCTGGTACTTGAAGCTTTCTACAATCTATTTCCAACATAACCATTATTAACTTTGCATTATTCCCCTTCACATAAATCTGTATTATGGCTAAAATGAATGACTAGCTGATTCCTAAACTGAAGCTAAGCATTCACATAAGCAAGCAATGCAATTCCTAGTTTGTGGTATTCTAGGAACTCCTTCCTTAAAACTTCAACTGTCCCTATACCCCTAATCCTAATCATCATCATCCAAAATGAAGCTCAGGCACTTTAAACAATTCCCAGATCTCTTGAATTGAGTTTTCTCTCCTTCCCCAACTCATCTTATATTTGAAAATCGGTGTATCTACCCTGCACACAGTAAAAGTTAAGCTTCCCAAACGAACCTTCCATGTGAAGCTCTCTTTTAATGTCAATCAGTTACCGTGGTGGGGTAACTTTCAATCACACAACAAGAATTTAATAAGCATTTCCTGTACCCTACCTCAATCCCTCCCCATTCTAATGATTCTGAACCCACCTTACAATTACTCAAACCTCATTCTTAGTCCCTCACTAACCACTCTGTTATACATTCTTCTCAATCAAATCCCTGCAATGTTACACTAGAAAGTTATCCATGATCACCCCTTACATGGTGCTATCTGGAATGCCTGCTCCACAGCTAACGAATGAGCTTTCATCTTAAGCCTTTTCCTTTGATTCTTCCATCTTCTTGCACACGCTGAGAAATGGCTCTTACTGGCTGCGCTTTCACTCATTCATCCAGGCTCACTGGTTGTGGTGGGAGAATTAGA
The DNA here is from genome assembly GCA_028646595.1 of Phalanger gymnotis. Taxonomy (NCBI): domain Eukaryota; kingdom Metazoa; phylum Chordata; class Mammalia; order Diprotodontia; family Phalangeridae; genus Phalanger; species Phalanger gymnotis. The sequence continues at coordinate 241,489,353 of CM053622.1, forward strand.
ATACTGTTTCCTTCTCCGTTGCCACTTCCTGGATCTCCCTTTACTACCATCATCATTCAGTAAAGAAGACTGAGAGGAAACAGTGTACGAAGAATATCAGAAGAGAGTAGTAGATTAGTAACCATGATTAGTAATTCATATAATCCATATTTATTACCCAATCAAGATTCTGATGGCTATTGTCTACCAACCTCCAGGGCACTCTGAATCCTTCCTCAATGACTTCAATGCCTGGCTCATAGTCTCTCTCTTCTCCAATTCCTGCCCTCCCACATAGAAGGAATTTTGATACCTATAAAATTAGAGATAGAAATACTCTTTCAAATACCCTAATTTTCCAATTCTTCAACTTACTCATTTCCCATGACCTACTCCTCTCCCTTGGCTACACACAGGGATGGTCATACCTTTGGATCTTGCCCTCGCCACAAATGTGCCACTTAAATACTCATGAACTCTGATCAAAATCTGTTGTCTCAATAAGAAGTGTACTCATCTGACTGTACCAGAACCAAAGGGGGAAATGTGTGCCTGGTCCCCTTCCTTGCAATGCCAAACCCTGTCCTTCATCCTCATGTGACTTTTCCTACCTCTACTCCTTAGTTCTTTCCCAAACCCTGCACAGACTATAATCTCTTTAGAATCCCCTGAACCCTGATCCTATTGCCTGATCTTACCCTGCCAAGCCTCAGGCCTGGAATATTCCTGCCACCTGCTGCATTCGTGCTTATTCATCCCCGCAACTACTAAACGAATTTGAAGATGATCCTAAAATTATACTAATTGGATTCACTACAAATTTCGGTTACGTAATCACAACTGGGCCTTCACTGTAGCAAAGCAGAACTTTTAGACCTTTCCAACTTACTCACTATTTTAACCATCACAATGGACTTTCCAAGCCTTTTTTTAAAGCTTTTTTCTTTTGAGAGGGGAAGGCATGGGCAGTTGGGGTTAAATGACTTGCCCAAGGTCACACAGCTAGTCACACAGCTTGACACACTGTGTCAAGTGTCTGAGACTGGATTTGAACTCAGGGTCCTCCTGACTCCAGGGCCAGTGCTCTACTTACTGCACTACCTAGCTGCCCCTTTCCAAACCTTTTCATTTGACTTCAAGTCTCTCACTTTATGATCTAGTCATATTGGCCTCCTTGGTCTTCCTAACAATACACACTTCATCCCCTCATTCTGAAATTTTTTAATGGCTGATCTCCATGCCCAGAACTCTCTCCCTCCCCATTTTTACCTCCCAGTTTCCCCGATTAGTCTCAGGTAAAGTCTTCCCTTTTACAAGAAGCCTTTCCTAATCCTTCTCAATGCTAATACTCTCCTTTTGTTGATTATATCCCATTCATCTTGTATAATTCTTGTCTGTATATGGTTGTTTGCATGGTGTTTCTCTCATTAGACTGCAATCTCCTTGAGCAAAGGGGCTGTCTTTTGCCTTTATTAATATCCGCAGCCCTTAGCACAGTTCCTAGAACATAGCAAATGCTTAATAAATGTTTACTGGCTGACTTAATATGTGCCAGGTACTATCCTAGGCAGAGAGGATATAAAGAGAGACAAGAAGCTCTTCAAGAAGCTCACATTCTAATGGAGGCAACAACTAGCAACTGGACATATAGAAAATGTTATCTTGGAGGAATATTAGATTTGAGCTGAGTCATGAAAAAAAATGGGGAAGCTAAGATGTAAGAAGGGAAAGCATTCCAGGCATATAAGATAGGTGGTTAAAAAGCAAAGAATTAAGAAATGGAGTGTTGTATAAAGGCAACATCAAGTGGGCCAAAGTAGCTGGATCACAGAATGCATGACCATGATAGGCAGGGGCTGAACTGTGATGGGCTTTAAATACCAAGGAGAAGACTCAATTTGATCCTGAAGGTAGTTGTTATTGTTTGTCCTTCATCCTCAAAGAAGACCATGACATCAGGAAGACAGCATGACCTGCAAGCGAATTGGATTTAAGTGAGGCAGGGCTAGGCAAAGTCGCCAGCCTCACTCTCTCATCTGCGGCCCTCTGGGTCTAGTGGCAAGACATAGATCAGGACGACTGGAGATGGCTGCAGATGCAGTAGGAGTCTTTGATCTTTTTTAAGCTAAGGTCTTTCCCAGATCTCAGTTTGACTGAGGCAATGCCCATTTAGTGATTAAGGCTAGGTAAGAAATGAGGCAAAGAATGGTCTCACTTGCCTAATTGAAAAAAAATCAGTGTGGGAGGGGAAGATCCTCTGGGATTCTGGCCAAAACAAAAACAACTGCTATTTACTTTCATTCGGAGCCATCAACGACCAAACAAAGACCAAGTGAGGCTTGGGAAGGGACCTACTGTTGGCCAATCAATGAGAGCCAGAGTGATGTGGGTTTAAGGTGTGGTCCTTAATAAAAAATGTAGCCCATAAACTCCAAGATAACTCGTGAGGTTTCAGCGATCAAAATTTATATTCCTTTAGGCAGAGAACCCACAGGTAAGGTATGATTCCCTATGTGGACACAGGGAGGGATGGTGAGAAGGGAGGGGGGAGGTGAGGAGAATGAGGAAGACAAGAAGGAAAGATAGATCCTGGAGGTGGTAGGTAGTAGGGAGCCACCTGAGCTACTGATCTGAATGGAGGCTGAAGCAGAGAGGGAGAGAAGACTCAAAGAAGGGAGATAAGGTAGACAGGCCACTTCTCCAGGTGAAAAGTGACCAGGGTCTGTGATGGGAGAAAAGTGGCAGCTGTACGAAGGGATAGACCAGAATATATAGTGAATGCACTGTGAAAGCAAAAAGGACAAAATATTTTTTTTCATAGCCTGGATATATATGTTGAGTAAGAATGAGAAATAGAAGATGACACAATGAGGTTGTAAGCCTGGGTGACTGGTAGGATGGAGGTGCCAAGGGCTAGAAAATGAAAGTTGAAAAGGGCATTTTGGAGAGAAAGAGAACTAATTCTATTCTGAATATCTAGTGTTTTAGATGCCTATGCCACAAGCAATTCAAGATGTTCAAAATACAATTACTGATATGGGACTATAGCTCAGAAGAGAAATTGGGGATAGATATACAAATCTGGGAATCTGCATAAGCACAATAATCAAGTGAGAAAGTGTAGAAGGAAAAGAGAAGGGTACCCAGGACAGTCTTGGCGATACCCGCAGTCAACAGGAGCCAGCAAAGGAGACTAAAAAGGAATGGTCAGACAGGTAGGAGGAGAACTAGCGGAGAACAATGTCATGAAAACCTAGAGAGGAGAGATTCATCATGAAGGAAGAGATGATGATCAACAGAGCCAAAGGTTACATGCTGAAAAGTTAAGGTTAACTATGTAGCAAATCTCAAAACCTTCCATCTGCTTCAGAGATCTTCCATGTTGAAATAAAGTAACTTTTTTGGCACCATATATTAAGTTTTTATGGTATAGAAGCCAAGGTAATACCTAACATTTATATGGTGCTTTAAAGTTTGCAAAACATATATAAATATAAATAAAATATATATTTTCTATGTGTGTGTATAAATAGATAGATAAATAGATAATCTAATTTGCACTAAGGCTTTATTACCTTTACCTTTATGAACTTCCAGCAATGCCAATATCCTCTACATGGTAAGCTTCTTCTTGCCACTTGAGAATCCAGACAGTTTTGTCTAGACCAGGGGTTAAAACTGTACAAACTACCATCTCTCATCCTTGGACCCTCCTGCCCTGATCACTTAGATATAACCAGAGAAAATTCCTAACAACTAGCCCAAGATATTAGATCTTTCCAATGAAATTCCTGTAGTTCAAATGAATGTTTTTCTGAAATATGCAAAAGCAACTGGGCCTTGGATAAGATACTGATAGAAGTCAATAGCATATTTCCATCCATATAGATATACATACCTCAATTTTAAACTAAACATGAATAATAGCAAAAGCCACCATTACAAGTATAAAAGCCATGAAGACAACAAAAACCAAGACAGGGAAAAAACCAGTACTGATTTTAAAAATTATATAAAAGGCATACTAAGTCTAAAAAGACTTTGGGAAAAACCTCTTGTCTGAAACTGCATTTTTTAAATGAAATACAATAGAAGAAATGGAAAAGTCCTAATTGAAAGCTATGTTGTTGACTTTTCAAACTTTTTATGTTATTCAATTATGATGAACTACTAAATACTAGTCATAATAAGATAAACTGAATATTCCAACACTAGGTCTATTAGGTCCATTATATAGTCACTCCTAGCCAACAATAATCATATTATCTCTCCCTTTTGAGATAATTCTCAATTCCGTAACACCATAGGGAGAATAAGTATACAAGTAGTATTCAATAATGCTATAAGCAGAATGCAACTGTGCTATCCATTTATCTGCTTATGTCTTAAAAAGGCAATTTTTTTTTTACCTCATTCAACATCCTAAGTAATGTGGTTTATAGAATATGGAAAGATACTAGACAATCAGGAGAAACCTGGGTTCAAATCCTATTCATGACAAGTAACTAGTTATTACAACCACAGAAAACCTTTCTAGGTCTTAAGATTCTTCATCATTTTAAAGGAGATAATATCTGTACTACCTACCTCACAAGCTTATTTTGATTATCAAATGAGATAATATGTGTAAAGTACCTCAAAAACAAAACTTTAAGTTTAAAGTGCTACACAAATTCAACTCTTAATAATTTCTTAGAAACAATAGCAATAAGATGAAAATTTTAAATTAGCAATCTCATTGTAAGATTAGACCCAAATTAGTGCAGCACTGGCGTCAATACTACTACTAAATAAGTAGAAAAGGAAGGAGAGATCAATACTTCTGAAAAGATCCTTTTTCTCTGTTCCCCACTTCTTTTAAGTCTTGCTTGCCAAATCTCACATTTACCTTCCAATATCCCATTGATTTCTTACACACACACATACATATGTATATATATGTGTATATATATACACACACACACACACACACATATATGTATATATATATAAATAATCTGCTATAATGGGCTAAAATACTTCCTTTTAAAGTCTTTACTCTCGCATACATTTCTTTAAATGAATCATAATGTTGCCTTAAAGTATTCATCCACATTTTTAGTAAATTTCTGATAAACAAAAAGAAAAAGCACACATGTTAAAACAAGCCCCAAAACAGTGTGTTACTGACGTACAGTTTTTCTTCCACACCAGCCTATACACAATTATATATGCCTTACAAGAATAAGAATGACTGGGAAACAAAGAAATCTCTATCTACTAATTTAATTTTTTTAAAAAAAAGAACCTTAGCTGAGTTTGACAGATGTTAAATGGCTTTAAATATTCAAACCTGCTAGCATCTCTAAGTTTCGAGTCTAGCAACTTTTCAACTCAATTTATATAAAAATTAACTATTTCATTAACACTAAGAATGCCCAGCAAAGCTGCTTCATTTAAGTCAAGGTAGTTCAGTTAAATGATGTAGAATGTGTTACCAGAAGAGAAAGTATACAATTTGACAATGTAACAAAGCCAGTACTGAGCCAAAACACCTACATTAAAACAAACTAAAGCTTAGACAAATGTAAATAAATTTATCGAGATAATTTTTTTCTAAAAATCTTATTATACTAGTCCCTCACAGAATATCAGAAAACATTTCAGTGTTAAAAGATGAAATAAACAGAAATTAGAATCGTGTTAAGACACACAAAAGGCACCATTACCTATCAAGTTCTTCCGACAATCTCTGTCCTTCTGTAGGTAGCATTTTAATGAACCAACCATATAAGCATCCAGGAGGCTCAACCCACATTTCCTGATTTCTATGACAAAGATTGTCATTAACCTACCAAGATCATCAGGAATGCAGTACTAGTGTGGCCACACTTAAATAAACCTTTCATCTACTTTAAGCAAAACAAAAACACTGTAAAACTGGTATGGCAAGTTACACAACTTAATGCTATTATCCATTAGTTTCAAATGAGCCTACCTGACTAATCGGCGTACCTTAGACCAGGGGGGTGGGGTGGGGTGGGGGGGATCTAATAAAGTGCATGGAACTTAATTCAAACTTGGAAAAAATAACTTCTAATCAACTCAGGAATTATTCAGAAGCATGGCTTACCATCAGGCTCTACATGCTTTATATTTTTTTTTAAAAACTCTAAATTAATTTCTGTGGACTGTATATGACCTGAAATTCAATGCAAAAATGTGATAATCTTTCGAAAGTCATAAAATTCTTTAATGTGAAAACTGGTATAAATCAAAGTCATGAACTTAATGTTCCTGGGGTCTAGGAATGTTTAGTGTTTTTTTTTAATTCTCTTCTGTAGATTTCAACTGTGAACTTTATTTCTCAAATATTCAAGACTGTTCAAAATAACACCTTTTATATGAAATGTTTTAACCTCTCAAATTAGATGTCATCAATGAATGACAGTACTTAATTCTAAATCAAACACTAGAATGTTTGCTACATGAAGAACATTGTTAATGCCTATGATTAAGGATTAAGCAACAAAGACGAACAAATAAAGAATAAGAGAAAAACTTTAGTTAAGAGAGGCTGACTGCATACATATAGGTCTTACTACTTAGCTATCTGCAACAGAAATACATGATACATATGTACATATATCACCTTTTACTTAATGAAGTAATTATACTATCTATTAACATGAGACTCAGATTAAATACAAGGTCAAGGATGTAAGAAAAGTAAGATTTAATTAAATTGACAAAAGGCCTCTAAGCAGACAAAATAGATAATGCAAAGTCACTAAATTAAATAAAGCTTATTGGCTCTACGTTCAGGACAGCCCCTCAGGCCTTTCCACTCAAGGGCTATTTACTTTTACTATAAACTCAAGTCTAATAAGTCACAGTAAGAGGCAAGCACCCTTACTACAAGAAAAATTGACAGTCAGTCGAAGAAACAAGAAATCTACTAGAAAGATTATCAAAAGCATGGGAAGATTTAACGTACTATACAGGTAAAAAGTAGCTTGATGGGCTATTATAGAATAGTGCAATAAACAGAGCCAAATAAGATGTGAAGCTAAATAAATGAGCTTTTAGCATAGGATCAGAAGTTAATACTGGAGGAGTTGTGGAAAGACGGACACATTAATGTGCTGTTGGTGAAACTGTTAATTAGTACTCCCACCTGGAAAGCAATTTGGAATTATTCAAACGATGTGACTGAAATGTCCATATCATTCCACGGCTAGGAATATACTCCAAGGTAGTTACTGATAAAAATGAAGTCCTCACCAAGCAACAAAATGTTTAATGTAGCACTTTTTATAGTAACAAAGACAAGAAACAAAGGTAGAAGACTATTGATGGAGAATGGCTAAACAAACTGTTATATATGAATATAATGGAATGAATAAGCAATAAGAAACTACAAATATGATGAATATAATGAAGCATGTAAAGATTGCCATGAACTGATGCCAAGTGAAGTAGATAATGAAAACAATATACTTCAAACAATGTAAATAGAAAGAACCACCACCAAGTAAAGTAGAAAATGAATGTCAACAAATTACAAAGAACAACCTTGGCCTCAAAAAAGAGATTTGAGAAGAAACAGCTGTCTCCCCACTCCTTTACAGAGGAGCCCCAATCACCCTCCCACCTCCACAGGTGGAGAACATTATATATTGCCAAATTCCTCCCTCCATATTGATTAGTTTTGTTCCCCACCCCCCTCTACCATTGTTTTGCTTTCTTTTTCTTCGATGGAAAACCTTTTTTTTGCTAAGTGGAATGACTCCTGGGGCAAGGAGGAAAGGGAAATCATACAGAGGGAAGTTTAGGTAATGGAAAACCCAAAAGATGTGAAAAATGATTTATTTTTAATAGATTATATTTCTCCTCAATTTGCTTTAAACTTATTTTTGTGAAAATTTTTTCCCAAGCCGGGGGAAGAGAAAAGGTCCATACAGGGAAGGTGGATTTATTTTTTTTCTCCTGGAATTCTTAGAGTCCTTTGCAAAGATTAAAACTAAATAATTATTCGTTTAATTAAATTCAATCATCTCTACAATCTTTTCTATCTTTCATCATCTTATACCAAGTGATAATTCCAAATCATCATCAATAATTTAAATTATGATCCATATAATATACAAAGGCAGAAGTATATAATATTTTTTAGGAAATTTCCCATTTAAAAAATGTACAAACTAAAAACTCTATCACCTAAAAGTGATAAACTGAAGGTACCTGGAAAATTTACTTAGGGAGAAAGCACTATTTTTCCAACTTTAGCTAAGTTCTATAATAAAAAATAAACAGGCCCTTTTCTCACACACAGTTTTCTCAAACTATGGACAATGTGGCAAAGAAGAATGCTACTCAAATTGTGCTACAAATTGATTAGTTAACTAACAAGAAACTTATTAGCTATGACCATAGAAAATTCAACTAATTGCCTTAATTTCTCCATTTGTAAAATGAGGATAATGTTTGCCCAAGCTATCACAGAGGGTTGTTCCAACAAAAAATGCTTTGCAAATCTTAAATGCTACATAGAAGCGAGTTGTCATTTAAAATTCAATTACCTAATTCTTTGGCCAATAAACTAGTCTTACTAGTTGAAATATCAAAGCAACGTAGCTTTTAAATGCTAAAAGTAAAAGAACTTTGTTTCCATTTTGTAACTTAAATAATAAACATGCTATTTTTCAAAATAATTTACTAAATATTCTTTCCCAGAATAGTCCAAAATATAATCAGTAAGAAACTTAAAACTTACTCTAGTATGCTAATAGAATTTTAAATCAAGAGGAAACACCAATGAGGCATATATTCCTGTATATATATTTATACACACAATATACTAGCTACATAAAGTTATTTCAAGCTATGAATTTTTATTTATCCAGAACTGCAGTCTGAAAATTATGCAAAGCATAATTTTTTTTAAAAAAAATCTACAGGGTCTTTTCATTTTACAAATAATCCACAACTGTGCTTTAACTCAGCTACCAGAATGTCAATGTTCTATCACATTTTGATTTGCAGCAATCAACTGAAATATATTTCCTCACTTCATTTCTATGGTTTTGTTCTTCCTACAGTGTTCAAGTTTTCAGAACCCTACATTAAAACAGAAAACTTAAGCTATGATAATTTCAAAGATTACCCTTACATTCTTATTAAGCAATGATTACAGTAAGTTTTATAACATCCATTGTAAAATCCTGAATCTGAAAAAGCAGCCATCAAGTCTAAGATGAACAAAGCCATTAAGATGTTAAAAACCTGGCGAAGGCAGGAGAGGGTGTGAATTGCAATCTTCCTACAGATTGATTGCAACTATATTTTATAACAATAGACGTGACTTGAATAGAGGTGCAGAAAATTTTAGCACACAGAGGCCCACTAAGGTCAATAGGATTATTCCTACATCTGTACTGAATATATTTCATCAGAGGGACTTGTTTTTTAAAAAAAATATGAGAAATAGCTACTGTTTGAGTGGAAACCATTTTAATGACATTGTAATTCAAATATTTAACTGAAAACACAAGTACATAGTAAACACTTAAATGGAATTAATAGAAGTTGAGGGAAAAAGCCAACTCAATTGTTTGTCACAAGAACAGTACAAAATAAATACTCCACATTTTTTTAATCTTGCAGGAATGAAGAAAACTGGCTTAAGAAATTTTTTTTTCCAATTTAAGAAACAAAACTTGTGTTTAGGCAGGACGTTAATGCCAAGTTCAGGGCACTGTGAATTAAAATGAAACTCTATCAAACTTTCATTTCTATGAAAAATTCAAACTATTCTTAATAATTAAAGAAAACCATCTACATATGAATATACGTATTCCAAAAGATTACAATATTTTATTTTTTAGGACTGGTTCCAAGTGTTTTTTTATCCTAGCTCTTTATGTTCCTAGATAGAAAGTTAAATTAAATATCAAGGCAAATTTTGCTTAAAATTTAAACCCACAAGTAATTTTTTAAAATGCCATACATTTTAGAGACTTCATGTGACTTAAGTCATAGCCAAAGTAGATTTAACTACTAGTTTCAGTAATACCAAGTAATATTTAACAATCCTTTGATAGCTAAAATCTGTATAGTTTCATGTTTTGATTACTCATAACCTGTTTCATATTTAAAGTTCAAACTTCACAAGTCCATTGTCAACAGAAGTACATACTTTTCAAAAGCTGAGATACAACTGTTTGACAGATACTCAAAATAGAGGAAAAAATTCAATAATTTTCTTTTCCTTATGACTTTCTTATATATCTAAATCTCATATAGCTTAGCATAAGAACCAAAATTAACGTATTTTCAAGTGTGCATTTATCAGTAAAGATAATCTGTGATCATATATGTTAATAGAAGGGATAACATAATTTAAAATTCAGGAAAACGATTCACATTAGCCCTTAATGGACTTTTTTTCAATCACCTTTCTTCTCCCCTTCCCCCCTTTATATAAAGTCTAATTCTCTAATATATAGAGGAGAGAGTAAATTCTTCTGAGTTTACTAAGAAGAATTAGAATATCTTCCTGCCCAATCCCTAGCACCAGAACTGAGTTTTATTTATTAATTCAATAAATATTTACTGAATGCCTATTATATGCAAATGGACAATAAAAAGATGTATAAGAAATCCATGAGTTGGTCAAGTGGTGTATTTGTACCTGGATACTTTGGACATATTACTTCCAGTCCCATGTTATCGCCTTCTGAGACTTTGTTCACAGGCTTTTATTTGTTGGTTTGTTTTAATTAAGACATTCAGGACTGATAAGTTGTGAAGGAGTAACTAATTGCAATATCCACCAAAGCCATCAAAGATATCCCACCAAGCAGAGCCTGCCAAACTGATGGCAAATAATAGAAGCATCTGTAGATAGAGAAAAGCAGTCTCCTCCCCTCACCCCCAAAGAAGTGAATGACCCCTCGTAACAGAAATGTTAGCAATCCACACAGAAAGACATTAATTCATAGAGTCCAACAGAAATCTATACATCTGCTAGGAAGCTAATAAAAAATAAAGAAACAAAAGGACTTCTGAGACCAGGAGTCATGAAGCTATAATAATAGATAATATTTACATAGCACCTACTATGTGCCAGGCACTTTACAAACATTATTTCATTTGATCCTCAAAACCACACTGGGAGGTGGATGTCTTTATTCCCATTTTACTGTTGAGGAAACTGAGGGTCACATGATTAATAAATGTCTGAGACCACATTTGGACTCGGGTCTTAACTCCAGGCCCAGCATTCTACACACTGCACCACCAGCTGGGCTCTAAGTACCTCTTAGACACATATATTCACCACATAGCTGCATCATTACCACTGTATATTAAATTTGAGCCCACACCCTAGAGACCTTGTATATACAAGGGGAAAAGGTGTCACAGGATGAAGGGAATGTTTTTTATTACCTACTGTTTTGGCTATACCTAAACACTCATTACTAAAAGCTAACAGAGACTATTGGTTGACTGATAATAAAGAGAATACCAAATAAGGATTCAGAAATAAAAGTACTAGATACCTCAACCCAGTATTTTTAAAATTCTTCAGTGAGGAGTAGCCAGGAAGTAGTGGGACTGGACGTTGGGAGCATGAACCCAGAATGGGTATTACAAACATGTGGCTATTCTTTCATTTTTAGTTAGGCATACAAATTGTTTGAGTATGGCCAATATTCACAAGTTACACTGCAATCAGAAACTTTGTTTAACCTCTCAAATTCCTCCTTTCACTGCATTGCCCCCAATTTCTTTTTAAGTTCCAAAAATGTGGCAAATAAATTTCATTTACTGAAATTACATTGCTTATGAAATCAGAAAAATCTTACAACAATTGCTAACAATTAGTCCTTGACCTCTATGTACCATTAACACATAAATAACTCCTTGGTTTTCTCTTTCTCTCTCAATTTTCATAATCATTTCTCCCCTTCTTCTCCTTCCTCCTCCTCCCTCCACATCTTTCTCCTTCTTCTTGCTGGATATTTCTAGTGAAAATTTCTTAATTCTCAAATTAAAAAATTAACCAAGGGAGTATCCTACATCCAATCCCTCTGACAGCCAACTTGGCCTACTAAGAAGCTGTTTTACCAGCACTTTTCTAGTGCTTAGCACAGTATCTGGCAAATAGTAGCACTTAATAAATGTTCTCCCTGTTAAAAACTTTTTTAAAAAGACCAGCTCCCTAGGTCTCATTAACTAGCCACATTAAGAAATACAAAAAGAGATCTCCTTCCAACCAATTCTTATTCTCCCACGAACAGACACCCTGGATCCAGATGAGCAGATGTCACTGAAGCTACACTGACTTGTATGAAATGATAGTTTTCCAATGCAGCTAACAGAGATTCTCAGTTCTCGCAACCCTACAAACACCTCTACTAAGGAACAAACTGCATTTAATTAAAAAAAAAATCTTCCTTGCCAAAGCAAAGGCAAGAGACCAGACTAGATTAGCAAGCTTGTCACTCAACTTTATTGGAGCATGCTGTCACAAAGAAACAAAGTGCCATTTGACTTGTCACCTCATTCTGGCTTCAAACTACATCTACCCCTTTCAGCTCCTTCCCTTCTCCCTATCAAGGGCTCAGAGTCTAGACAGACTCCCTAGTTTAGATGAGACTCTGTGGTGTCTCTTGCATGAACACTGATCAGCTTTTCTCTAATTTCTCTGGTCTTGGTTTGAGAGAAGTCTGTGTATGGCAACTTACAGGAGAACATTCTAACAACTGTCCGTGCTAGGCATACTCCATGAGGGACTGTTCTCCTTCATCGTGGGGAATGATTTCTTCCTGTCAAATACCCCCATAGTGTATGTGTGAAGGACTGTAGGACACCTATATTTTGTCTTATTTCTGCCTCCTACATGGAGCCACTATACTTCTGCTATCGGCTATAAATACTTTCTCCCTCAATGAGCTTGTGCATTGGCAGATTATCGCCTCTCTTGTCAATAACTGCCAGACTTCTTTGTTCTAAATTCCAAGCTGTACCTCTAAATCTTTTTGGTATATTTACACCTGACCCCACTACGACTACAAAGTTGAGCTATCTCAAATTGAATTTATTATCTTTCCTAAAGCCTAATTTCCTGACTTCTATTAATGGTATCACCAATCATTCTTTCCAAGTCACCAAGACTAGAAATTGAGAAGTAATCTAAAATTCTTTTCTTTCACCTAACCAATATATCTGGTAATGTACCAATTTATGTACATATTGTCTCCCCCATTGCAATGTAATAAGCTCAAGGGAAGGGATTATTTTTGGTTTTTCTTGTATCTCCAGAACTTATCACAGGGCCCACATTGTTTAATAAATGTTTGCTAATTGATTCTTTCATATTTTAAATCTAATCTAGTTTTAGGTTATTAAATCTACTTAAGAAAAGAACACCTTAAAAAGTGGAATTGGTAAAATGCAAAAGAAAGTAAAAAAGCTCACTGAAGAATATAATTCCTTAAAAATTAGAACTGAGCAAGTAGAAGCTAATGATTCCAAGAGACATCAAGAAACAATCAAACAAAACCAAAAGAATGGAAAGAACAAAAGAAAATGTGAAATATCTCACTGGAAAAACAACTGACCTGGAAAAGAGTGGAGAGACAATTTAAGAATTATCAAAACCATGATTTTTGAAAATATCCTAGATACCATACTTCAAGAAATTACCAAGGAAAACGGCCCTGATATTCTAGAACTATGGGATAAAACAGAAATGAAAAGAATCTACCTATCACTTCCTGAAAGTGATCTGAAAATTAAAACTCCCGGGAATATTACAGCCAAATTCCAGAGATTCCTGGTCAAAAAGAAAACATTGCAATCATCCAGGGGAAAAAAATTAGAATATCACGGAGTCATACTTGAGATAACACAAGATTTGGCAACCGCAAAGTCACCAGTATCACTCTCTCATCTGCAGCCATCTGGGTCTAGTGGCATATTAAAAGATCAGAGGCTTGGAATATGATATTTTGGGGAACAAAAGAGCTAGGATTACAACCAAGAATTATCTGTCAAGCAAAACTGAGCATAATCCTTCAGGGGGAAAATGGACACTTAATGAAATCAAGAATTTTCAAGCGTTCCTGATGAAAAGACCAGAGCTGAATAGAAAATTCAACTTTCAAATACAAGACTAAAGAGAAGTATAAAAAGGTCAACGTGAAAGAGAAATCATAAAAGATTCAATAGGGTTAAACTGTTTACATTCTTATGTGGGAAGATGATACTTATGACTTTTAAGAATTTTATCATTATTAGAGCAGTTAAATGGAGTACAAATAGACATAGGGCATGGGTGTGAGTTGACTATGATTGGATATATAAAAAATAAAACTAAGGGGCAAGAAAGAAGGAGGTACTTCGAGAAGGGGAAAGGGAAAGATAGGATAGGGTAAATTCCCTCATATAAAAGAGGCACAAAAGAGCTTTCAGAGTAGAAGGGAAGTTGGGAAGGCAGTAACGCTTAAAACTTATTCTCATCAAAATTGGCTCAAAGAGGAAATAATATACACACACTTAGAAATATATAGAAATCTGTCATCCTAGAGGGAAGTAGGAGGAGATGAAAATAAGAGGAAGATGTGTTGATAAAAAAGAGGGCAGACTGGAAGAGGCAGTGGTTAGATGCAACTCACTCATGAGGTGGTATATAGCAAAAGGAGAGAGAAGGATAAACAGGGAGAAAAGTTGGATGGAGAGAAATACACAGTAATCATAACTGCGAATATGAATGAGATGAACTTACCCACTAGATGGAAGCAGATAGCAGAGTGCATTAAAAGCCAGAATCTTACAATATGTTGTTTTAAAAAAAAATACACTTGAAGCAGAGACATACAACACACAGAGATTAAAGGTAAGAAACTAGAGTAAACACTTGTACATTTCAGCAGAAGTTAAAAAAAAAAAAGCAGGGGTGGCACTCATAACCTGAGACAAAGCAAAAGCAGAAATAGATCTAATTAAAAGAGATAAGCAGGGCGACTGCATTTTGTTTAAAAGTACCACAAACAATGAATTAATATTAATACTAAACATATATGCACCAAATGTCATAGCATCGAAATTCTTAAATGAAAAATTAAATGAGTTACAGGAGGAAATAGACAGGAAAACTATACTAGCAGAGGACATCAACTTTCCCGTCTCAGAACTAGATAAATATAACCAAAAATTAAACAAGAAAAAAGCTAAAGAGGTGAAAAAGAATTTTAGGTAAGTTAGATATGATAGAACTCCATAAAAAATTGAATAGAAATAGTAAGGAATATGCCTTTTTCTCTTTGGTAAATGGCACCTATACAAAAAGTGACCATGGACTGGAGCATAAAAACCTTACAACTAAATGCAGAAAACCAGAAATATTAAATGCCCCTTTTCAGATCATAATACAATAAAAATTACATTCAATCAAGAGCTTTGAAGCACAGACTAAAAATTAAATGGAAACTAAATAACGTAATCTTAAAGAATGAATGGGTCAAAGAACAAATCATAGAAATAATAATTTCATTAAAGAGAATGATAATGAAACAACATAACAAAATTTATGGTAAGCATTCAAAGCAGTACTTACGGGGAAAATTTGTATCTCTAAAGTTTTATATCAACAAAGCAGAGAAAGAACAGATCAATGAATTGGGCACACAACTAAAAAACCTAGAATAAGAACACATTTAAAAATCTCTAATTAAACACCAAATTCAAAATCTTGAAATTCAAAAGAAAGGTTAAGAAAATTAGCTAAGAAATAAAACTAGGACCTGGTTTTATGGGGAAAAAAAACACAATAAAATTGATAAACTACTGGTTAATTTGATTATGAAAAAGAACGAAAACCAAATTACCAGCATCAAAAATGAAAAGAGTGAATTTACCACAAATGAAGAGGAAATTAAAGCAATTATTAGAAGCAATTTTGCCCAATTACATGCCAATAAACCTAACAATCTTATGAAAAATGGGTATGTATATAAAATATATAAATTGTCCAGATTAACAAAAGAGGAAATAGAATGCTTAAATAATACTATCTTAGAAAAAAAATTGAACAAGCCATCAATAAGAACCAGATGGATTCACAAGTGAATTCTACAAAGTATTTAAAGAACAATTAATTCCAATTCTACATAAACTATTTGGAAAAATAGGCTAAAGAGTCCTACCAAATTCCTTTTACAACACAAATATGGTGCTAATACCTAAAACCAGGAAGGACAAAAACAGTTCAAAAAAACCTATAGACCAATTTCCCTAATGAATACTGAAAAAATTTCTTAAATGAAAGGGTACTATAGTAATATATCAGAAAGATCGTACACTATGACTAAGTGGGATTTACACCAGAAATACAAGGCTGGTTCAATATTAGGAAATCTATCAGCATAACTGACATATCAATAACGAAACCAATTAAAAATCATGATTATTTCAATAAATGCACAAAAAGCTTGACAAAATACACCACTCATTCCTATTAATAACTCTAGAAAGCACAGGAATAAACAGAGCTTTCCTTAAAATGATAAGTAGTACCTATCTAAAACCATTAGCAAGCATTATTTGCAATGGAGATAAGCTATGCACCTTCCCAATAAGATTAGCAGTGAGGCAAGGATACACATCATCACTACATTATTTGATAATGTACTAGAAATGCCAGCTATAGGAAAAAGAGATGAAAAAGAAATTGAAAAAATTAGGATAGGCAATGAAGAAATAAAACTAACACTCTGCAGATGATATGATGGTATACTTAGAAAATCTTAAGAGAATCAACTTAAAAACTAGTTGAAATAATTAACTTCAACAAAGTTCCAGGTTATAAACTCATAAATGTTACCAACAAAGTCTAGTAGCAAGAGATAGATAAAGAGAAATTACATTTGAAATAACTGCAGAAATATAAAAATCTTGGAAGTCTGCCTCCCATCATAAACCAAGGAACTATATGAATACAATTACAAAGCATTTTTCACACAAATAAAGTTAAATCTAAACAATTAGAAAAATATTAACTGCTCATGGGTAGGCTGAACCAATACAATAAAAATGACAATCTGTACCTAAACTATTTTATTTATTCAGTGACATACCAATCAAACTACCAAAAAATTAATTTACAGAGTTAGAAAAAATAGTAACAAAAGGTCAAGAATAACAAGGGAATTAATGAAAAAAAAATGTGAAGGAGGGTGGCCTCGCCATCAGATCTCAATTGTATTAGAAAGAGGTAATTATTAAAATAATCTGGTATTGGCTAAGAAATAGAGAGTGGATCAATGGAAAAGATTAGGTATATAATACACAGCAGTAGATCCAAGATTTTGGAACAAGAACTCAGTATTTGTCAAAAATTGCTGGGAAACTGGGAAGCAGTTTGACAGAAACTAGGTATTGACCAACATCTTACTGTCTACCAAGACAAGGTCTAAATGGTCCCATGATATAGACAATACTGGGTGATGTACCATAAGCAAATTAGGAGAGCATGAAATGATTTACTTGTCAGATCTATGGATCTTCCAAAAGGAAAAACTTATGACCAAACAAGAGATGCCATTACAGGATACAAAATGGATAATTGTGATTACATTAAATTTAAAAAGTTTTGAACAAACAAAATCAATGCAGCCAAGACTAGAAAGAAAACAGAAAATTGCAGGAGAAATTTTACAGCAAGTTTCTCCGATAAAGTCCTGATTTTCCCAATGTATAAAGATTTGAGTCAAATTTATAAGAATTTGAGTGACTGTCCAATTGATAAATGGTCAAAGGACATGAAGGCAGTTTCCAGTAGAAGTCAAAGCTATATCTATGGTCATATTAAAAGATGTTCTAAATCATTACTGATTAGAGAAATGCAAATTAAAACAACTGTGAGGTACCACCTCACAACTATCAGATTGGCTAATATGAGAAAAAAGGAAAATGACAAATGTTGGAGGGAATGTGGAAAAACTGGGACTAGTGAGCTGTTGGTGAAGTTATGAACAGATCCAACCATTATAGAGATCAATTTGTAACTATGGCCAAAGGGCTATAAAACTGTGCATACTCTTTGACCCAGCAATACCACTACTAGGTTGGTATCACAAAGATTACAAAAAGAAGAAAAGGGTCTCTATGTACAAAAATATTTGTAGCAGCTCTTTCTGTGGTGGCAAAAAAAACCTGGAAACTGAGGGGATGCCAATCAATAGGGGAATGGCTGAACAACTTGTGGTATGTGATTGTCATGAAACATTATTGTGCTACATGGAATAGTGAGCAGGATGATTTCAGAAAAACCTGGACAGACTGACACAGACTGATATAAAGTAAAGTGAGCAGAACCAATAGACTATGGTACACAGTAACAGCAATA
>CM053622.1:241508225-241529502 GCA_028646595.1 Phalanger gymnotis
GGAAGGGTTTTACATAATGATACGCATGTGGCCTAAGTTGAATTGCTTGACTTCTTAGGGAGGGTGGGTGGGGAGGGAAGAGGGGAGAGAATTTGGAACTCAAAGTTTTAAAAACAGATGTTCAAAAACAACAAAAAAAGTTTTTGCATGCAACTAGGAAATAAGATACACAGGCAATGGGGCATAGACATTTATCTTGCCCTACAAGAAAGTAAGGGAAAAGGGGATGGGAGGGGAGTGGGATGACAGAAGTGAGGGCTGACTAGGGAACAGGGCAACCAGAATATATGCCATCTTAGAGTCGTTGGAAGGTATAAATAGGGAGAAAACGTGTAATTCAAACTCTTGTGAAAATCAATGCTGAAAACCAAATATATTAAATAAATAAATAATTTTAAAAAAAATAAGAAGAAAACAATGATAAAAAACTTACAGGGAAGTTTCCTTAGAAATGAATCTTACATAGGAATCATGGCCAAAGATAAATCTAACGAAAGGACTAGTAAGGGGGGATGTGGGGCAGAGCCTGGAAGGGCCTTTGGCAGAGGGTGTAATTTGATATGAGTCTTGAAAGAAACCAGGAAAGCTAGGAGGCAGAGGTGGGGAAGGAAAGCATTTCAGGTATGGAGGAGAGCTAGTACAAAGTGATGGAGTCTGAGATAGAGTGTCATGTGAAAAAACAATTAGTATGCCAGTGTTGCTAGATCATAGAATATACTGATGACAGGAGTAAAGTGTAATTAGATTACAAAGGTTAGAAGGGGTCCGTTTTTAAAAGGTTCCAAATGCACAACAAAAGCATTTATATTTGATCCTGGAAGTAATAGGGAGCTACTGAAGTTTACTAAGTGGGGGTGGTTGCAGCAGAGTTGCTGATTTGAACCTCTAGAAAGGGTTTCCTCAGTGGGAGTTTCTTATACCTTCAAACTCACAAATTCAAACAACAACAAATTTCTCTAAATTGCTCATACAAATGCATTTGATTCTCCCTTAAATGTGCCTATACAATTACTTGTAATCATCCTATGGTTTACTGTGTTAAGAGAGAATGCAAATGATGTCAAAGAAAGAACTTGTGGTTTTCTGCAAATATTAATGTTTTCATTAGAGTATTCCTTTCAATATACCATTAGTCACTTCCCCAACATGTCTCTAAAAATGACAAGATTCCCTCTTCACAAATGACTCTATTGGTCTCTTAAAGCCTATCTTATCTCCCTTATTAGATAATTTAGGTGAGTGTGAAACAACCAAACCAAAAAAGATTTTCTTTTTAAAATTATTCTATATTTAAAATTATCAAAGCTAAATAAATAAAATTAATTCCAATAACTTTCATTAATTTAACATTAAATTTTACTAGAAAGTCTGACCAGTTTAAAAAATAAAACAAACAAAAAAACTGAAGCCTGAACTTGATGATTAAGCCCACACAAATGATATTTAAATTTGGATAGAAAGTTAAAGTTGTTTTCTGATGTGTCAGAAACAACTCCTTTTCTTTGTCTTTAAGAATGAAGCCTAAGATAAGAACGAATGGAGACAGTGTGCACAAGTGAAATGGTAAGACTTTCTCTATGACAAGCAAGAAAATCTGAAAATGTGGAGAGAAGCCCATCTACACAAACATCTTCTAGCCTTCATTCTAATAACTTTTGTGGAAACTACTGTTTTCTAAGTTTTGTATTAATCTACAGCAAAAGACTAATTAATTTCATCTAAATCAACCCTATTTATGGGGTCAAGTTTTTATCCTCATCATAGCTTTGACACAAATGTTAGCACCACAAAATAGTTCTGTCTTCTAGAGCTTCTGAACTCAAACAATGCAAACTGTCAAATTAGACAGGTGTCTGCATTAAGTTAAATTAACTGATTTATCAATTATGGACATTAAATGAACAGCAAACAAGTAATGAAACTAAAATTTAGGTCAATGTACTATATATGTGAAGTTATATATTAATAAACTATCCAAAAGAGGATATCTAGAAAACAATGCTTCTGGCTCAGATCAGAGCTGAATATGGTCTAATGATGTCATATCATAAATGGCATGTTCAAGATTTCATTACTTGGCTTATAGCCCAAGGAAAAACTCCTCATACACACCAGTATATTTTATAAGCAGCACTTTGAGGGATAGCAAAGAACTAGAAATAAAATAGAAAGAAGCCCAATGATTTCAGAATGGCTCAACAAATCATGGTACATGAATATAATGAAATATTACTGTTTAGTAAAAAATGATGAATATGATGAGCACAGTAATGCACAGAAAGACTGACATGAACTGATACAGGACAAAATAAGTAGAGCTAAAAAAAACCATACACAATAACTACAACAGTGTAAATTGCAAGAACTACACACACAAAATCAAAAGTGCAAGTTGCAAAACTTGAAAAATAAAGCATGACTCGCCCTACCCACCAAAAAAAAAAGATGAAAGGCCATTCCCAGGTCACCTCTTTGTGGAGGTAGATGGGAAGCCCTCAGCTGTGGCACACTGTACAAGTTTTAAGACTTTTTTCAATATATTGATCAATTATGCTTCTTTTTCCTCTTTTTCTTTTCTTTTTGTCTTTAAAGAGGTCTTTGAAATATGGAATGAATCTCTGGGAGATGGAGAAGGAAGTATACTGAGGAAAACCATGAGAAAGTTTAAAAAAATGACATTTAATAAGCAGAAAGTAATATATGGAATATATAATGTATACTTTTCAAGAAAGCTAGGGGTATGAAATATAGACTCATCTTATGTGCGTATGAATGTGGGAATGCTCTTTTGGGGGAAATATTTAATTTCAGAATAAAAAACTAATATTTGAAAAGAAAAAAAAATCTAGAGGCTAAAGGACTTTTTGAATTGGTGGCTCCCAGGACCAGTGACCATGGCTGTGGAGGCAGCAGTAGTAGGTCCAATTTCTTTACATAACACTTGCTAATTGACCATTCATTGAGCTTTCTGAGACTTTCAAGAAGTCCATCATGGTTGAATCTTTGTTTCATTAATCTAGATTAGACCAAGCTTCCTCAGAAAACGATACCGTTCCTTTTTCACGTCATTTACTTGGCAAGAAACTCCTCTAGGTAAGCTACCACATCTTATTTACCTATCTTCCTCAGTGCCCAACAGTGTTTTATATACTGAAGAATACTTTTTTGAAGTTATTAAAATGTTAAATAAGGCCACTCATTAAACCAATTCCTAGGGTTTGTTCACTATAAAAAATATTTTTCTATCCAAAAGTGAGCTTATTTTCCATTTCATGTTTTTTTATTCTTCATTTCAATCTTTAATGTTAGCTAACATTTAATAAGCACTTACTCTGTACCGATGATCCAAGGCAGTGAGGGAGTTAAAAAGTGATCTAGGTCTATACCTTCATGGTACTTACAGTCTAGTCTGTATTTCACTTTCCAGTTTAGATAAATGCCTAGTCATCCTCTATGTTGTCATTAACACCCTAATTCTAAACAGTAATGTAGCCTGCCTAGGCTCCAGGACAAGTTGTAAAGTGCAGTTTGGAAATATTTGCCTTATACAGAGCCAAAGATGGAAAAAGGTATTCTATATTACAAAGGAGAGATCTTGGATATAGACTTTGGTCTCCATGTCACAGCCACTTTCATTATGTAGAAAGATTTATTCTCCTTATACTGTAACTAGATTAAAAAAAAAAAACATGAAAATTTACTTTCAATTTTAGGATAGACTCCAGGTGGAAGGAAGGCTTACATAACTCATTCCTGAAGGAACTAGCTCACACATCACATCACAAAAGAGTCTACTGGACTAACTTAGTAGTTACAATTAACTGAGAACCTATATTATAATGAGGCAATTCTGAAACCTCTGTAGTACATTAAATACAAGCAGACTGGGAAAAATAATCACACCTCACTATGGATAAAATGCACTTCGGGATGTTATATGAAAGTACAATTTTTTCTTGTTAACATTTAATGGTTGTTGTGTCGTCTTTCCCCCACCCCCCAGTATACCCAGGTCACTATGTACTGAGACACATGGTTACATTCAGTATCATCCATTTGAAGAAGGACAAAATAGTATTCTGTGCTGCATTATGTTGTGAGTTTCTCGAGGACAAGGACAGTCTTCTGCACCTTTTTGTGTCCCTGGCTCTTGGCATGGCATCTGGCACATGCTTACTGATTTATTATACCAATCAATCTTTTCATTAAGTTGTAAGCGTAGTTTAAAATATTAAAATATACTCATTGCAGTTAAAAAATGAACTAAAAATTTACATAGGACTAATTTTAAGCCTGCTACTTAAAAAAACCAGAAATTCATAGTTGAGGAAAATTAACTTCTTCACATACAAAAAATGACTACCTAACTAAAAGATCTGTTTGCTTTTCTCATTCCTTAAAAATGATTTAAATAGAAATGAGCAAAGATGATGAAGTGAGAGGATGCAGGACAGCCCAATGACAAAGGCTCAAGAAGAACAATACCTAAGGAATGATTAGGAAATCCAATGAGAGACTGCTGGATAAGATGACTGCCTGAACAGAGTGACTGCCTAGCTCCCACATAGCCACTCCAGTAAAACCCTAATATTCACCCCAAATCAAATAATGATCAAGAAATGCAATAAGAAAGACAGTGACTTGTTCTATTTCACAGTTGCACAAAAAGCAAACACAAGACCACAAGTAACAGGAAACACGGACTTCATCCTCCTACCACTATCACCACCACCAGCACAGTACTGGTCCAGAGTGGTACCACTGGGTTCAAACAGGGACATCCTACCTGGACCCAAGAAACACAAGAGCCTAACACTTGTCTGAGCCACCAGAGTAGGCCCTGAAGATATAACGATCTGAACCTCAAACTCACAGGGCTTAAGGTAAAGATGAGAACTAGAACCTAGGGGAACCAGCAAGACATAAGAGGGTCAACACTTTAGAAGCAAGTGTAGTAGGGTGGGCAGTCTGGTCCTGGCACTAAGCCTCAATCCAGTAACTAGAGTTCACAAACTAAAGTTGGAGAGATGAGTAAATCAAAGAATGAATGGAGCATTTATTAAGTGCTTACTGTGTGCAAAGAACAGTGCTAAGCAATGGGAATACAAATAGATAAGTAAAATGGTCCCTTCTTCAAGGAGCTCACATTTTAAGTGGAAAAGAAACTGACAGAAAACACTAACAGGTATCAAAAATTATTGCAAATATTGAGATGCTCAAAAAAAGGATCCAGAAAAACTGCAAGCAGAGTCTAAATGGGAAAAAATAGGTTTTCTATAAGACCTACATGAATACCGGTAAGAAATTAAGAGATTAAAAAAATGAAATAAAAGCTCTGTAGAAAAAATTATGAGAATACATAGATAAGAGAAAGTGTTAAATTAACACTAATCTCCCTGAAAACCTGAAATAGACCAAGCTTTTGAAAAAATAGAAGAAAATATAAGTTACCTGATGTCAAAAACCTGGAAACCAGGTCAAAGAGAGATAATTTTAAATCACTGCACTTCATTAAACCGTGGGGGGAAAGGGAGGAGGGAAGCCTGGACAATGTATTTCCAAAAGGTTATAAATGAAAACAACACAGATCTATTTGAAGCAGAGGGCAAAATAGAGATAGAAAGAATCCACTATCACTTCTTGAAAGAAACTCCAAAAGGAAAACTCGCAAGAAGTTCATAACTCAAATCCTGAACCCCAACATCAAAATATTTACTGCAAACATCAAAAAAGAAGCAGTTCAAGTACTGAGGAACAACAGTCAGGATCACACAAGACCTGGTGGCTTCTATGAAAAACAAGAGGAAATATTGGGATATAATACCCCAAAAGGCAAACAAGAAAGGCTTATAACCAAAAATAATTTATCTGCAAAGCTAAGTATAATTCTACAGGGAGGAAAATTGGAAGTTTAATGGAAGAGAGAAGCCTGGGTTATGAATCCATCATGAAGTGGGTGGGAGATTGGGGCAGATCCTGGACAGGGTCTAAATCTGTATAACGGGCAAGGAATAGGAATGCTCACAGAAGTAAGCCACAGCTGCATGGTTCTGAGTCAGATCAGTGTTGCAGATTAAACCCACAGACTCAAGCTAGAGCCTGAAGCTAAGGAACCATAGCAGCTCCCAATCTGGGCCATCTCTGAAATCCTTAAAGACAACAGCACTCAATAGTCCAAGAAAGCAAGAGTCCAAAGGATACATATGAGGACACAAAAATGCCCTCAAATTCCACGTACACATCATGTACAATATTCCAATTTAGGAAAAAAACCAACCAGCTAAAAACAAAAATAACAACAACCAAAAAAGATACCTATAATAAAGAGCTGTTATACAGCCAGCAACACCCAAGACACAAACCCAGAGTTAGTGACTCCATGTGACAAGAAACATTAAAACAAAGTGCAAAAAAACTGAAGAAAAAAATCAAGAAGTTTAGAACACAAAATTCAAAAAGACAAAAGATAAAGCCAAAAATAAAACTTATTTTCAAGAATAACTTACCAACCAAAACTAAATAAGAGAAAAAAAATGATCTTAATAAAGCAAAGGACTTTCAAGTATTCCTGATGAAAAAACAAGAGCTAAGTAGAAACTCTGAAATGCAAACACAGGAATCAAAAGAAACATAATAAGGGAGATACTATTAGAGCATTTGGAAGGAAAACGTGTTTATAGTAATGGGGGTAGAAACAAATGTCCCCTAAGAATGCTAATGTCACCAAGGGTCATAGAAGAAGTGACATAAGACAAAGGGCCTAGAAGTGTTTTTGTCAGGTTTTGATCATTTTAAAGGGAGGAAAGAAATACCAGAGAGAAGAAAGGAGGAGGAGAGGAAGGGAAATTCGGTATCTCACTTAATCTGGGCATGCAAGTCTAATAATCAACAAATAAGGGCGAAGGTGTTGGGGACTAGGAGAAATATTCATCTCCACAAGAAAACAGAAAGGAACACGAAGAGGGGAGAATGAGCGGGAGAGCAGAGTCAAAAAGGAGTTAATCATAAGGAAAACAAACTCAGGATAAAGGTGGGGTAGAAATCATGAAAAGGAGTTAAAAAGAAAGAAAAATCAAGAACTGATGAGGAACTTTTATCTTTCCTCCTAAAAATCCCCTCATCCCCACCTTTCGTATTGCTCTTGGCACCACCACCTACCTAGTTCACAACCTAGGAGACATCCTGGATTCCTCACTATCTCTTATCCTTCCCTGCCCCCCCCCCCCAAGGCCAAGGTTGCCAAGGCCTGTCGATTTCACCTTGGGAACATCTACTGAATACTCCAATTTCTCTTGACACTGCCACCACCCTAGTGCAGGCCTTATCATCACACATCTAAACTACTGCCTGCTGGAGGGTCTGCCTGTAAAGTCTCTCCCCACTCCAATCCATCCTCCAAATCAGCCACCAAAATGATTCTCTTAAAGCACAGGTCTGACTATGTCACACACCTACTCAATAAACTCCAGTGGCTCCCTACTGTCTCCAGGGTCAAATGTAAAACGCTCTGGCATTCAAAGTCCTTCATAACCTAGTCCCCTCCTACCTTTTCAGTCTCCTTAGACCTTACTCCCTGCCATGTGCTATGGCAAGTTAGGTGCTTAATAAATGTTTATTAATTGATTTATTAATCAGAAGATAGAAGAGGGAAGAAGTAGAAGTAGATTGTATCAAGCCCAAATCACTAGTACTTTCCATATTCCTTACTAACTATCCTCTTCTTTCTAAAATGGGGAAGTGTGAAGAGAGGAACACAACATAAGACAACAGAATGCAAGGAAACACACAATTAACAATCATAACTGTAGGCAATTAAAAAATTTTTGTATCAACAAACTCAATGGCAGTTAAAATTTGAAGAGAAATAGTTAACTAGAGAAACAAAATCTTTGAAGCAAATTTCTCTGATAAAGGTAACCATTTCTAAAATATAAGGAACTGATTCAAATTTATAATGGGAATGGTCCCTTAATTGATAAATATTCAAAGGATATGAATAGGCAATTCTCAAAGGATGACATTCAAGCTAATGGAAAATAAGTTCCTCAATATAAATTTAACTAGGGGAAACCAGCACATAAAACATCTAAAATGTTTCCTCTTTAAGCTCTCTTATATACATTGCTCAAATCCAAATATGACTACCTTTAAAGTAATCATAACAGAACTTCAGAGATCCAATAACCTTCTGTCCAACACCTTCATTTTGTGGATAAAGACACTGAGAGCCAGAGAGTTAAACTGTCCCTGGTCAAATACCTTTGCAGTAGTCAGTCCTCCTGACTCTCCAGCCCAGAGCTTCTTCCTCTATATCTCATCATCTCAGTACTACAATATTCACCACAAAGAATGCGACGAATGTTCCAACATGGGTTTCACTTTTTTAAAAACAATTTATTCTACATTAGCATTCATAGGCCTCAAATTTCTTGCAAAAACAAAACAAAAATCTCTGAATAGAGCACTAATATCCTACTGGTGGTAGCTGTGGCAAATTGGCAGCATTAATCTTTAATTTCAAAACTCACTAAAAGTTCCTTGTCTTGTACAGATTCAGTTAGTAAATAACATTTATTAAGCAAACTATGCTAGGATACAAAATGAGGCAAAAGACAGCCCTGGTCCTCAAGAAGCTCACATTCTCCAGAAGTGACTTCTGGTTCTGATTAATCCTTCAATCTTATAGAAACAGCATTAATGGAGACTGTCAAGGGATTTAATTTTGCCAATATATTTTGAAGTACTATAACAAAGAATTAAAATCAACTAATATATTTTAAAGTTTTCAATCAATGTGCCCAGTACTGGAAGGCAAGCAAGTAACCAGGTCCTTATGGGAAACAGGGATAGGTGTCTTATGGATGGGTGACTATACTCAGCTTGTTCTCGTATTTGATACAAAAGCATTTAAATTTTTTATAAACAATATGTATTTATTTCCTAAGTCAGTTATTAGGAGGCTACGCTATTAAAGAAAATCAATGATGTACTTTTTTTTTTAAAAAAAAAAGAGAAAGTAAAAAAATAACCAGAGCAATCTAACTTAAAAGAGTACCCCTCTAGCTAAAGCGTGGCCTTGACGAAAAGGGCAGTTGCTGTGGTAAAGAGCTTGACACTAGGATCTCTCAGACATCAGGAAGATGGAAATGTCTTCTTGGAGGGCAAAACAAATTGGCAAATCTTACTAAAAACAAAGAGGCCCTGGGAAACCATAGACTTAAGTCCCTAAGACAAGAAGAAGATACCAGTAGGTCAAAGAGATGAAGTTAAGTAGCTCATTCTGAAACCACAGGGCTAGTTAAGTGACAGAGCTAGACCTCCAGGGCAGTAAGAGCTCTCCAAACTTCATTACATCAGTAATAGAGCTTCCTTCTCTGAAATCCTATAGTCCTTACAGCTTAAAGTGCTCACAATTTAGTGTCACACCTAAATGTTTGGTTTCCTGTTTCTAGGTATTACAAACAGAATGTGCACTTCAGATCCCACTTCTAATACAAACCATGGGACAACAGCATGTCCACTTTTGGTCATTTCTCCTCTGGGAGCCAGAGTTTCCTAATCTATTCACTGCTACCTCATAGGGATGAGAAAAAGCATCTGAAATGGCCTGCACTCCTAACTACATAAATATGAGCTGTCATGTGGAGATCATGAAGGAGAGTAATACATGTGAGAAAAGCCTGGTGGGGGAGGGGGCAGACAGATTATAAAAGGCTCTGATGGCCAAGCTGAGCAATTTGTATTTTATCCTAAACGCAAAAGGGAACTTTGGCAAATTCTTTATCAGAAGTGCTTTAGGGATACCTTACCGCCCTCCTCTCCACTCCAGAATCAGAGCCCTCATCCCCCATGCCTGATGAGTTAATCACTGAGATTTAGTGCTCCATCATGGGGTTGAGAAATCCTGATGGAGCTTCCCTAAAATCAGAACTATCCAATGCAAAATGGCTAGGAAGGCCAGCAGGCAGAGTTTTTATTAGGAGCTTAGGATGTGCCAGAAAGACAACAGACTGGAGAATGGCAGGAGGAGAACACAAGGAGGAGAACAGGAGTGGAACAAAGTAAATAAAGTAGGAAGAAATAGAAACCAAGAAAGATTTCTCCCTGTTCCATAGGGTTTTACAGACTATGAATGCCTCTCTAGTCACCCATTAAACTTCAGTAGACATTCAACTTGAAAAATATTACTTTCAGGGGAGCTAGGTGGCGCAGTGAATACAGCACCAGCCCTGGAGTCAGGAAGATCTGAGTTCAAATTTGACCCTCGACACTTGACACACTTACTAGCTG
The DNA here is from genome assembly GCA_028646595.1 of Phalanger gymnotis. Lineage (NCBI taxonomy): Eukaryota > Metazoa > Chordata > Mammalia > Diprotodontia > Phalangeridae > Phalanger > Phalanger gymnotis. Next base: position 241,518,516 of record CM053622.1, read on the forward strand.
TGTGACCTTGGGCAAGTCACTTAATCTCAATTGCCCTGCCTTCCCCTGTCAAAAAAAAATATTACTTTCCTATATTGTCTGACATAATCTAGCAAATTTTCCTTTTAATTAATGAAACTTTTTCCTCCAAAATAAAGATAATAGAGTTGAAAGGCAACTTGAAAACCATCTAGTCTAAACTAAAAAAAAATTTAGACATGTTTTATGTAAGCTGATACAATGATGCCATTAAAACTTCCAAAATTAAATTCCCACTTTTACATAGCACTTAAGCTCCCACTGAGACCCCAGCCATGCTTGTTTCACTCCTAGGCTCACCCTCTGGACTGTTCCATACCTCAGAAGCTTTGCTCCTTGCATCCCTCCATCTTCTAAATCCTAATTATATTTTGTCTTCACCTATCAGAATATAAATTCCTTTAGAGTATAGACCATCTTATTTTCTTGTATTTGTGTCTCAAGCACAAACTAACAGCTAGACAGCACAGCAAATAGAACCTGGGACTTGGGAGTCAAGAAGACCTAAGTTTGAATCCTGGCTCCAATACTTAGTAGCTATGTGATCCTGAGCAAGTCACTTAGAATCTCTGGGTCTCAGTTTCCCCATTTGTAAAATGGGAATAATAATAGCATCTACCTTACAAGGAATTTGTAAGGCTCAAAATAATGTGAAATATGTTAAATGCTTTGCAAACCTAAAAACATCATATAAATCCTAGCAATTAGCTATTATTAACTATCTATCCGTCTAGCTAGCCGGCTACATGAAGTTTAACTCACAAGTTTTCCTTGGGAAGGTGAATAAAAGAGGTTGGAAGAGTTGGTTTCACTGGTTCCCCAAGGCAAACAAAAAGTATAACTATGGAACATTGGTCATTTGGACACACAATACAATGAAAGAAGGAAAACAAATCCCTAGAAGATAAATATGATTTAAATGATATAGAACAAAGGAAAAGAGAAATTTTACTACAGTTATCCTTGAATGATTGGCACTGGGACCAACTGTAAAAAGGACTGTAAAAAGTGATAGAAGCCAAGCAGCAAGGACTTGATTCTCAGGGACTCAAATTCTACCAGGAGTCTACAAAATGGGGCATCGTGCCATGACATTTAGGGGATTACCATCAACCAGGCAGGGGGTAGAAAGAGTTGTCTGGTCCCAAAGGGGGGGTGGAGAGGATCCCAGGGGCATCTTCTTTCCAAGCAAAATACTTCAATAGCAGACCTAGCAAGGAAACAGAGGACACCCAGGGAGACTCAAGACAGTGACAGCCAGTCTAGAGCATCTAGCATCCACCATCTTATACGTGTGGGTGTATGGATGCTGATAGTCAGGTGAGGCCATCTACAAGCTCAAGGGATCACAGCAGGAGTACCAAGTATGTTAGGCCAGTGACTAAGCACACTTTTGTTGCTTTTGCATAAAAAAAGGACAAGCAATTACCCACACAGTGGAAAAACAAGCATTTCTGGAGTGTATATAATATGTGCTTTGTATTGTAACTGCAATATATTGATATGTGCTTGATATCAACGAGTCACCACTTATAAAGCACATAGTGGCTCCTACTAAGGCAGCTATTACTGTGAACTGAGCCAGGTAGCTTGGTCAGCAACTGTGCTCTCCTCAGAGCACATCACTGCTAGAGGAGTGTCCTAAGCTCACTTTTCCATAGTCAGCTGAAGTCTTTTGTCTACCCTCAGCCACTGGCTAAGGGAGTTGGATGGATAGGAGTTATCATTGGCTCTTCAACTGGAGTTTTACCCAGCTCTTCCTGCAATGGCAAAACCCTTAGTTTTTTAAATAAATTCTTACTTGATCAAAAGTTTCTTCCTTCTATAAGCTACTTCATGTGACCTTAGAGTTATTGGCTTCAGTGCAATCATTTTCACCTCCCAGACTCCATTAAGAATCTTACATAGATGGGTAGTGTGTTGGTAAGCAAAATGGGCTCTTAGCACTTAGTTGGCCTGCGTTTCCTTTGAGCAATTCGGTGTATTTCATTGAGCCTTACTAGGTGCTAAGCCCCAGGCCCAAACCCGTATTAGGTGTGGAACCTATGTGGGTGTGGATTGGTGACTTGGGGTGGGGCCCAAGGTGCGGCTGACTAGGGGGAGGTGCTAACTCCAGAGCCATGCTGTCTTGAGTCTTACTAAGTGCTAAGCCCCAGGCTCTAACCCCTATTACCTGTTAACCTAACCTATGTGAATGTGAACCTCCTAAGGTCCTAAGGGTAGGGGCTAACTCAAGAGCCAATCATAGCAGCCTAAGTTCTGGTCATTCAGATGATGTTTGATGACATCTGAAGCCCTATAAGAAGAGAGGACAGATCCATTTGCGCAGGGCTCTCACTCGAGATGGTGTTGATGCGGAGACTCGGGGCAGCTGTAGCTAAGGGCGCTTCAGCTTGTAACCTGGATGCCAGTAACTATGTATTGGGATTTGAATCAGACAAGGTCTGTCTGTTGATGTTTGTAATTTGCTCTGTAGTTTAGTGTGCTGGCCTTTTCCCCTGAACTAAGTGAATGATATTTGTAAGCTGAATTAAAGTAAGCTTGTCAACTCCTTTAACCTTGCTTTCCTTATTAAAGCAGATCAAAAGAACCTGTGCTTTTGGAGCGTGCTGGCAGCTTTCTGGGTGCTGGCTATTGGTGCATCTTACACCCCCACAGCAGCTGCTAGCCAGATTGTGGAAACAGGTAGCTAAGGACAAAGGTGTGAATGTGGTCTATGTTCTGAGTACATATTCAATGTCTTACTGGTCTCTTCATATGCAATTAAGGACAGTTAGGGGACTAATGGACAGAGCTATGGACCTGGAGCCAGGAAGACCTGAGTTCAAATCCTGCCTTAGACACTTACTAGATGGTGTGACCCTGGGCAAGTTAACTTTTTTTTTTTTATTAGACCTTGGTTTTCTCATGTATAAAATGGGGACAATAATAGCACCAACCTGCCAGGTCACGAAGACAAAAATAAAGTAACATTTGTAAAGCAATATGCAAACCTTAAAGTGGTAGTTTTTATTCTCATCATTATTACTACTATAAAAAGTATTACCCTTTTCCAACCTTTTGAGAGTAGTGAATGTCTGTTTTCTATTTGAAAGTTTTCCATTTACTTTTCAATGTCTCTCTGCTTTTAGGTTGTGCAGAAATCTAAAAAATTCTAATTCTGAGATAAAGGGAATCAGGAAACATTTTGGAAGAAGAGTGAGGAGGGGGTATATTTCTTAGTATGGTGGAAAGTCATTGCAAAAGGACAGAAACAAGACATGTCCAGAACAGTAAGAAGGCCAATTTGGCTAACCCTGGAGTGCTGGATGAGGAGTGATGTAGAAAATACTTAGCTGGGATCTAGTGGTGTTGGGCTTTAAATGTCAAACAGAGGATATCTAATCCTAGAGCTATAGGTAGTTATTGAAGTTTATAAGTAGCCATATGGTCAGAAAGGTACTTCAGGAAAAGTACTCTGGCAACAGAAAAGAGAATGGACTGGAGAGGGTAGAGACTTGAGACAGGGAGAATGATCAGAAAGTTATTGCAACAGTTCAGGAGAAAGGTGGTGAAGGTCTGAACTAAAGTCATGCATGTGAGCAGAGAGAGTGACAGAAGTGAGATACTATGGAAGCAGATTTGATATGGCTTGGCAACTCATTAGATATGGGTGAGAGGCATGTAGGACTCTGGAACGAACACGTATGATCTATGTATTTGTTATACAGTGCAGCAGTTTATGAGCTATCTGGGTATGTCTTTTCAAAACTCAGCTGACAAAAAACACCTCTTTCCCATTGCTTCCCTAAAGCCACTGCCTATGTGGGTAGGACCCTGCTACAGAAATAACAAAAAGATAATTAAGCATTTATTAAGGTAGCTGAATGAATGCAGACACTTAGCTCTGGTGACAAAAACCTACGTGGTTTCCAGACTCAAGTAGTACAGACTAAGAACTTGTCTTCCCAACTATCTCTATATGTTCTCTATTTTTGATCAATATTTACTAACTACGTATTTCATCTGTATTACAGAAATGCAATTAAGTCTACAAAGACTACTTATATCTCAATCCAGTCTTCTTAACCTCAAACCAATCAATCAATAATGATTTATTAAGTGCCTACTAGGTGCCAAGCACTGTGCTAGGAACTGGAGGGACAAATAAAAAAAAAATTAAACAGTCTCTACTCAAAAGAAGCTTATCTTGAACACCTGAAACATCGAATTCTATATCCAATAGCCCCTTTTTCTTCCCTGACAATACTCTCTATTTGCAAGTCTTTTGGGGTTTTTTTTGGTGGGAGTGGGGGGGGGAGAAGGCAGGGCAATTAGGGTTAAGTGACTTACCCAATGTCACACAGCTAGTAAGTGTGTCAAGTGTCTGAGGATGGATTTGAACTCAAGTCCTCCTGACTCCAGGGCCAGTGCTCTACTCACTGTGCCACCTAGCTGCTCCCTTGCAAGTCTTAATAGACAGTAACAAATATGAGACCAGGAAAGACTAAATTTTTAAGATGGCACCAGCAGTCTGTCAGAGAACTGAAGAATTAAACACATGAATTTTCACTGTGGATAAACAGCCCACCTTTAAGTAATTCATGTCCATTAATCAAGAATCTACATAAATCCAGAAAGAATCAAATATATATTTTGTTTTGATCTTTTAGCCACGAGGCATGATTTGCAGATGTTTTGATAATAGTCTCAGGTTTCTGTCCTCCTTTTAAAATTAAAATTTAATGAAAAGATAAAAAATTAAATCATCACCCCAAAAGCATAAGTCCCCCAAAAAGATGACACATAGCACAGGTATGTATCCTACTAGTATGAATGCTGAATTTAAACAATGCTACCAAAAAGATCCCCTTACTTAAATCGGGACTGATAACCCCAAGTGAGCTTTAGAAAATAGTCACGGGAAGACTATTTATACCCAAAGTGTTATTTATTATGCTAGGAGGAACGTTGTGCTAGTACAAAAATAGTTTTCCTCTCCAATCAAGAGTTTTAAATAGTTTTACCATTACCCACTAAACAAGAATTTCTTAAAGCTGAAATAAAAATTTTGTTTATATCAACTACTGCTAATGATTTGTAATTCTTATATAAAAGAATGAGGGGGGGTAGGATGGCAGTGTAATATAACAGATAGACAGCCAGACTTGGTGTCAGAAAACCTAGGCTGAAGACCCACCTCTTAGCACTTAATAGCATGAGCAAGGCACTAAAATTCTCAGATGCCCCAGAAAACTCTCTTGCTAATCTGCATTGGTAGAGTGAGCTTTTACACTGGGAATTCCCCATATTAATGAAATCATAGGTTCAGATCAAAGCAATTTATCTACATTATCTCATTTGATGCTTTCAACAATCTTAAGAGGTAAGTAGTACAGTTAGTTGACAAGTATTTATTAATGCCTACTATGTAGATTAAGAAAGATGCCCCCCTCCAATACAGACACACACACACACACACACACACACACACACACACACACACACACACACATACTCACACTCTCTCTCTCTTTCTCTCTCTCTCTCTCTCTCTCTCTCTCTGGGAACTCAGTCTAATGCGAGAAACAACATACAAACAGCTATATACAAGAAAAATTAGCGATAGTTAGCAAAAGAAGACAACAGCAAGGAGGTGGGGGAGGGTCCAGGAAAGGCTTCTTGTATATGGAACCTAAACTGAGATTTGAAGGAAAGCAAGGAAGCCAAAAGGCTGAGATAAAGAGGGAGAGAGCTCCAGGCATGTGAGACAATCAGTGAAAATTTCCGGAATAGAGAGATAAAGTATCTAGTGGAAGAGGAAGGAGGCCAGTGTCGCTAAATTGAAAAGTATAAAGAGAGTGAGGATGAGTGTAAGAGAGTCTGATGAAGGACACAATCTGCAAACTATGTAAAAACAAGGTATTTATAGGATAATTTGCAAGTAACTTCAGAGAGACAGCACTAAAGATTAAAGCTTTCTTGCACAAGGGACATTGGATGAGACTTGAGGGAAGTGAGGGGAAGTAGGATGTGCAGACAAGGAGGCAAGAGTTCCAGGCATGGGGTTCACCTGGGAAAAAATGGGCAAAATATCATTTGGGAGCTGGGTGTGTCCTGTTTGAGGAACAGCAGGGCTCAAAAATCCAAACAGAGGAGTCTGTATTTGACCCAGGAGGCGACTAGGGAACCAGTGGAGTTCACTGAATAAGAAGGTGATATAGTCAGACCTGTGTTTTTAAGATCAATTTGACAGCTGAGTAGAGGAGAGACTGGAATGAGGAGAGCTGGGGCAGGAAGACCAACTTGCAGGCTACAACAATAATCCATGCTTGAGGTGAAGAAATCTTGCATCAGAGTGGTGGCAGTATTACAGGAGAAAGGTAGGAAAGTACAGGAGGAAGGTTAAGGTAAAATCAAAAAGATTTGGCAATAGATTGGAAATAGGGGGTGCTAAGAGAGAACAAAGAGTCAAGGTGAAACCTCAGAAAGCCTGAGTGGCTGGGAAGAATGGGAACATTCCTCCTTGGTAATAGAAAAGTTAGGGGAAAGAATTTGGGGGAAATGATGAGTTCAATTTTAGATATAGAGTATAGGATACTATAGAACAGTACAGAAGTATAAGACAATATAAAAACACAAGAAAAGAAAGCCTAGGACAGAGCCTTCAGAGACACCCAGGGTTAAAGGGAATGACCTGGATAAAAACCTAGCAATGGAGACTAATAAAGAGTGATCAGAGGGGTTCAGCAGGAGAACCAGGAAAAAGAAGTATCATGAAAACATAGAGAGAAGAGAGGGTCAAGGAGAAAAGGGTTATCTAATGTCAAAGCTTGCAAAGGTCAAGAAAGTTGAGCTGAGAAAAGTCCAGAAGATTTGGCAGTTAAAAGATTGCTGGTAACTTTGGAAAGAACTCCAGTACAAGTACTACAATTTGCAAGTTACAAATAATGGAAATGAGGCGTTAAAAAGTTTAGTAACTTTCCCCAAATCACACAACTGGTGATTATTAGACACCAGATTTAAATTAGATCCTGTTCTCTTAACTGTAAGACCACACTGTATGTCCAACTATTACCTGACCACATACTGGGAATTATTTGTCACAAGCTTTTTCCTAATAAAACAACATCTTTAATATAGCAAAATACATTTATGTAATACCACTGCAATGATATTTTATTAAACTAGTGTGTAAAATATGAATGTTTATGTTCTTTTTATATTAGCCTATGTGAACTTGCATGTATTCCAATTTATTAATACAATCGGTAATGAAGGTAATGGATGAGAAGGGCATGATAGTATATTTTCCATGAGGAAGAACATTTTAAATTTAAAATCCTAAGAACTGTAAATTTCCAGTTTTCTACAAAAGCTATTCTTTAGAAAGACCTTGAATGCGATCTTTTCCATTAAAAAAATGGAACTGTGACATATTCTTACTGAATACTAACAAGTCTCTAATATTCTATTACTTTACAATAAAATCATAAGTTTTTATTAAACAACTAGATAATTTCTGAGTTTTCTTCTGTTTCTAAATCTACAACCTAATAATGATTCAATTGACTATAAGATCACAGGGACTACAGATTAAGATCTGGAAGGGACCTCAGAAATTATCTAGAACAGAACCTTCAATTTACTGATTACAATATTGCGGCTAAGAGAAACAAAGCGACTTGGCCAAGGTCATATAGTTGTTAAGTAGCAAGGACAGGATTTTAACTCAGGTAGGTAATTCCAAATCTAGTGTTCTTTCCCCAACACTATACAATTTTAATATATATACCCAGCATTATAAGATCAAGAGGAAAATAAATTTTGGGAAATCTCACCATTATCAATACAGACAAATATTTCTGATTTTGACAAGTGTTTATATATATACATATATATATATTATGCCATAAATATTTTCATCTTCAGTAGTTGTTAAAAAACAAACTATTTCACAGCACTGAGAGAAAACAATTCATTTCCCTTACACAGCTGTACTGTTTCAAAGTCCATTAACCATCACTGTGACTGGCTGGACTTTTACAGCCTGGAAATGTGTGGTATCATCATCACAAATGGACCTGATCAGAAATTGTGTGTGTGTGTGTGTGTGTGTGTGTGTGTGTGTGTATGACAAGAGAAACTAGATCAAAAAGGAAAGCAAACAGAAAGAGAGTAATCAAATTGATGTTTCTACCTTAAGAATTTGGATTCCTCTCTCAAAAAGAATCCAAAATTTTCTATTTCTCAATTTGGTGGGGTGAAAAGTCAGAGAGCTTTAAAATTTTTAAATGCTTTTTCCTTTCTCAGGCAGCTTGTCTCCACTGCCCCATTATACAAAATTGAAAGATATGGCAACGTGCACTGGAGCCATGAGAGTAGCAAAGACACTGGTCCAATATTTACTATTTCATCAACAAAGGCCAAGAAAATGTTTGCCATTATCAGGAAATATCTGGAAACAAAACACTGTCTAATCTTGTAAGAAAACTACGGTTTATTCACACCTGAAATACAGTATGTAGTTCTGGTGGTCTATGTGTATGAGAGTACACACACATACACACACAGACAAAATGATTTAATAAAACTAGGCCAGAAAAGGGCATTTTAATAACCAAAAAGGGTCCAGGAGAGTTTGGCGAGATGGAGGGTTAGTTACAGAGAAGTTCTGCCATACAAAAACACTTGAAAAAATTTGGGACTTCTGGAGCTAGAAAGACAAAGGTAATAAATAACAAGTTATGACTAATGGCTTCCTTGTACATGTTAACTTTTAAATAAATATTTCTGGAAATGAATTGAATCAAAGTTTATAAAATCACGGAAGATACATATAGGATGAAAGTATTTGTATACCCAAATCTTAAAGCTTCATCTATCTAGTTATAAAATTATTGAATTTGTTACTTTAAGAAATTCTCAAAATAGGCTTATAACATAAATTCGTGTCAAAAACCAAGTTTTAGAAACCTCCTGAAAAATAAATCCACATTGAGAGAATGAGTTGGAATATAAGCATTCTATAAGCTATAAACACCAAACCAAAGTCATTCTCATATTTCTGTGCTAGCCATTCCAAATAGTATAAGTTCCCAGAGCTTTTCTAATGCTCATGTATTTAGCTCCCAGTTGTAATCTTAGAATGGCCTTCTGGGAAATAGACAAATTTCTTTATTACAACTTATCTGGTAATCCAGCTCACAACTTCCTAAATTATGAAATATATGTCCCAGTCTATACTTTGGGCTCAACTCCCAGGTGCTATACAAAACAGTTTTTTTCTGTGTCTCAGGAAGAATAGAGCTCACTTGGGGACCTTTTCCCTTCCTTCTCCATCTCCCTCAAGGGAATCCTCATTTGTCTCTTCAGTCTATTGAGACAATAAGATAGTCATTATATTATTATCTGCTGAGGCAACTAGCACAGATAGTCAGATAAAACTTGTACAATAGGGCAATGTCTGAGACAATGGCCTACTGAGACTTAACACCTGAATCATCCAACATAGGGAACTGTGAGACTAGCTAATATTCTAACACTCCATTCAAAGCTCAATCCAAATGCCAAATGCTACAGGACTACTCTTCTGTTAACACTTCTCTATCCTCCCCTCAAATTACCTTTTAATTGCATATTGTATTTACTTCTCTATGTATCCTTCAGGGTGTCTTCCTTCCACTCCACTTTCCCACTAGAGTTTAAACTCTTTGAGGGAAAGGATTTTTTTCTTTTCATTTTTGTCTCTATATCCCCAGAACAACTACAGTAGGAGAGCAGAGCCAAGATGGAGGCTGGAAAGCAGGGACGTGCCTGAGCTCCCCTCCATGTCCCTCCAAAAACCTATAAAAAATGGCTCTGAACAAGTTCTAGAGCTGCAGAATCCACGAAATAGCAGAGGGAAGCAGGGCTCCAGGCCAGCACAGTCTAGATGGTGGCTGGGTAAGGTCTATCGGAGCAGAGGGGAGCAGAGCCCAGTGTGGGCTGCGCCCAGATCAACCAGGCTGGGAGCCTGATGGAACAGGCCCTAGCGCCCTGAATCAGTAAGTTGTGGCAGTTACCAGACTTCTCAACCCACAAACACCAAAACCAACAGAGAAGGTTACTGGGAAAAACTGCAGGGGGCAGAGTGAAAGGAGTTCGTGGTTTGGCCACCACCCTGGGAGCAACGTAGGTAGTGCAGCTCTGAGGACAGAACTACAGCTGCAGTTGCTTCAGGCCCCAGGCCCACTCTGTGGGAGGGATTAAGGGGTGGATCAGAGCAGGAGTACAGAGCCTGCTTAAGATCTGAGTCAGGTCCAGGTTGGTAGTCTTTGGGGGAGGAGGAGTGTTGGTGCGGCAGCACTGGCTGTATAGAAATAGCTCTGAAAACAACAGCGCATCCCCTCAAGCTTGGAACAAAGTACTCTTTACTCTGCGAGCAGTCATACCCTGATGAAAAACTCAAGGGTCAAGTAAGTTGGCTGGGAACATGACCAAGCAGCAAAAAATGCACCCATATTCAGTCTCAGACTTTGGAATCTTTCTTTGGGGACAAAGAAGATCTAAACATACAGCCAGAAGAAGTTAACAAAGCCAAAGAGCCTACATCAAAAGTCTGTAAGAAAAACATGAACTGGTGTCAGGCCATGGAAAAGCTCAAAAAGGATTTGGAAAAGCAAGTTAGAGAAGTAGAGGAAAAATTGGGAAGAGAAATGAGAAGGATGAGAGAAAACCATGAAAAACAAGTCAATGACTTGCTAAAAGAGACTCAAAAAATACTGAAGAAAATAACACCTTGAAAAATAGACTAACTCAAATGGCAAAAGAGCTCCAAAAGCCAATGAGGAGAAGAATGCCTTGAAAGGCAGAATTAGCCAAATGGAAAAGGAGGTCCAAAAGACCACTGAAGAAAATACTACCTTCAAAATTAGATTGGAGCAAGTGGAAGCTAGTGACTTAATGAGAAATCAAGATATTACAAAACAGACCCAAAGGAATGAAAAAA
>CM053622.1:241530002-241546759 GCA_028646595.1 Phalanger gymnotis
GGGGAGGGAAGAGGGAAGAGAATTTGGAACTCAAAATTTTAAAAGCAAATGTTCAAAAAAAATTTTTTGCATGCAACTAGGAAATAAAATATATAGGCAATGGGGCATAAAAATCTATCTTTCCCCACAAGAAAGTAAGGGAAAGGGGGATGGGGAGGGATTGGGGTGACAGAAGGGAGGGTTGACTGGGGAACGGGACAATCAGAATATATGCCATCTTGGAGTGGGGGGGGAGGGTAGAAATGGGGAGAAAATTTGTAATTCAAACTCTTGTGAAAATTAATGCTGAAAACTCAAATGCTGTGTGACCCTGGGCGAGTCTTCACTGGGCCTCAGTTTCTTCATCTGTAAAATAATGACCTCTGAGGTCCCTTCCAGCTCCTAATCTATCTTCTTAATGATTCTAAAATTCTAAGTGGAGGATATGAGGTATGAATCTAAACTTTTACACTTACCACTTTTAAAAGGGCAATTATAGAATGCTTTCTAATTATGCGCCAAGGGTAGTGTGGGGTTTAGACTGTGGGAGCCCCCTTGAACTCTTCTTGAATCTTGCCACTAGATGAGGCTTTTGCGTGAGGCCATAAGCCTTTCACTATTGCTAGATCCAAATCCCTGTGTTATTCTTAACCTAACCTAGCCCTCCATTGTCCAGCTACTTCCCACCCTTGATCGTATCAAAATGTCTATGCCCAAATCTGTTGCCCTTAAACCAGCCTAGCCCTACATTGTCTGTTCTCTCCAGGTAGCCTTCAGCTACTTCCCACCCTTAATCTCACTCTCTTGGTTCTTAGAGTCTGACCTCACCCCAGTTCCATCAAGCTCCTCCTTAGACTCCTTCTCAAGAATCTCCCTAAACCCCTCCTCCCATCACCCCAGGACCAGCCCAGATCCCTCCCACAATCTTTCTATATGTAAGTTTCATCCTGCCTCCTTGGAAGTGCTCAGATTCCATCTATCTCAGGTTGAATCTGGCCTGCTTGTGAAAACGGGCCACAAATCTCACAAATGGTCAGATTCCTTAACACAACCCAATATGGTGAATCTGTAATAAACTCTGTTTTTCTTTGGCAATAAATAAATGAATGAATGAATGAATAAAAAGAACAAGTACAGTAGATGGGACACAACAGGAATCTAACAAATGCTGACCTGAACTGTCAAAAAGTCTTATAATATAAACTAATCACAGGATGCTTCCTTTCGTACCAAACTCCTTCCTAAATCTCTATCCCATGGCTAAACCACCCTACCTGACATTTAATCCCCAATCTGTAATCCAGCTATATGGCCAATAGTAGCAATTTATAGCCAATATGGAGATCTGCCTCCTTTCTCTCCTCAAAAAGATCAGGCATATGCCACATATTCTCCCTCCCTTTTTCACAACTCACCAGTCAGTTAAATATCAGACAATCTCATTTTCACAAATACACCCACATCCTCTTTAAAAACCACCCTCCTTCTCCATTCTCTTCTAGACCTTGCTCAGTTACCTCAGGAAATCTCTCTACTTTTCTCTTTCTATCTTCTTCCCATTCCATTTATAAGTCAAAGAATGGCTCATATCATGACAGATATGCAAAAGAATAATGCTAGTGATACATTTTTATAAAAAAACAACAAAGTTGAAGAGAAATTAAGCTAAAGAATCAGTATAATTGCAGTCAAAAAAAACTTGGAAAATACGCAGAAAATCTTCAGAAAAAGCTACTCACCTTCATCTTCTTGGAACAAGAACACTGTCTCCTGCTCAAGCAACAAACGTTAAAGGTAAATGAAACACTATTTCTTATTGCTTTTCTTCATTTTTTAATTACTAAAGCAGTTTTAATTTCTGTTGTTTTTTCATTCCTAAGCTATTTCCACAAAAGCTTGTCTACTCCATAACAAAACAGCAATAACTGACACTTACATTTTAAAGTGTAAAGCATTAAACCCAAAAGAAGACCAATTATATCCAAAGAGTAATTCAAAAAAGCTAGTATTTGCTATAACCATAGTACTCAACAAAAGTATATAAATATTTCAGGACCTGCACTCAGCAGGATATGCAGAGACCACTGAAACAGTAAGATTCATTAAAGAAAAAGTGCAGCTATCAAGCCAACATCTGGAAGAGCTGATATCAAACACCAGCATGGCAGAAGCAACATGATGAGGAGGCTGCTGGAGATCTGAGCAAAGGCACTGGACTCGAGTCACTTTGTAGCTGGGACCCATGGTAGAAAACCTGAACTTTACTCTGTCCAATCAAAGGCAACAGAAAAGGAATGTGCTGAGGGAACCCAGAACACAAAAGCATATCAGAAATTCTGTTATTTTTCAGTCATGTCTGACTCTTTGTGACACATTTGGGGTTTTCTGGACAAAGATACTGGAGCAGTTAGCCATTTCCTTCTCCAATTCATTTTACAGATTGAGGAAACCATGGCAATCAGGTTCAGTGACTTGCCCAGAGTCACACACAGTTAGTGTCTGAGGCCAGATTTGAACTCAGCAAGATGAGTCTTCCTGATTCCAGGCCCAGAATTCAATTAACTTTGCTACCAAGCTGCCCATCAAAATTCTATCCCTTTAATAAGCAATTGAAAGGAAAAGTCAGAAAATACTAAAGCAGCAAACAGCTATCAATCAAAAATCTTCTAGAGAAGTTAGAGAAACAAAGTAATCACAGCAAGGAGAGAAACCACAAAGGAGGATGCAAACAACTTCTGATCTATATGCAAGCAACATAATAAAAATACAAGTTGGATAAAAGACAGAAAGCTGGGGTTTCATCAATATAACATGTTTGCCAAGGAAGGTGACAAATGCCTGGGTCACTACAAAACCAGAGGAGGAAGGGCTGATAAGATCCATAATTACTAGATCAAATGCTTCATAGTGGTGTATCAACTACTAGCACGTTAACAGGGTCCTCTCAGATGCAAATCTAATCCTGTCTTTCTTAACACAAGGCCTCATGTATCTACTGCCAAAAAAACCCAAAAAATAAAAACAACAACAAAAAATAGTGACTCCTCCAAATACAGGCCAGTTACATTATTTATTTGCTTTATACAAAGCATTCACAAACTGTATTTTTTTAAAAATCTATAAATATTTACAAGAAAACAATATATTGGTTAAGGAGCAAAAATAGTGGGTTAAAAGTCCCAGAAGTGTAAAGCATTATTGATTCAGTAATTATTGAACAAGTCATATGAAAGTGACATAATATCTAAACTGCCTTTATTGGTTATCATTCTTTGGCTTGGTTCCACATTCATGGCCTATTTATGTACTACAAATATATAAACAAACTGAAAAGTACAATGAAAATTCCAGTGAATTTAATACCCACGTAGAAAATTTAAAACATGCCACTAACACAGTAATGTTAAAAACAAGTATGTAAAATGTGGGAAGATATTCTGAGAATATTGGGAAGATATTTTAAGCCCATTATGGTTCTAACATTGAATCCAATATAGTATATATTCTACAGATAATGAAATACACCTTCCAAATTAAAAACAAATCAAAACATCCTGTAAAATTGCTTGATGACATCAAGCTATTAGCTCCACCAAAAAAAAAAAAAGCTCCTTTATCATGTAGAATCTTTCTCTAATAAGATTAAAATGTCATTTCTATTCAACAAGTACAGGCATACCTCAGAGATTTTTTCAGTTTCAGTTTCAGTTTTGGTTTCAGTTTTGCACAACCACAATAAAGCAAATATCACAATAAAGTCACAATTTTTTTTATTTCCTGGTGTATATAAAAGTTATTGTTGACACTATACTGTAGTCTATTGAGTGTGTAATAGTATTATGTCTAGAAAATGTATATGCCTTAATTAAAAATACTTTACTGCTAAAAAAAAACCACTCTCACTTAAGCCTTCGTTGAATTGTGATGTTTTTGCTCATGGAGGGTCTTGCCTCAATGTTGATGGCTACTGACTGATCAGGGTGGTGGTTGCTCAAGGTTGGGGTGGCTGTGACAATTTCTTTAAATAAGACAACAATGAAGTTTGCTGCATTAATTGACTCTTCCTTTCACATGAACACTTAGAGGCCATTGTAGGGTTACTAATTGGCTTAATTTCAATATCATTGTGTCTCAGGGAATAAGGAAAGCCCAAGAAATGGGAGAGAGATGAGAAACTGACAGCTGGTGGAGAAATCAGAACTTACGCAACACTAATCAATTAAGTTTGAAGTCTTATATGGATGCATTTCATGGTGCCCCAAAACAATTACAACGGTAACATCAAAGATCATTGATCACAAATAATCATAACAGACATAATAATGAAAAAGTCTGAAATATTGCAAGAATTACTAAATAATGTGACACTACATGAGCACATGCTGTTGGAAAAATGGCACCACAAACCTTCAATTTTGGAAAATTAAGGATCTACAAAGTTCAACAAAGTGAAGTGCAATAAGACATAGTACCATGTATAAGACACACCTTTATTCTGGGGCCTGAAATTTGAAAAAAAAAAATATTACATAAAGTTATTGAACTCAAGTTTTATTCATCTGCTCATGGCTTTCAGGCATCTTTTGGGTAAGTCTGGTGCATGTATGCATGCTTAGTCCATTCCATTTCATGAACCTGAAGTATTAATTGTGTCCTCCTTTGAAATCAGTAACTTCTTTTTCATGGGCAATTTTCTTGCCTCATGCTGAACCATCTTTGTGGACACAGGAATTCCAATTGTCCTTTGCTCTTCAATCCATATCTTCAATTCCCTCTCTAAATCAGGCCATTTTGCTGACTTGCCTCTCATGGCCTTCTTAAATGCGAGTAAAAGAATCTACAACCACTGTATAAGATGCACCTAGTTTTTAGATTCCGACTTTTTTGAAAAAAGGTGCATCTTATACATGGGGAAATACAGTATGTCTGTATCAAACTTTGAATACAGGCAAGGAAGGACAGAGCTAACTAACATTTTGAGCCTGAATCTAGAGGTTCAAATTAAAGCAATGGAAGAAGGTAATACTTACAAATACCTTGCCCTCCTCCAAGCAAGACACACTGAGTATGAATCTATTGAGATTTATCAAAGAGAAAACTCTGGCTAAATATTTTAAGAATTTTAATGGCCTCCTGAAATCAAAGCTAAATGGAAAGAACACCTTCATAAGCAATTAACACCAAAGTAGTAATAATGTATACTTTCAGAGCTGTAATATGGGCCAAAATAAATTTAAGAAGTATTAATAAAAATCCTTACAATATTAACAAAAAATAGGTTATGTCCTCACCAAAAACAGGAAAAACATTCTCAGGATATATGACAGAATGAGTCAAAAACCTACAGAATAAGCAGACATTACTTCAATCAAGTAATAGTAAAGGATTATTCAGAGAACCCTGTTTTCTCATTTACAAATAAGAGAAGAACCTTTGAGGTACAAATACTAGTTGAATAAGCTATATTTTTGAATCCAGCCGGCCTATTTTTCTCTTCTGTAAAATGGGGATAACCCCTATAATGCGGTTGTGAGAAATCAACAATGTAAAGAGATTTGCAAAATTTAAAGCACTGTATATAAATGTCAATAGCTATTATTCACCCTTCACAGATGAAGAAAGTGAGACTAAGGAAAGTTAAATGCCATGATTTGCCTATAATCACACAGCTGAGGCTGAGGTTCAAATCCTAGTCCCTGCTGACTCCAACTTGAACACTCTTTCCATTACACCAAGCTGCTTTTCCTGGAAAGAAAAGTTAATTCCTCTTAGATAAGCCTCTGTTGGCAATGAAATTCTTATTTCAAAGGAGTAAAAAAGGTATTCAGAGGAAGGGGAAGGGGGAAAAGAAAGATAGTGGGGAATTGGACAAAAAAAAAAAAACACCTCTCCATTTTCATTCAAAATGGGAGGTGGAAACAAGATAAGCAGAGATTGATCTGGCCAAATTGGAAGCCAGGGTTTTACTGAAGCATCGACCAATATTTAAGAATATGAGCAAGTGATGCTTAGAGAAGCACAAAGTAGCATCGCTTTGTCTTAAAAGAAAACAAAGATTGACTCAGGACTTCCTCTACAACATTTGGTTTGATAAGATAACAAATGTGAAAGCATTCTGAAAATTGTTCAAATTCCTACAAGACAGGAGGTGGTGTATTGGTGCATAATGAGGTATATATTCCCAAGGCATGGTCAGTACGTTCATTTATTTATTGACTTATTTTTGCATAATCGCACTTCTTTGTTATGAGAGAGCTCTTTTTAGAGGGAGCAAGGACTATTTTTTGGGAAGTGACAGCACTATAAGAAAAAGGGGACATCAAAAAAACATTTAAAAGAAAAATAACTATGCAAGTGCTATATAAATACAAGATATTATTATTACATCAATTTCACCAGAACTCCTGTCGCTACCAATGTTCAACTAAGTCTATGAATGGGGTTTTTATGTCTTTGGAGAATGGTGTACCAAAAGTGATGCAGCACAATCTGGGGGAATGAATTAGATTTTTGAGAAATCCTTAAAAGGAAAGATGACTAACTGAAAGGATGCTGAAAAGGGGTGGGAAAAACATTTAGATTAGGGAGCAGGGTTCATCAATTTCTATATTCCATAAAGTACACAGCACGACACAGTGTAAAGAACATAAACACGACAAATTCAAAACAACAGTAATAATTACCATTTGTCATATATAAACTTGGCTTCTACAATAGCCTTAGTTATAATTTGGCATTTGAGAGATGAAAACCAAATAGTCAAATATTGCTTTAGTAAGTTTTGGATGGGAAAAAAATTGTGGATGAAGGAATTCTTAATGTTCCATTCCTTTCAGTTTTTCTTATAGTGATCAATTCAGAACGTATCTCTATGCCTATGGAGGTGTACACTGTACATACTGTATATTAAAGTCAAGATAACAAATATCAAATATTTGGCAAGAAAAACTTTTCTCTACTCATTTAACGCAATAATTGGTAGAGTCAAAAGACTGTTTAAAAATAGTTAAGATTATAGAGTACTGAATGGATACTTTTCTATCAGTTTAAATTGAGCACAAAATGAGGTCCTCAGAGAAATCAGTATATAGTTATAATTTACACAGTTTGGCACAAAATTCTGAGCTTCAATACTGAGAAAAGACATAATGACATAGCTTTTTACCGCTGGCTGAACTAAAGACTCAGAGGAATACACAGTAAATCTATACTCAAATAAACTTTAATTAATAGAATACAATAAGAAATCTACTCTAAGCCCCTTATTAAGAAAACTAAAAAGATGCCTAACAATGTCTCCAAAAAAAAAACTTCAAAAAAGAGAAAGAGGAACAGGTTAAAAAAATTTTGAACCTCTAAAATAAATGGGAGCTGTTTGTACTGTTATCCCAGATTTCTCTTCCAATAGTGACACTCTCCATCCAGTAATAACTATTAAGACAATTCTCCATTTTTCTTCTCAAAGTCTGACCTTATTTCAGCTTTCACATTTTACCAAAGCAGACATTGAACCTTGTTTTGAAATAAAACAAATTCGAAATAATAGCAATTGTGAGATTACCCTGAAAAACATTTGTCCCCATTTCTGAGGCTCTGTGGGAATAATGGCATTAAGTGCTGCCATTTTTCCCTTTGGTCCTCAGGAGGTGGACTACATTTCCAGATACAGTAAAAAGACTACCAACAGGGTAATAATTACACCAATAACATAAAAACTGTACTGCTGAGAGCATAATATAGATTCTGAAGTTACTGTACAAAAGAACCAATAAACATAGTACTCCTCCTATATTTGGTAAGGTCAGTTCACAGGTACAAACAACTGCAAAGTAAACGTTTGATCATCAGTTTCCATGCATTATGTAATCTCATTTTAAAAGTTTTAAATAATTCTTTCTATAATTTTTTACATAATTTTAAATATCTCAAAGTTTCTAATTTAAATACAAAAAAAAGCTGAAAGAATTATGTATTATGTATACTACGGGCAGAGAGCAAATCTGATATTAAAATAACGTAACAAATATAACAATAAAATCTGTCCAACTCATGATAGTTTTTAAGAATCCTCTCCACAATCAATATGTGTGATTCAGCATCTTTTCTAATGAAAAGGTTAGACCAAATCCTTCCAATTCTAAACTATTGACTGAGAGTCTATATGCAAGGCATAATTAGTCCAGTAACTTTATACAAGACACAGTAATGTGAAAGTATAAGGATCAAAGTCATTGCTCTAAAAAGAAGTCATAGCAGGAAAACATGACAAATAGAAAATTAGGAAGCAATAAAACAACTCATAAAAGCAATATATGATTAACTAGCAAAGGAGCACTTTAAACACTAAGTGCTAGGAGTTCAGAGAAAAATGGCATATCCATACGGGCTCACAAGCATCACAGGCAAAATTTGAACAACTCCCTAAGAAGTGAATGATTCCCTCATGACAAGTGAGAAATGCTGGCTATCCATATAGAAAGACATCATAATAAGAGTTCAACAGAAAGCTACATTCTAATGGGAACCTCATGAGCAATATACAAAGGAACAAAAGGACTTCTGAGTCTATTTATATAGCACCTACTATGTGCCAAATCTTGTGCTAAAGCACTATACAAATATTATTTTATTTGATCCTCATAAGAACCATGATAGATGCTACTATCTTTTTACAACTGAGGAAACTGAGGCGAACAAAAGTTAAGGCTGGAGTTGAACTCAGGTATTCCTGACTGGTAACTCTGGTATTCCCAGGTGCTACAGAGCTGCAATCCCGCTTAGGATGATGGTGACAAGTAAGATGGCCTAGCGAGCTGGGGAAGGATAGAGAAAAGCTGAGGAAAGCTAAAACAACGTCCGAGGATTCAAAGTAAGCAAAGTAATTCAAAGAAAGCGAAGCTCTGAACTAAGTGACTCCCATCAGACATCCCCATTGATGAAATTTACCAAGTAACTGCTCAATTTCCCGCACCTCTTTGCCTATAATGATACAGTTTACATGCAGTTAAAATTATTCTATTGAAACTTTTCATCACATTAATTTATATGTAAATGACATCACTACCTACAGCTATACAAAAACCACTGTTATCTGGAAAGTCAACAATTTGTTGACCCACTAAAATGTAATCAGTACATTTAGTCTGAATCAGGGAAGATGAAATAAATCACTCTTAGGGACTGCAGGGATTGCACAGATTTTTTAAGGCCACCAGTCAGCCATTCAAGGTATCGCTGGAACAAATTTACTTAAAGGCAAGTTGGTAAAATTAATGAGGAGTTCAATGCAGTCTAATTCCACCCCCGCCAAAGTAAGCAATTTAACTTGCTCCCTCACTGTGGGGAAGATATATGTATATGTGTGTATGTGCATATACATACGTGTATACACACACACACACGTAAATCTGAAAAAACTAAATAGCTCTGCACCTTAAGATATCTTATCCTAGCAAGAGACATACTGGCCCTTTCAAAGCAACATTAAATAACTAAAGTTATTCAAAAGGTGAAAAAAAGATTTCAAATATACCTTACTCAACTCTCATGACAATTCATGCCATTTGCTAATTTGAATACTGTTACTTTGTTAACCACTTTCCACATATTTTAAAAACTTACATACATAAAAATGCAGACCTGTGTTCAAATCCTACCACTGACATTAACTAGGCATTTCTCAGCCTCAGCTTCCTTAACTACAAACTGAGGATAATAATACTAGTAATACCTACTTCTGAGTTGCTATAAAGTTCATATAAGACAATGAATGTAAAGCACTTTGAAAACTTTAGAGTTAGAAAAAGACAGTTATTTTAATAACCCCAAGCTTCTCCTGAAACAAAGGTGCAACTTTTTGAGAAGAACATTATTCTAATGATGCTGTATCACTGCAAGACACAGAATGCTATAGCCTCCAAGGAAATAAAGTTGAGGATCCTCCAAAGAGCACTAAGGGAAATGCAAAGTAAGGATAAGCAAACTAAAACACAGTTTAGATGAGGAATTAAGCAGATGAAGAGGTGAAAACAATGCCATTAAAAAAGGTATCACTGGGGAAAAAAGACAAGTAATGCAAAAAGCAAAGTATTACTAATGGAGAGAACTGGTATCTATACAGTATTAAAACAGCGAGACAAAGGTTCCTAACATAGAGGAATGTCCTTGTGTGTTGATTTGTAAAAGGTCTATCCAACCCCACAGGATGGAGAGGCAAGGATGAATTCTTACTTAATCACTAAAGAATGTACCCACATTGATGAGATTACAAATATATTAGTGTATTAATCAATCAGTAAACATTTATTAAGTGACTACTACGTGCCAGGCACTATGTTAAATGCAACAGCAACAGCAACAATAGCAGCAGTTGAAGACAACATACAAGTTGCCTATTTGCATTAGTAGTAGAACATTCATCCCAGAGATTCTCTAAACCAACACAATCATGGCTCCAATACAAAAAAGACAAATTGCTTGTGACAGACAAGATGATAGTATATAGGTAGTTTCACAGGATCACAGGACAATGGATTTAAAGCCAGAAGGGACTTAGGAGAGCATCAAATACAATTCATCAATTTTACAGATGAGGAAACTTGACCCACAAAAAAGGTTGAGTGACTTATGCAGACTTTACAAGAAGTCAATGAGCTCTCCTACTCAGACTCCAGGGGCTTCAGATTGCCTCTGGAATAGAATATAATTCCTCAGTTTAGCTTTCATAGCCCTTCATAACCAAAGTATCTTTCCTGCATTATTGGACATCATTTTCCCTAACCCCCTCTGCATTTCAGCCAAACCAGTACTCTTTGTTCCCCTCATACATGAAAAGTTATTCCGTCCTCTTCACTGCTTCAGAAAAACCCTCTTCCTTCCAAACATAGGTGAGATAACCATCCTTTAAGTGAAGCCCTTCCTGATTCCTCCAGTGTCTCTTACCCTCCTTTATCAAACTACTATGAATTGACCTACTTTGTTTTTGTCTGTATCTACTGTTTATATACTATGGGTGCTTAATATCTCCCTCACAGAATGTAAATTCCTTGAGAGTAGGGATTTTCATCCATTGTGTTTCTATGTTCAGTGCCTAGCTAGTTATAACAGTGCTAGTTATTTAATAAATGCTTGTTGACTTAACTTAGCTCACAAGAGTTCACAGAGCCTCTGTGTGAAGAAGTCCCAGGAGGGAGAGGAAGAAACCATCACCCCCTGAGGTAGGCCATGCCACTTCTGGATATCTCCAAGTTTTGGAAGTTTCCCCTCCATCAACCCTAAATTGGCTTTTCTGCCACTTCTAGCCACTGCTCTTAGACCTGCCTTATGGGGTCAAACATAAAAAATCTAATCCCTCTTGTCCATGAAAGTCTTCCAGCTACTTTAAGCTATCATATTATACCAGAGTCTTCTCTTCTCCAGACTAAACATACTCACTTCCTTCAATGATGCTCATATGACATGAACTCAAAGCCCTTCACAATCTTCTGCTCCTTTTCCTGGACCCTCTCCAGCTTATCAATATCCTTCTCAAGAAACAGTGCCCAGAACGAAACACAATACTGCAGATAAGACCTGAAGTATTAAGACTTTAATAAACAAACTTTGAAAAAAGCTATGATTTAGAAAAAATATGAAAAGTTTAAAAAGCATTTTATGGCATGGATCCTAAAAAACCTTTATCTATATTGCAAATAGGGAGTGTGACCTTTTAAAATATGCATGTATACAAAATTTTTGAAGTAGCTAATTAAAAAAATAATCTGTCTCTCTTACTCCCTCCCCCAAATTATCAAATTTAAAAAATTAAAATGCAAAAGCAAATCGCCCAATATATAGCTACACAACAAGATCCCATGTTAGGCATGTCCAAAAAGGCACATCTCTTTCAGCATTTTAAGTTCACCATCACTCTATCAGAAGATGTCAGGTTTTATCTTCATTCTTTTGGTCTGGTTTATCATTTCATTGATCATAATTCTAAAGTCTTTCAAGGTCATTTTTCTCAATGATACTGTTAGCACTGTATAAATTAGATTGTTTGTCTGGTTCTACTCACTTTATTCTGTAACTATTCACAAAGGTTTCCTCTAAAATTGTTCATCTCATCAATTCTTATGACTTTAGAAGCCCCCTGCCAAATGTCACCTTCTGTTTGTCCTTGCTTTCTGCTTTCTAACCTAAGGACTTCCCCAAGACTCCAGGGACCCCTCTATGGATTCCTGGGTTGGGTAATTCTTTCTGTTACAGAGTAGCATACCTCTAAGCTCATCTGTAGCACTTGTCAGAGATCTGGCATCCTTGGTCCTAGCATGCTACCATGTTCCTATAATCTCCCCAACAAAAGTGGCCTTTATTTTTTAACAGTAATCAACCAGCAAACACCAGAAAAAATCTATGCATCTCCCCAAGTATTTACGTTACTTAGGCAACAAGAAGAATCAGAAAGTTTTGTCTTGTCCTCTGTTTTTCCAAACGCCATCAATTAATTAGGTTTAGTTTTAACACAAGGACTGCTTCATTTGGAGGTAGTCTAAGAATGTAAAAAAGACTATTTAGCTACTCAAGTTTAAATTAACTATTCTAGAAGAGAAATAAACATTTCTAAGTGAAACACAATATCATAAAACTAGCTCTTATAACCCATTACTTCCCCATACATGTCAAATTGTACAAGACTGCTTGACTGATTAAAACGACATGACCTTGTTTGGTGAACATTTATAGTCGTTCAGTTACAGTCAGTAAATGTTTATTAGTACCTACTATGTGCTAGGCACAGTGCTAAGCACTGGAGGTACAAACAGGAAAAAAAAAAACAATTCCTGCTCTCAAAGGGCTTACACTCTTGGAGGAAGAAAATACACTAAAGGAAGCTGAAAGTAGGGGAGAGGTCAGGTAGGAGTACATTCCAAGCATGAGGATTGTCTCTAGAAAGCTACAGCGCCAAGAGATAGACTGTCTTGTATGAGTAAGAGTATAAGCCAATTTTGCCTGGACACAATAAGCTTGGAAAGGTAGGCTCAACTCAGACAGTAAAGGGACTTAAATGACAAGAGGAAGATTTTGTATTTAATCCTAGAAACTGCTAGGGAGACAGTCAAATCTGCATTTTAGTAATATCAGTTGGGAAGACAGATAGGAGATGGGAGAGCCAAGGCAGAGGAACCAATTATGAGACTACTGAAATAGTTAAGGCAAAAAGTGCCTGTTAATGTAGTGAAAAGGACATGTCTTGAGACTTAAAGGCAGAATCAAGTGACATGTATTTGAATAGCTAGCCCACAGAGCTCAACCATTTTTGTACATATGTAAACATCATATGTATAAACATAGTGACAGACAGAAAAGACAAAGAAACACAATAACCAGATGATAAATTGGACTCAGAATAGGACGAGAGCAAGCTAGATGGTCTTTGGAAAATTGCAAAGTTCTTTTAGTGACCCTAATCTTCTCCTTGGGAGAAAAAAAGACCATCGTAATGTCACATATCTAGAGCTGGAAGGACGCTCAGAGGTCATCTACTCCAATCCTCTCATTTGAGAGATGAAAAAACTGAGGCCACCGCTAAAGTCACAAAGGTAGTAACTGACACAAGATTTGAATCTAAACCATCTGACTTCAAATCTAGCACTCTTTTCAGTGCACTGCACTCCTCCCCATTTTGAGAATCATGATAATCTAATCTCCTAAGAATAAAGGTTCAATGATGGTATGAGCAGCCTACAACACATTACAAAAAAGGAATTACTAAGGAAAAGCAGCATAAAAGATGTCATCAAATGGAATAAGCAAGAAAAAATTAATACAGTGTGGTCAAACGGTGTGAGAGATGCTTCACTGGAATCTTCATACTGGGAAAACTTGAGGAAGTTTAGCTACACACTGAGTGAAAACACTGTGGAAAATATATGGGAGGACATGGATGAGAGTTGCAGAAGATGAACTGGCACTGATGGGTTACAATCTGTACTGTTGATAGGAATATCCCCATCACTGAGATTCAACAACAGATATCAGGAGAACACCCACATCCATGAAATCACAGATTCAATGCAGTAAGCTGGAATAAAAATTGACATTTACAGTACCTTTATATATATTATCTAACTTAATAAAAATTGACATTTACAGTACCTTTATATATTATCTAACTTAATAAAAATTGACATTTATTACACCCTTTGATGAATGGAAGAGACTAGAGAATAAATTGGTTGATGTCAAAAAGCATTTATTAAGTGTTAATTTTGTGCCCTCTATTGTGCTAAGTAACTGGGGTTTCAAGGAAAGCTAAAAACAGCCCCTGCCATCAATGTGCTCACATTCTAATAGTACCTACAGAGCAGAGGGGAAGAAATCTCAATGTGGAAAGCCCTAGCGGTGGTAGCTAGGCCTACTGAGCTGAACTTTTTAAAACATCAGTGAAGCTAAAGAGGAGAGGAGGAAGAGCTGTACAGGTTTGGGGCACAACTAGTATAGATGCACAGAACTGGGAGATGAAGAGTCCATCAGTACAAGTAAAAGCCAAATAGGTCACTGCAACATGGAAATGACTGCATTTTAAGTAGTCTAGAAAGGTAGGAAGTCTTTAAATGCCAAGCAGAGAAGTCTGTAGCATATTCAATAGCTCATAGGAAGCCACAGGGTTTTACTGTGTGTGCTTGTACTGTAGGAAAATCACTCTGGTAGCTCAGGGAAGGAGGGAATGAAGTATGTCTATTTGAGACAGAAAGCAATTAAAAGGCTGTTGAATAATCCGGGCCAGATGTGATACTGGGGTGGCAAAGTTGTGTGAGTGGGGAAAAATGAAATGATAAAGAAAAGTAACGGCAAGTGTAATATCAATTAAGGTGGGACTTTGTTACTGTCCTAAAATGATTAAGTGTCTTTGATTGAGTCTTACTAGGTACTAAACCCCAGGCACAAACCCCTATCTACTAATTGCTAAGCCTATGTGGGCATGAAGCCCTCAGGGTCCTAAGGGGAATTGCTAAGACCAGAGCCAATAGTAGGAGCCCAAGTTCTGGTAGCTCAGATGACGTTTGATGACGGCTAAAGAGGGTATAAAAAGCTAGAACAGAGCTATTGGCGGGAGCTCTCACTCTTGGAGGTGTTTGATGTGGAGACTCTGGGAAGCTGTATTTAAGAGCCCTCCACCTTGTAAACCCAGATGTTCGACTTTGTTAAACTCTGGTAACTATGCACTGAGATTTGAATCAGACAAGGTCTATCTCTTGATGTTTGTAATTTGTATTTGCTCAAGTTCAGGGTGCTGGCTTTTTCCCCTGAACTAAGGGAATAATATTTGTATGCTGGATTAAAGTAAGATTGTTAACCCCTTAACATTGCTTTCCTCAGTAAAGCAGATCAAAAGAACCTTGTGTTGGCAGCTTTCTGTATGCTGGTTGTTGGTGGGTCTTACACCCCTTCAGGAGCCTCTAGCAGACTGTTGCAACAAGTGGCGTAGCAGGCAGGATCTGCATTTTAAAAGTGAAGTATGGTATTTTGGGGTACTGGGTTGATTGAATGTTTCCCAGTTTTTGGATTGCTCTTTGTACTTGGAGTGGCTATGGTTCCAAAACAAAGGCCTGAAGGAAAACAGGCCAGTGGTTTCCCAGGAGCCCAGAGCAGGGCCCCTGGAAGATAATCTCTCCTTCTGAGGGCTTAAGTTGATAAGCCTGGCTCAGGAGGACTGTGCTGAAACGGTGAATGTTTTGAGAATATATTGTAAAACAGGAGCAGAGAACTGCCTTCATACAGACTTCAGAGAAAAAGCAGAGAATGGCCTTCACGCAGATTTGGCAGGAGCAGCCAGTGAGGATAGAGAAAAAGCTGACAGTGGCTGCCAACATATTAACCCAGAAGGAGTGGAGGACTGCTTGCATGGGAACTTTGGAAAGCTGAAAGCTCTGAGCTGCCTTGGAGCTGATTTTGGTGAGGTGAGCAAAAAGGTGGAGAATCACCTACATTGCGGCAGAAGCCAGGAGAGGCCAGGCAGAAGCCAGGAATGGCCAGCCAGAGTTGGAATCCAGGAGCTTGGAGTTTAGCCCTGGGGCAAGATGGAAACTTTGTAGCAAGGTGCTAGTGTGCCTTTTTGGTCCTTTCCACTGGGACTGCTCGGGACCCAGGAGGGAGGAGTGGATTTGTCTATGGTGGGGTGAAGTGCCATGGACCCCCAGGGACCCCACCCTGTTGGCTTTATTGCCCAGCCGCCCCTCAGGACTTGGAAGTGGGGACTGGAACAGCATGGAGAAGACAGACGCCCAACAGAGCTTTGTTTGGACTTTTTTTTTTGAGTTTGACTTTGGGTGCCAAAAAGCCTGCAGCAACAGTGTGGGGAAAAAGACATATTCCCCAAGAGAACTTTATTTGGACTATTTTGTTTGTTTGTTTGCTTTGGGACTTTACTAACTACTAATTAAAGCATGCCCATGCCTGAGGGTACTGTGAGGAAGCCTGCAATGTCAGTGTGTGTAAAAGGACACATGCTCAAGAAGTACTTTACTTGAACACTCTGATTAATTTGCTTTGACCTAGGGGTGGACATTTGAATTGTAAACAAGTATTTTGGGAATGAATGATTGAAGAGATTAACTTGCTGGGGACCTAGGGGTGGATTGTGTTTGTATTGTAAACAAGCATCTGGGAATGACACTGAATAATATGTTTTGTTTTACTGTAAATGATATGTTTTTGTTTCCTGCTTGATTGGATCACAATATATAATGCTTCTATTTGTTCCAGGATCCATGGCCATTTAATTTAGATTTCTGTTA